>CM034152.1:575527581-575996987 GCA_019776745.2 Taxus chinensis | reverse complement strand
TAGGGTAGAAGTCCGTAACTTAAAGTAAAAACGGAGGAAAAGGTTACGAGAAGCTAGAAGAGCTAAAAAACAAAGTATGAAATGGCTAAGCAAGGTAAACTAGGCTATAAATGTATGCTACAAAGAGGTTAAGGAGCTCGAACACCTTTGTAAATTACATGAATCATCATTAGGGGACTTTCAACCATTTTCTGACATTGTAGCAAGTGAAAATTTGGGTGTGTATACATCTCCCACTCAAAGAATCATTTTATCCCTAAAGAGACGTAATAATTAGAGTCCAAGTATGGTGTTCCCAAAATGGGGAGTTAAAAGTTATACCTAACATGCTTGTGTGCCAAAATGTTACCATCCAAGCTCTCGCTACCTGTAAGATGAAAGAAAAAATCAAGTGCAGATAGATATGATATAAAAAAAAAACTAAAACAAAATGACAAGAGGACTTACCATCTGCGCAAGGATAGTAGTATACTTGTGACAATGCTCTAACCCTGTAAAAGCATATACACTCAAAACAAAGTTTAAAAAAAGCATATATATAACCAAAACAATCATTTTCAAATTCATTTGCAGATATCCTCATTGCAATTTTTGAGCTCTTGACCAATGGTCACCGTTTTGAGTGAGATTGTAGCAAAAAAATGAGTGCGATGACAAAATCATGGCCCGATGAGTGAGAGGTTGAGTAGCAAAGACAAAAGTTAGTGTTTCATGTTTGGTTATTTTAAACCTAAAATGTGAAATTTTGAGAAATCTACACCTAGGGGGTTATTTTAAAATTTTCTCAAAGTTAAAATGTTCCCTAGGGGGTCTCCTAAATGGGTCTAGTGTTTTTAATTTTAAATGGTCAATTTCTGTCACTTTTTTACATTTTTGGGTCAAAGGAGACAACTTGTCCATTCTGGACATGACCGTTGTCCTATGTAGGGTGGTGGTTATGAAACTACCACCCTGTGTAGGGGGAATCTATGTAACCACTATGGTAATTATGCAACCACCACCCTACATAGGGCAAGGGTTTCATAATTGTCAAGGCAAAACCTTATTTTAAATAACTTAGATGTTTTTTTGCTTTTAAGTTGTTTTATATTGTTTTTGACGATCTTATGCCTTAAAACATGTTACTAAATTGCTCTTTTTCTTGTTTTGGTGAATTATGAAGCATTTATACATTTTTTGGAGCCAAGTGGGAGAGTTTGATTGGCTCCCAAGCATTATTGCCTAGTTGACATAGGATGAGATGGATTTATTACACCGGGATGGATTGTGGAAGATCTCTCAGGTGCCACACATAGCACCAGCTAACCATATTTTGTGTGGCCTGTTGTCTTATTGGGATGCCGATCAAAAAACCTTCCATTTTCTTGGTTTTGGGGGAGATTGGACGATCACTCTCGAGGATGTATACTCTTGGCGCACCTGTGACTGGTAGATGGTTAATACTAGAGATCGGGTCTCCAGTTTTGTATAGAAATATGGCATCTTATATGGGAGATGACGGAGTGCCCAGTGTGGGTGCAAATCAGGGCATGTGGATATTATCAGTTACCTCTACACCTATCCCTACTCTACATAAGGCAATCATTGGGAAACATTTTAGGTTACCATGATGAATATATTGCAAGATATGAGGTTTAGACCAAAATAGGGTTCTTAAAAGTATATTTTCAAGCTTGATATAGGAGAAATCTATTTGGATGACATGTGTAACCTTTGCGTGGTCCCTTGATCCTTTCAAGGATAATGTAGCATGGATATAAGAAGGTTTCAAATTTTGAATGGGGTTAAATGATGGTCTATTCTTTGTGAACAAATATTAAGAAGGCAAGAAGGTCAAAACCCTCCATAAATTATACTTTTCTAGAGATGGAAGAAAACTTGATGGTATGATCCTATATGGGATTATATCATTAAATTTTATGATTTTATGATGGAGAAGACTCTCCTATATTTCATGTGGTGGTGGTTTCAAGTCATGAAACTTATTGGAGCCCACTCAAAAACCCTAGTTTTTAGGAAAGAAGGATTTTCTCTTAGGTTTGCCATTACACCCTATATCTAATTTAGTGTTATCATATCTATGGGAGATAAGATAATTTTTTGAATTAATTTAAGAGCTTGATGATATGTTTTGATGACCTATATAGGTCAGAACAATTTGACTTATTTTTGGGCCAAAAGGGCAGTTTTAAAAAGCTTAGTGAATGGAAGTTCTTGAGAACTTATGATAATGGTGATGAAGCTTAATGAACTTCAAGGTGTTTTTTACATCTACCATTACATGTTCCACTTTTTGGTTGATCTCTAAAATTTTTATGAGGTGGCATGGTTGAGGTCACAATTGACTTACCTTGATTGGTTCAGGACATCACTGCTTTAGTCTGAAGATTGATGTAGAAGACCACTTTTTTGGATTATCTGATGATGTCCATCCACTTGAGAGTGAAGATGGATGATTTTTTTGTATTGAATTCATTTATTGGTCTTGAAAGGGTCAGTAAGGGTGCAAAAAAGTGGAGTTTCCAAAATTACTTCATGGGAAGTTCAGTTTGTTGAAGAAGAGAAGTTGTTCCATTTTCTTTTATAGATGTTTCATGATGTAGAGAATGTATGACGATGTTATACATGTCATTTTATTTACAATGAGTGGTTATATTTCATAGCTGAGGTTTTTTTTATCTTAAGCTCCATTGATTAATATTGGTTATTGGATGTGTTTGATTTGAGTAGGAAACAATCCTACTTGATGTCGTTATGATGAATTTATCTGGTGCAAAGTTCCTTGAGTTAATGGATGATTTTGTAAGGTTTTTTTTGACATGTGTTAATCCTTTTGAAGATTTGAAAATATTGATGAATTCCTTGGAGGTATTGGAGTACTCGATGAAGGAGAATTGATTATTTTGATCCTAGTTGGGATTGCTAGTTGTATTTTGCATTGTTGACCTATATGGGTCATGTTATCACCAAATCATTGCACCACCCGAATGGCCTGAGAATGAATCACAACATTTGGTGTGATTGAGACACATGGGATCACCTCTCAAGCTGTGGGACTTGTGCTTGAGGTGAACCTCTAGAGAAGGTTGGCTTCCTCTTCCTAAACAAAAACACAACACTACTTCTGATGTAAGAAAGATGGCTAACTAGACCTATGCCAATATTTCGTGGGATTAGGGAGAGAGAATGCAAAGAAATAAAATCTACTCTAGAAGTGGTGATGCACCAAGAAAAGGGGTGTTCAACTTATGGAAGGGTTAATATGGGTATGATGCTTGCATCGTCGACCACCTTCACCTATTACAACTTGGAAAGGATATAAAATACCACAGACAAGCAACACACGTTCCTTTGCCAAAATTTAAACATACACATTATAAATATCAACTTTGATTTGATACACAGATAATCTATCAAGATAATAATCAAAAGCACATGTCAAGTATCCACTTGAGTGACAATAATAATGTAACTCTTAATCAATATAAGGAAAATAGTTTCTCACAACTGATGAAAATTAACCACACTATTCCTTTCACAATATGAAATGGATAATCTAAAATAAAGGTAAACTAATCAATAATGCCAAGGAATTGAATTCACAAAGCATACAATGACTAATCATTCAAAACAATAAAATAGATCTTCAAGTGCAAGGAAACTCTAAATATAATTAAAAAAATTCAACAAAACTCTGTAAGTAGTCTTCCAAGCTTGAAGAGCAACTTCACCAGAAATCTCTAAAAAATGTATCCATCAAATAATGGAAGCATTCCACTATTTATAAGTTCCTAGGTTGAGCCATTATAATTGGGCATTTAACTAACCCTCAACCAAAAAAAGTAATGTCATTAATAAAAGGGAACAGGCTCCCATAAAAATAGCAAATTTGTTGCAAGGGTTTTGACTGATTCAACCCTACAACTTTAACTAATTCAGAGCTCAAATTTGTCCTCTCATGGCTACTCAACTTGATCTGGGTTCAAATTCAGGTTGTTACTATCTTCAGAAAATGACTCATCCACTTTAAAAATGGTGGCACTTGCACCCTGTAACCCACTGTATATCTCAATGGCCTACTTCATCTTCTCTTTTCCCCTTGATGTGGAGGTAGACATTAAGCTTCTGTGTTTCAGAACCCGAAGTTGGAGAAATTCTAAAAATAAAGTCTTCAAAAAACCCGAAAGAAAAATATTTAAAATTCTGTAGAGGAAAGTTCTAAAAGAAATCTCTGAAGTCAAAAGTTCTAAAATTCTAAATCAGAAAGTTCCGAAAAAAAAAATCTGAAAATTTTCTCCGAAAATTTCTCTGAGAATGTTTTCCAAAAAATTGTCTCGAAATTTTTTTCCAAAATTTTGGAGTTTCACAGAAATGGGCTTTAGAATTTTCAACTTGCTCAATATTTTTAATCTCAAAAATCTAAAATTATGAAACAGAAATGTCTGAAAATAATCCCCAAAATTAAACTCTGAAAGCTTGATTCAACTCGGCCTACCTCGTTCCCGAGCTTCTGGTCCTACGATGACTCCACGAACTTCATTGCTCATTATCCCGATTTCTTGATTTCTGAATGTAGATTCAACCATTGAAATGAGTTATCCTATAAGGATTTCAAAGCTTGAAGTTATCCTGATAACCTCAAAATATTTATGGAAGAATCTTCGGTCTTAGGGTATTATCATATTGTCCATTTTTTCCCGGGGGGGTAAAAATTGACAACATTTTTGGTGACCTCTCAGTCATCCATTGGGCATGGAATCAATATTGTAATCTTGAAAGCAATTTGATCCTCTTGTGATATATCCTGAAGTCTCATTGCTATAGGCAATCTTGGACCTCCCTGGAATGCTAAGCATGAGGTATACTGAATCTGGTTAAGACTTGGCATCTATGGAACACTGCATAATTTTGACCGAAGAAGATCATGAAACTCTTTATGGAATATTTGAACCTTCCTTATCCTTTACACCTTCCAATGATGCAACAGTGTGGAGAACAACACAAGAGAGACAACGGAAAATGAAAACACACAACAACTGAAAACCATACATACCCCAATTGGATCATGCAGGGTGTGCATTGCACTTATTATGCTAAAAACAAACCTATAATACCCTACACTAACCAGAAGCACAAGTGAGATAAACAAGCCCTACAATTGGTTGTGAAAAATAGCTTCCTTTCCTCATAATGGATTGCCATGCAAATGATGTGACATGGAAATTACTGAGAATTAGAGTGAAAAATTGAAACATGTCCAATTCTCCACTTGGTCTATTGAGACATCAACTGGAAAGAGAAATAATTCCTCTTTTTGTTGCTTTGCATTGGTTCTGTAGAAGCATTGCAATTGATCCTCATATTTTGAAACTCATCCTAACATTCTAAAGTGAATGTGACCGATTTTGGCTTCTCTTCTAGCTTTAATAAAGCTAGGTACCTGATAAGACATGGTCTAAATCATTGAATATTTTTTCTTGTCTAGATTTCAATTTTAACAAGAAAGTATTGCTGAAGATATCCTTGAATATTCATTACCTAATTTTCATCTTGTTTCCCATTTACAAACAACTGACCTTCTACCTAGACAGATGGTATTGTAGCGACATCTCATTCTTTCCTTTTCCCTTCTTCAACAATAAGGAGTTCCTCCGTGAGAGGAAACCAATTTTGACCACTTACAACCTTTGATGGAAAAACTTGAAAATATATGCAATTGTTTGAAGAGCATTTCTCACATAGGAGTTCTACTTTCATTTGAAGGAACAATTTTTTAGCATCTCTAACCTCTTCATCCCACATGAAACCTGTAAGATCAAATCCTTTCACCTGTTGTTTTTCAGGACAATTAAGGGAAGCAATACCTCCTTGGTTTCCTTCCACCATTACTTGTTCATCAAACAGGTCTGACTTCATAATTGAAAACAAGGGACTTTCAATGATGTCATTTTTTCCCAAAGCCTCTGAATTTGAATCTGCTTCTCCTACATGCTCCCCTCTTTTTCCATTCAATGAATGTTGTAGAAGGTCTAAATTTTCCAATTCAAAGTCAAGAGGATAAATTGAAATTGTATGTGGTCCTCGAGTATTTCCTTGCATAGCACTAGGAAAATTATATTGAAGGCTAAAAAAGATGGGTATTTCCATAGGTTCTTCTGCATCCAAATACTCCTCCAAATCTAATAGAAAATTTGCTCCTTGGTTTTTGGACTATGCAAAGGGGACAAGCTCCCTTATGATGTTTCCTGAATTAGCAGTTTTTTCTTCATTACCTTCATCATCTTCAAACAAAAAATTTGCAAGATCAAATTCATCTAAGAAAACATAGTATTGAAAAGACGAAGAAGGGGAAGAATCTGAAAATTCTTGCATTGTATAATCTATACTTGAAACCTCCAAGTCCACCATGGAAATAATCCCACTGTGATCAGTTCTTGCATTCGATAAGAATATTGGAAAGTTGTTATAATGCTCCATAAATCTAGCAAGTTATTGGCATTCCTAACAAGTAGGATCATTGCATTCATAAGAATCACCTCATACAGTTGAGAGTCTTTCTTCTTCATCCTGCATATTCTCTTCTATTATTGAGCTCACCACCTTGGGTGATTTAAACTCATCTGATGAAATTGAGCTAATATGAATATTGCATTATGAATAAGTAGATTTCTGGTCTTCCTCATTCAACTCTGGATTTTTTTCAGGTACAAAACTAGTTTGTTCCACTTGTTCTGGAATTTCAACTTCTGCAGAAGGTTTATTTAGGAACGAAGTTTGCTTGATGTTAAGTTTTGTAGCCCATTTCTTCCTATTATTTGCATTCTCTTTGTTTCTATCCTCTCCAACCATATACTCCTCTCTTTTCCTCGTTTCTTGACAACACTCCTCCCAACATGGATTTGGGAATATAAGAGGAGGGGTGGGTTGAGATGAAACTGATTCTCTCACTGTTTGAGGAAGAGATTCATTCTCTTGTCTTGATGGCTCTTGTAGAAAAGAGGGAAATTTAGAAGGAAGATACATGGAAGATTCATGATGGAAAGGAGGAATAGGAGGTGAATGAAAATACTTCTCAGCATGTTCTAATGGTGAAAAACTTGGAATTTGAAGTTTGGACTAAAATGACATTGAGTGAGAAATAGAAAGAGAGCCCTAAGGTGGTGGTAGTGCAAAATCAACCCATTGACAGGATTTCATTACATCAAACTCATAGGCCTCTATTTCTTCGATCCAATCCTTAAGTTGAGGCAATATTTCAGTCATAAAATCAATCTTTTCCTGCAAGTTTTAAAAACTTGGCATAGGGCCAACCCATGGACAAGTTGTCTTGAAACCATTCTTGAATGCTCTCATTTGAGCTATGGCTCTGGATTGCACCATACCTGCCTCCAGTTTCTATATTTTAAGATGTAACCTTACATTTTCATCTGTAGGATAACCTCCATCATATGCATGTTCCTGCCCTTGAAAATTTGCATAGTTAGGTGAAAAACCAAAATGATCATGGCTTTGCTTAGAGGGATATGCATACTATTGATTCTCATCATAAAGTAGAGATGGAGGTGGATTAAAATAGCTTGAAGATGGAAAGAGCTACTATTGTTGCAAGTAGCAATATCACTATGGAAATGAAGCCATGATTGCACAGCTTCATGAATGGGACAAAATGGAAAGATATGGAAGAAAACTAGATGAAAAATGGGGAAAAATGAAGGTCTGCAACAAAGAGAGTAGGGTACTTAGACCAATGGATTCACCAGTTGTACTTGGGTATACCTCCTAAGGCTGAAATTTCACTAAGAGCACAACAACTAAATGAAATGAAATGAACACAATACACACACCTATGAAAGATGTGCCTCTGCTCCCACCGAGCGTGCCAAAAACTACTTTCACCAAATCAATGCACCCCCTGAATGGCATGAGAATGAATCACAAAATTCAGTGTGATTGAGGCACATGGTATCACCTCTCAAGCTATGGGACTTGTGCTTGAGGTGAACCTCTAGAGAAGGCCAACTTCCTCTTCTTAAACTAAAACACAACACTACTTCTGATGTAAGAAATATGGCTAACTAGACCTATACCAATATTTCATGAGATTAGGGAGAGAGAATGCAAAGAAATAAAATATATTCTAGAAGTGGTGATGCACCAAGAAAAAGGGTATTCAACTTCTAGTAGGGTTAATGTGGGTATGATGCTTGCATCGTCGGCCACCTTCACCTATTGTAACTTGGAAAGGATATAAAATACCATAGACAAGCAGCACATGTTCCCTTGCCAAACTTTAAACATACACAATATAATGATCAACTTTGATTTGATATATAGATAATCTATCAAGATAATAATCACAAGCACATGTCAAGTATCCACTTGAGTGACAATAATAATGTAACACTTAATCAACAGAAGGAAAATAGTTTCTCACAACTGATGAAAATTAACCACACTATTCCTTTCACGATATGAAACAGATAATCTGAAATAAAGGTAAACTAATCAATAATGCCAAGGAATTGAATTCACAAAGCATACAATGACTAATCATTCAACACATTAAAATAGATCTTCAATTGCAAGGAAACTCTAAATATAATTAAAAGTTTTCAACAAAACTCTGAAAGCACTCTTCCAAGCTTAAAGAGCAACTTCATAAGAAATCTCTAAAAAATGTATCCATCAAATAATGGAAGAATTCCACTATTTATAAGTTCCTAGGCTAAGCCATTACAGTTGGGCCTTTAACTAACCCTCAACTAAAAAAATTAATGTCATTAATAAAAGGGAACAAGCTCCCATAAATAGCAAATTTGTTGCAAGGGTTTTGACTGATTCAACCCTGCAACTTTGAATTATTTAGAGCTCGAATCTATCCTCTCATGGCTACTCAACTTGATCTGGGTTCAAATTCATGTTGTTACTATCTTCAGAAAATGACTCATCCACTTTAGAAATGGTGGTACTTTCACCTTGTAACCCAATGTATATCTTAACGACCTACTTCATCTTCTCTTTTCCCCTTGATGTGGAGGCAGACATTAAGCTCTGTGTTTTGGAAGCCAAAGTTGGAGAAATTCTGAAAATAAAGTCTTCAAAAAACAAGAAAGAAATATCCAAAGTCAAAAATTCTGAAATTCCGAATCGGAAAGTTTTGAAAAATATTTCTGAAAAAAAATTTCCAAAAAAATTTCCGAAAATTTCTCTGAAAAGTTTTTCCAAAAATTTTCCCAAAATTTTTTTCTTAAATTTCAGAGTTTCGGGGAAATGGGCTTCGTAATTTTCAACTCACTCGAAATTTTTAATCCCAAAAATATCTTAAATTCCAAAATGGAAATGTCTGAAAAGAATCCCCAAAATTAAACTCCGAAAGCTTGATTCAACTTGGCCTGACTCGTTCCCGAGCTTCTGGTCCTGCGATGACTCCACAAACTTCATTGCTCGCTATCCTGATTTCTTTATTTCTGAATATAGATTTAACCACTGAAATGAGTTATCCTACAAGGATTTATAAGCTTGAAGTCATCCTGATAACCCTGAAATCTTTATGGAAGAATCTTCGGTCTTAGGGTATTATCATATTGTCCATTTTTACCTGGGGGAAAAAAATTGACAACATGTCCTTATCATGATTTTATATGATTTTGTAGATGTCATTTGATGTTTTTATGACCGATCTCTTGGTTCATGTTTGACCTTGTTATAATTTTGAATTGAGTCATGTATAGAAGTGTGTGTAAGTGTTCATTTTGAACTAGTGTTGAGAGAGGGAAAAATTGCAAGCTAGGTGAGAGAGTGAAATTAGCTCAAGAGCATCTAGACAGAGCTGAAAGTGTGTGTGAAAGTCATAAGAGTGATGAAGATCTAGTGTGTAAGGGTTATTTTTAAAATCAGTCCATGTTTGAGAAAAATATAGAGTGAAGTATGAGAACGTCAATTTGAAGAGGGTTTGAAGGTATATGAGATGAATATTTGATCACTATCAGTTGTGTGAAGAATCATATCATCAGTAATCAATGCTTTCAAGTGGTTGAGTTGGTGCTTGATCACCTTAGGGAGTTGTATCCTCCTTTTGGGGTTAGTGCCTCACTAAACTATGGGTTAGTGCTCCTTATAAGGTTGGTGATCTACTAAACTAGGGTTGATGCTCCTTGTGAAGTTGGTGCTTCATCAAATTCTTTTTATTTATGTAATATAATCTAAATTTTAGTGGATTTTCTTCCCCTTGAAGGTTTCCCACTCACATCTTGTGTTCTTGTGTACTCTCTCATGGTTATTCTCTTGTGGATGGTTGTTATTTATTTTTAAGATCACATTAATACATGGTTGAATGTTAAATGGTTTATGTAAGTTAATTTTAATTGGTTAAGGGTTTTGAAGAATTTATTCCCCCCCTCTCAGTCCATTTTGCTTCCAACATATATAAGTCATTATCACATTATAACTCACTTTTCATTCTTATAAACTACTATTGCAAATCCAAGAGAACTCAAATGGTTCCTAAATATTTTTGAATCATCTACACATCATCTACAGAATTCCCTAATAAAAATTTGAAGCACTCAATTAGGTTGAGTCTAAATTTTCCTATATACAAGTATGAAAAGATAATATATTTATGTCCTAAGAAATAGAAAAGTCATCCAAATCATTACATAAGGGTTTTAATCAACACAAGGGTTAGGTCACATGTCTTAGTCACACCACATATCACAACTACCATGTTGAGTACATTCTATACTATGTTGTTTACCATTATATTTGTGTGAAGAGATATAAGGGCACCCCTAGGGGTTGGTTAGATTTACACACTTACACAAGCACATAGGATAACTACATGAGACTTGATTCTGCATTGAGGATGTGTGGTGCAACATAGGGATTGGATCAATAGTTAGGAGTTTGACCGGCTAGGGTAGTCTAACCTCAAAGACACACACATTCTTTCTCAAAGATCATATAGTCATATCTTAAAAAGAGAAAATTCATCCAAATCATTTCATAAAGGTTTGAATTAACACAAGGGTTAGGTCATATAACTGAGTCACACCATATCTCACTATTACCATGTTGAGTATATTCTATATTATACAGTTAGCTAATATCTTTTTGTTAAGAGACACAAGGGAACCCTAGGGGTTGGTTATATTTAAATGCATGCACAATTACCTAGGATAACTATATGATTATTTATTCTACATTGAGGATGTTTAGTGCAACATAGGGATTTGTTCAATAGTTAGGATTTTGACCACCTATGGTTTCAATCAGCACAAGGGTTAGGTCACATAGTTGAGTCACACCACATAGCATAACTTCCGTTCTAATTACATTATATACTATGCAGTTAGTTTCCATCTTGGTTTCAAGAGACATAAGGCCGCCCCTAGGGGTTGGTTAGATTTACACACATAAACATCTATGAGAACTACATGGGTCTTGAATATGTATTGAGGATGTGTGGTGTAACATAAGGCATGGTTAAATATTTAGGAGTTTAACCACCCTAGGATAGTCTAACCTCAAAGACACACATATTATTTCTCCTTTGGATTGATAATACTTTTATGAAGGTTTCTATAGGTTGTTAGTATTTCTACTTTATTTTAGGTCATCATAATTCATTTTGAGGTTGTGCGAAGAATAGTGACACACAATGAGTACCATTTATAGGAAAGTGAAGTACAAAAATAGATTCAGATCTCAACTATATTTTGGTTCAATACCATATAATCTTTTTCCTAAATCATATAAATCCTACCAAGACTATACAAATTTTGTACAGTCCTGCACCTACATGTTTACCAGCCCAAGAAATTTTTTTGTAGCATCAAAGGTTTTATATTCTCATGTTCCACTTCCTAGAACATCTAAATCATTCTATAATATTCCTAAATAAGATAACTCTCTCTCTCTCTATCTCTCTCTCTCCTCTTGTATTTTGAACAAGTTACTTATCATTTATCAGTTTATTCATTTCAAGTTGGAATACATTTATCTCTTCATATATATGTTAGAATTATAGAGAATGAGATGGGGGTGAATAATTCTCACAAATTTCTTACTTCATTTACCATTTCTTGTAACATCCATTAAATCATGCATATTCAATATGATCTTATTAGGTGTATAACATACATTCACAAGAACATAAAACATGAGATAGAACACATGGACACAATATGTAAGTGGGAAAGAATACAAGGGAATAAAACCCATTGAAAACATCTTCTTATATTACACAAAATAAAGTACTTTCATAAATATTACACGTCATACAAGATTTATTTAGTGAGGCACCAACCCAAGGAGCACCAACCCCTAATACCTTAGTTAATATGACTTATAAAAAAGGACTTGCATGAATATTACTCATCACATAACATTTTAAATGAATTATCACAATAGATATGTTTCCCACAAGATTTATAGTTATCCAAGTTCATCTCCAAACACACCAAACCCTCTTCAAAGTTTCCTCTCTCTCAACTCACTCAAATAAGGTTCTTCATGGGTTGAATAGGTCAATTTACCTTACACATTTGATCCTCAATATTCATAAGGTATTCATAACTTTCCTCATCACTATTATTAACCCCTCTTCACTCATCCTTCACCTTTTATGGCTCACTCATACATCCACCATCTCAACTACTCACAAAAGACTAAACATGATAGCTTATATAAAAGTCACTAGCTTAAAACAACCCTAGGTCATCCGTGATGATATAGGTCAGTCATCCTAACTCAAAAAAAATAACAATGACATCATATAAACATCACCAAAAGACCCAAGTAGGTTGGCAGGGGTTAATACATCATCAACAAGCACCAAGACTCTCCAATAAGCTTAAAACTAGCTCTCCAAGTACCAATAAATGCATCATGGACATAAATTTTATCTAGAAATTTTTTTATGGCTCCAAAATATCCATATAAGTTAGGTAAATCTCCACATCAACCATAACAAACACAATAAGAACTTAAACATCCACCTCCATCATGAAACACACCAATTTGCAAGTAAGCACCTAAAAAATAGTCGTGAAGAATGACCAACTTCACAAATAAAAACTCATCATCAAGAATAAATTAATATACCATTATAAAGGTCTCTGAATCTATTTTCTGGAACAACTCACATTATCTTCCAATTGATAGTGCAAGGCCTTCAACCATCTCAAACTCTAATACTACTCTAAACTGCCAAACTAGACTCAAGAACCATCCTTGAGAGAAACATGCTCCATCACCCTAAAAACCACTTCCAAGCTCAACCAACACCTGAAACACATCAGGAACAATTGTACCAACATGATCAAGAACTAATAACCTTATTCAATGTGGAGAAATATAATCCAACACACTCTTTTCAGCCACCTTCTTGAGCAAGAAAACATTGTTCCAGATAAAATCAATAACTTAAAAACATCATACCTAGTGCCTAAATTATATCCATGACCTAAAACTTCATCTCCATTAAGAAAAATGATCAAACTTACTTTAAACCACAAGACTAGGATTTTAGCCATTAAATTCAAAATTGGTAGTGATACTTTGAAGACCCATATCTTTAATTTTATCCATTGAGTCAAACTAGAAATTTTTATGGCCATTTACAAAAACTCCAAAGTATTTTGGAATAGATTAGTTTTCATCCTAGAACCTTCATCTAAGCCCTAAAAATGAAAATCTCCACAAAAAAGGGATTTTATCTCTCTTTCCAAAATAGTTTTAACACCAAACCACCACCAAAATGAGCAAGGATAAATCCTCTTCAAACTCGATGGATCAATTTATATTTCTAAGATCATTTGAAAACAAAGAAATTCAAATCTTCTAAGTCGATTTGCTATGAGGGTTTAACTAGGGTTATAGAGCACTTTATCTTCTTAACATTTATTCATAAAATTCTGACTATAAAATTGCCTCATTCTTTTTGTAAAGAACTCTTAGCTCAATATAAAAGATATCCCCCAATTCCATAAGGTCCCATAAAAAGTGTATGAGATCAAGTGAGCATAACAAGTTGCCAAATCGAGCTGGATTTACCTTCTACAAAACTTGGTTTTACCAAAGAACATTGTAAATTGAGAAAATATCTTCATAATGACCTAAAATTTGGCCTGAAGCTCCATGACAACATACTCTAATCGACTTAAGTCTCATCCATGCTCTAATGTGCATTAAATTCTCCAGCCACCATAACTTAACTATTCTTACTTAGCTTGTCTTCACTATCTTGCTTCCCAAGTACCATGAACCATCATTAAATAGCTGATATATGACCTAAAACTCCTCATACACCTCATGCGTAATGTCAAAATATTATAACCATGCATGACCATGAACTCCCTACTCCATTTCTCAAGCCACCATGCTATACACCATGCTCTATGACTAGGAATAGGCCTAGAATTACCTGAATCAACCCATACAACTCATGAAATAACCATGGAGACCACTTTTAGAATCTTAGAAACCTTTGATACATCATACCAACCTTGATGGACCTCATGAATTCCTTTAAACAACTTTAGAGAGATCATATTATGACAATGCCTACTAGAACATGCTCTAGAACACCATATCAACTCACCAAATCAGAAAACTACCAATCAACCTTCATGTTTAACCTTAACTTACACCTCGTGGAGACTCACATGACATCATGACACCATTTTCCATCAATGACCTTTGACATAAATTCCAACCTAAGATAAAATTGCCAATACTATAATTGATTTTGGAAGTTAATTAGATCAAAATAGTCTACTTTTTTATAACCCTTATACCCTTGCTATTTGTTATACCCAAAAAAAATTGAAATATAATTAGGGTGCAATCATTTAGTGATAAAAACTATTGAACCAAATTCATTACTCAAACCATAATGGAACTAGGTTTTCTATCCATATTTCTACTTATTCATTGTGGTTCATCCTAATTCAAAATCTCATGGATAATTATGAGTATCCATATAAATTTCCCAAATTCTCTCTCCCTTACGCTACCAAATTCTGGAAGCATTTTCCATAGATCTTTTGAAAAAATACACATTGACATATTTGCTAAATTTTTATTCATAATATGCACTTATACCACCCAATGTGAGGGGGCCCATGAAGTAGATAATAATATTTTATCATATGACATAAGACAACATTTTAAAAAATATTTACAAGAGAATTAGAAAACATTGATATTTTTCTTTACACTTCTTGTGATCAACTCATGCATACTGTTGCATCCTCCTTAACTAGTCCTAGTCCCCCTTTTTCCACTATTATGCATACATTGACTATCCCCACCTAGACAATATGTATGTTGTCATGGGAATCTAATCCTTTGCTTCACAATTTCCATGACTATAGATATGACTACTACTTACCCTACATCACCTCTATACACTCATAGTGCTTCACAAAAAAATTCTTCTAATACACATGATCTTAAATCCCTTATTCATACTTTATAGGCTCAAATATTACAACTGCAATAAGGTGCATCTTCTTCTTCTCATACAATAGATTATACTTAGTTTATTCATTACTTTTTTGCACATGAAGTGGATTCATATAATTTTCCTATTGGTTTATTTTCTCCTAAACTACCTATCTATGATAGTAAAGGGGATCCAAAGGAGCACATGTGTATGCTTCATGCCGCTTTCTTAGACTATTATTCCAATGTTACATTGTTTTCCAATATTTTCCCTCACAATCTAAAATAATTTTCCTTGCAATAGATTTATGACCTACCCATGAATTCCATGAGAACATTCACCCCTCCAGCTAATCAATTCCTTGCACAATTTTATATCAACATTCGTGACATAGTAGATCATATTCCCAAATGGTTAATATGTGGCAAGATTCCAATGATCCTATTAGTGATTGTGTCTTGTGATATACAACTACACTTTCTAAGATGAACAATCTACTAGTTGATACCAAATTACAAGATATTATTACTAAAATACTCCTAATTCCCTTACAATAATCAATGACATTTGATAAGCTACATTCATTTGATCTTTTATTTCATAATTTTATAGATAAAGAATCTAAGATCCTTATCATGAAAAGTATCAAATATTTTTCTCATATTCCCAGTACCTCTACTAATAAGTTTAAATTAAGAGTACCTTTAAACACAAAGATATTGATGATAAAATTGATTCCTGTCCTACAGTTAATATTATATCACAATCTAAAATCTACAATTATAATATTCTCAGCGATGGTTCACCCATTTTCCTAATTCACCTTAGAAAGTTCTTCAAGAATTACTTGAGCATAATCTTGTATCTCTCCCTCCATTGTTTGATGTTGATCTAATGCACCTTATGATAATAAATTTTATGCCACTACTCACTATGACTACCACCAATTCATTGGTCATTCTATTAATAACCAATTTAAGTAGTGTCATGTTATCTAATATTTACTCAATGTTGGTACTATTGAATGTGGGAATACACCTCATCCCAATCCTACTAATGACCACAAAAAACTGAAAATATTTAGTGATCCATGTTCACAACATGAGACTGTTAAATATAACCTAATAGTTTATAATGTTTATTGTTTTGTCCTACCTCCCCCATCTTATGATAACATATTTGGTGAAATTATTGGAAATATTTTCACCATGACCTAATTTCTAGTCATCACCTTTTATGATACTAATCTAACACTTGTATTTATCTTTGATACAATATACATCCCATTTTGATTTATCAACATCCTATATGTAATTTTTCTTATTGATAGCACTACCCCCATAACATGTGCACTTATTTATTTCTATGCTTTTTTGGGTATACTAAGAACCATTTCACATTGATCCTAAGATAAAAAAATTAGACATATTATTTTACCCCCCATAGTTAGACCTACCACCTTTTTTCTTGCATTTTTAGTGGTGTCTTCTCTCACGTCATGTGATATGAAACTAGGTTGTTTTTTTCTTCACACATTTTCAGTTATCCTTTTTATATTTCACCAATATGTCAAGTCAATTTACAATAATCAAGTGTTCATTATTAGGGAATCCCATTTTTAGCTTTTACATCAACATAGATTGGCCTGAATAATCCAACTGTTATCTCTAGTGCATCTACTATTTGATACTTCTCATCTTATCTCTTTCTATACACCCGTACAGATGTTTCCTTCTCGGTCACCTAAAAAAACATCACTCATCGATGGAAACATTCCATTTAGATTGTGAATTGATCATCTCCTACATCTACTACATTTCATGAGTCTTCTCACCCTGACTCACCGTCAAAACATGTTGTGGATTTTACACCAATCATATATGAGCATACATTGTCTCTTTTCCCACTTGAAGGGATTACATCCCCTTCATATCACACATGGCATGGTTCTTAATGAGTCCCTCATTATATATATCTTGCGATATCCCCCTTCTTATACATAGTTATTTGTAAAACACTTCCAAAATGTTCAAGTAATCACATAATATAAAAACATTCAAATATGAGAAAAAAATACATAATTAGGACATGTTCTAGTTTTCTTAACTATCATGTTACTTTATACATCATGTTGGTTACATTAATTTTATACATATATTAAATATTATTTACACATGTGTTCATGAGGTATATTTTGATTGATACAAGGCACACACATATTGTTACATAATGATAGGATCTAGCTTGGTTCCTTACACTACTCTCTTGGGAGCATCCCTCCATGCTTTACGAGTGATTTTGGTTTATTGCAATTACTTTACACCTTCAGCATCGTATTTATTTACATACATAATTTTAATTTTTATATATTTATCAATGGAACTAGCACATTTTTGTATAATGCTAACTTATTATTTTTATTTCTATTGTTACTATTACTAGTTGTTACACATACTCTCTACACTATTGTCACTACTTGTTTATAGAATTTCTTTCCTTGATTACTTATTACATGGATTTCTCTATCTATGATCTATGATTTTTTCTTTATATAACCTAAGGGCCTTGTCTAGTGACACTGGGTGTCCCACGTTTTTGGCTTCATGCCTACTTTGAATTTCTAAACTTTTTTCTCTAATTGTGCACATTATGTCTTCTACTATGATTTTCTAATGACACAGTGGTGTCCCATGTTTTCATCTCCATTCCTAAATCTGACTATGTTTTTACATGCTCTTTCTCACTTGATTGCACGTTTTTGTTTTCACTAGAGGTTACACTGATTATTACACTAGAGTTTTCACTATGATTTGTGACATGATTACTATGCTGACTATACACTTGTTTTAATAAGAAGTAGGACATGATTAATAGTAGTATTTGTTATTAATAGTTATTTTACACATGATTTCTTCTTTTTCTTTGTCTCATGGTTTCCACCATGCACAACCCCTTTCACAAGTATAGATTCTCAATGGTGGCCACAGATTCAACCTTCAACACCCTCCTATAGATTATCAAACACAATATATGGGTACACATATATTATTTTCATATGCATTCTTGAATTTTTTTATCACACTTTCCTCAAAAGATGGGGAATTCAATGGGGTATTTATACCAATACATACATATTATAGGATACATGAAAAATTTTCTACAAGGACCAGATCCTTAGAAAAATTCATAGTTTTTGAAATTTGGAAAAATTAAAACATGGTCAAAACCATACACAACAGTCAAGATCATGGTATGTTGACCTCTCCATAAATTCTCAAATAGAGGGTTCTTTCATTCAAATTTCAAGTTTTTACATATTCTACGAGATGTTTACATGATTTTGACACATGTACAAATACATATTACACAATTTAGAGTAGGTTACAAGGGTAATGAGTATGTCATTCCTTCTTCACAATGGTATTTAAGATATAATCATAAAATAGGTTTTGGGGGCATGGGTGTCATTTCTCCCAATATTTATAATTCTATATAATCAATTCAAACATAGTAGCATCTTATGGGGGAATGACATGAATCATTTCATATAAATTCTATAGGAGTAAATTGTTCCTAGATCATATTCAACAGTTTGTTTTGTGGGTTTAGTGCTTCCATTGAAGCAATACTACATTATTCTTATACTAATAGTAATATTCCCCTTCTCTCACTAGATTCTCAAAAAGGAAAGCCTAAAATGAAAACTACGATATTTTTAGATTGATCGTTCTTCCTCTCTCTTCACATTATTGAATGGGGAATTTGTTGAAGCATATGGGTTCTTTCATGGTCCAATCCTTCCTCCTTTACTATCTCTTATGATAATGTTGTCATGATAAATGTCTAGCATTCAAAATTGAAAATTTTGGCCATAACAACTAAGCCCCCACTTGAAAACTTTACTTCCCAGTCACTGTGAACCCTTCCTCTAGCAAGCCTATCCTCAATTTCACCCTCATTCTGGCTCATAAGAATTTGCTAAAAATATTTTCAATTTTTTTTAATGTGCAAGGATGTATTCCTAAGGCGATTGAAGAACTTAATGAGTTTTAGGAAGAAACAACTATCTTTAGAGGCCTAAAAAGGGCCATTTTAGCCATTTTGCAATAAATGAACACCCTCCTTAAGTTGGAAGGGAATAATTAAACCATTTGGAATTTTTTAAAGAGATATTTGAAGTTACCTAAGGAAGTTTAGGGGAAATATTTAAATATAATTGATGTCGGGAACAAGTTAAGAAAACCCGGGTCATTTTGGGCACAACTGATAAAGGTTGTAATGAAGATAGTCTGCTCATCTAGATGATTATGGCAGTTCCAAGATGATTTGTAAGCTCTAAAAATACTCAATAGAAATATCTTAGAACTATCCATATGATGGAAACATAATTTTTTTCCAATCCTTCAATATGTTTTGTGATATCTCAACTCATTGTTGTTGCTCCTTTATGCTAAAAGGGTAAATGGTGCAAAAATTCAAATTTGAGGAAGAATTGGATCCTAATAATGGTTGGGATGATCTAAAAAGGTTATTTGGAGTCAAAATATTATAATTTTTTACCCCAAAACACTCTCACATGCTCTTGAGGAAAAAAATCACTCCCAATGTCCTGAAATGCACTTGGCGGGTAACATTAGCTTATTTACCCTTAATGTCCCCTTATATTTTTCTTGAGGTGAAAAGGGGAAAAATGGGATATAAAATTATGATCCCCCTATATATGATATATTTTCGTCACTTAAAACTTGTGACTTGAATGGCTAGGTGAGCACAATGTAAAAATTGACCACTTTTTCATGATGAAGACCCAATTGACGCATTTTTGAGCACTTGATGTCCCATTGGATATTTTCCAACATGAAATGGTGACACAAAAGTGTGCTCCCACTCTCATATATCTCTAGGACACATGAATAACCCATTTTTATCTCTCGAGTGTTAAGTTTTATCCCCCTTGCATCTCACCCACATGAAACCACAAGGTGACACTTGTCCAAATCTTGTGCAAAGAAATTTTGGGTGTCCCTTGTGATCCATTTTTCCCCTTTTAACATTGTTTTTATGGTATAACCCAATCTCCAACCTCCACCTAACCCTAGATAATCCTGTTTGAATCAAACTTGAGTTAAGGTGTGTAAGTGAGAATAAAAATCTTCGTATTCAAGAACTTAGCCATTTTTTATGTTTCAAATATACATTTTTACCTCCCAAAAGATCTCTTCTTGGTTTTATGCTGATGAAAATATCCCAGAAGCCTCATATGCTAAAAATGGAAATTTGTTCATTGGGAATATATGTTTTCACTCTTTCGTCTTATTCACTTAAGTGACATAATGTTGCATTTTAAAAGTCCCTTTTTTAAAATAAGAAAGGGACTTAATTTTATTCCTAGGGAATGTGAAAATTCACAAGTGGTGGTGAGACAAAAGGTCACATGAGGGGAGAGGAAGAGACATTTATTGTAAGCTATAAATTGGTATGGATACTCCATTTCAAAGGGTTGGAAATGTTTTATTGTTATAAGTTGTTGGATTTCACTACTACTGCAAGCAATACAAGTTAAATTTATTCTAATTCCTTGTTTACATTCCTTCATTTTCTCTACTTTCCAACTTTCCAAGCATTGTAATCTTACATAACCAAGAAGGAACTTTATGTCCTTGATTAATAGATCTATATAAATTTGTGTCTCTAGTTTTTTAGTTTTAATATTGATTACATGGTTGAATTATTCTAATCGAATGTGGACCTATTCCGATTACTATTGGTTAGAATATACTAGTTCCTACTCATGACATTAACCCTCTCTCCTTATTTCTCCTACTCCTCTTTATCTCTTTTCAAAGATAATTCCTCCCTTGTACACTATACAAACACTTTACCACATGTTTAGTGTAGTATTCCTATGTGATTCCTGGCCTAATGACCACATCACAATTTTAGTTAGTTTACATTAAATAATGGGAGCCTCCCCATACCTAAGAATTAGAGTCGTAGCCCCATGAACATTGGTGAAAACCAATAATATGCATTGCAACAAATTATTTCACAAACAATTTTTGGTGAATGCATTGGGGAAGATCTGTCATTTTTAAACCTTTAAAAGATCATTGAAAATCCAAAAAATATATATCCTAAAACCCATAAAAATTTGGAAAAATTAAAATACCAAAATTACTATCTAAATGTGTTAAATCCCCATTGAATCCCATTGAAAAATATGCATTTTGTTGGTTTCATTTCTATCTAACACTTTGAGAAAATAGAGAAAAAAGAGATACACTTGATCTGATCATGCAAGTGGCATTTTTGATCCCGCATTCGAAGAACTACAAGTTGATTCCATACTTTCTATTATCCAAGTAGCAAGACAAATTCATGAAAATCCACTTGAAGATCCCATTTTAGAATAAATTGTAGAACCACTTGATATCATTCCACCAGAACAAGAATAAGAATAAATGGTTGCACCTACGTCATGGGGTTAGAACACCATTCTGCTAGCGTTGGCTCCTCCACTTAAAGAATTGCCACAAGGATCAAGAAATAAATTTCCCAAATTCTATGGAGATGGAAAGCAATGTCCAAATGATCATATTACAACTTTTATCACATCCTATGGCATTCTTAGAGTGGGACATGAAGATTTTACCATTCGACTATTCATGGAGTCATTGCAAGATGATGTTTTAGAATGGTGTTACTACTTTCCATCCCACTCCATTATTTATTGGGATGAAATGAAAAACAAGTTTGAAGTAATATTCAAGACTGTAGAAGATGCACATGCCCTCCTTACTCAATTATCTCATATGAAGAAAAAACCACAAGAGCCCATGAGATATTTTTTGGAAAAAATTAACAAGTTGGCCAACAAAATTTTGACAAGTGTTCATCCTATTTTATATAATCATAATAGGTTATTCATGAATTCTCAATTGAAAAACGTTGGTTTCATATCATGGAGATCTCAACCAAGTAATTTGGATAATGCTCAAGAAATTGTCATTGAAATGGAAAATGACTTTATCATGTTAGGAAATATCGAGAACTATTCAACAAAGAATATGGTCCAAAGTTTCAAAGATGAAAGGGTTTATCTATTACTACAAAAAATGTTCAATGACTTGACTACATTGAAGAAGGAAATTTATTAGCATGTCTTACATCAAAATGGGAACATGAATTAAATTTCCAGAGCTCCTCAAAGGATTGTCTTGGAAGGTCCACCAGTTAATGTAATATGTGAAGATGAAGGAGAAAAAATAGAATTTTAAAGAGGAGAAGAAGATGGATATATAAACATTAGGTATTGTGAGTACTCACCTAACAAATATTTTGAAGAATCCATGGATAATAACTCACGTACAATGCTCATTCGCTCACAAATGGAGAAAGAAGCCTCTTCTTTCACTGCCCAAGAAAAGCATCTGAGTCCTCAAATGAAAAATCTATGGAAAACAAAAAAAAGGAGGACTAGAATTTTTCAGCTCCACGAGGTCATCTAAGTAAAATCCTGAGACTACCTCAGTTAAGAATCCATATTCCTCTTTAGGTAAGTCACTTTCATCTCCTCTTGTCAAATCAATTTATGTTGCTATTTATCCTAAGAATACAAATCCTACTCTTGTCAAAGATTCCTTAATTATTGATATTCCTAAAAAAAATTCCCCTTTTGACATCATTAACCATGTCAATAAAGTTGTAATTCAAATATGTGAGTTGAATTACTTGAAAACCCACCCCAAGCAAGTTGATAGGCTAGACCATTTTATCAAAGGAAGTAGTTAAAATCCATGTTCCAAAAATGTCACTGCCAAAGAACTAACTCCTACTCCTCATACCACTCCTTCTCATAACCTTTTTTACTCAACACCCTCCTCTTCTGGGAAAGTAGAGCCTTTTTTATCTTTCCTTGTTGATTAATGGGTATAAACTAAACAATTACATTATTAACTCTAGTGCCTCTGACAATTTCATGCCTGAAAATTTTCTAAAGCTCTTGGTCTCTCTCTCACTTATATTATTGTCCATTATTACTCCACAGAAACCAAGGAAGTACCTCTCATTGGAAAAGTTAAGGATTCTCAAGTATCATTCATATATTTTCTTGACAGCAATATCATGATGAAAATACTTGAAGTAAACATGTTAACCTCGTATGGTATTTTAATGAGCCGAATATTTTATAGGGATGTTGACAGAGATATACAGATGGATTGGATGCATGCCACCATACCCATTAATGAAAAAAATGAAAAATCTCCTTCTCATCAAGAAAATTAAATACACTGTTCAAATACCAAATGACCAAAGGGCAGACACATTATTTCAAGATTTAAGGTATGAAAAAAATTTCATAGCTTCAAAGGAATATTCTAAGATTCCCATTTTAATGTCGGTTGGTAAATGTCATGATGATTTGATGAAGCTAGAACTTTATAGTGTGTATTTCCTATTGAGTATGAATACAAGTCCTCTACTTGGTAATGATGAAGGTTTGGGAGATCTTGACTTACAAAAAACCAATCCTGAGGTGATGAGGAATGTGGACCATGAAGAAGAAGTGACCTCAAATTACTTATTAACATGTGAATTCTGAATTTCCAATCATCTTCTGAAGGTCCATCATGAAGGCTTTTTCATTAAGTATGATAGTGGTTGTGAATTTGAAACCTTCTTTTTCCCATTGGCAAAATATGAATACCTTCTTAGTAAAGAACATATATATGGAATGGTGTTTGATCCTCCGAAGGATAATTCCTTTCAAGATGAATACATTCTCAATGAGGGATATATGAATAAGAATATTCTTGAATCTTTCAAAAGTGACTTTACTCAATGGGAGGATGTATCCATCATAGAGATGAATTTCATAACTCAAGATGGTCAAGAAGGGGAAAATGTTAATTTACATATTTTATGCCTAACCTTGTGCTCATTTTATTTTCAAGATGATGAAGAACTATACAAACCACAAAAGAGAGATGCAGACTAAAGATGAGCGATTTTTGTGAAGAAAATTTATTCAGAGAAATTGAAAAACATGGATTATCAAGAGGTTTGTGACAGTATCCAAAATATCAAAATATCTATCGAGCACTGGCTTATAGAGATCATGGTCATGAAGAAGATAACAAATAAAATTTAAATTCCTATCAAATATTGTATGACTTGGTGTGAAAATAGTAAGCTTTGTATGATCAAGGTTCATTATTGTAGCAGTAATAGAAAATTAAAAATTGGAATGTATTAGGAAATAAATGAGAAGATGGAAACAAGTTGTCAAAGAAACAAAGGTAATGATCCCTCTAAATGGACCCTCCCTTACTAGAAAATCCATGAAAAATTTATCAAAAGATTGAGAAATGGGTCATATTTCAATGAGTTAGTCAATGGATTTGCAGAACAAAGGCATTTGGTGATACCCATGCATGGGTGAATGTTTAGTAAATAATCAGTTCTACACTAAAATTGGGTTGTCCCCCACATATACCATAGGTGATGTAGGTATGTTACATCATGATTTCTCTTTATGTTGTGTGTTTCTATTCCCATTTTTTTTACTTTCTCTGTCATGTTTTTGTTTTGTTTGTTTCTTGGTTGTGTTTATAGCTTTACTAGTTGTTCAATGCAGTGAATCTCTGACCCAATGGATAAGGAACTAATTTGATACTCCATGAGATACCTAAGGTTCTTCATTACATATTACAATCTAATGTACCTAAAATATAGCCATATTTTGTCATAATAAATTTCTAGCATGGAAATTTGAAAAAATTGGCCATGAAAACTAATCCCCCAATTGAAAAATTCCCCTCCTCATCACTGTGAATACTTCCTTTGCCCAACATATCCTCGATTCCATTCTAATTATAGATTAGAGGAACTTGATAACAAGATTTTCAAGTGTGTTTAATGTTTAGTCATGTATTTATAAGGTTATTGAATAAGTCATGAGATTAAAGGAGAAACAACTATCTTCGAAGGCCTAGAAAGGGAAATATTTGGCCATTTTGCAATATGTGAACACCCTGCAGAAGCTAGCAAGGAAGATGTAAACACTGTAGAATTTGTGTAAGAGATAAATGAGTTTACCAAAGGTATTTTAGGGAAAATATAATGAGATACTTGATAAAAGGAACACGTTAAGAAAAATTGTGTCATTTTGGGCACAAGGAATGAAATATCTAACGAAGGAAGTTAACTTGTCTGGATGATTCTGGGAGTTTTGGGATAATTTGGAAGCTCATAAGATACTCAATGAAAATGTATTGGAATTATCCACATGATTAAGACATTATTTTTTTCCTAATCCTTTAATATATTTTTTATATCTCAACCCACTAATGTTGCTCCTTCATGCTGAAAGGGTGAATGGTGCCAAACTAAAAATTTCAAGCATAATGTTTTGGACATTGTGTCATTTTTGTTGTCATTGATGTCAAGCATAATTAATGTCAATGGGTGTAAAGGTGTAGAGGATATTATATAATGTTTTCATTTATGTTTTTTGATGTTAAACAAGGTGAAGTGAGTGATGATTGATTGGTAGTGAGGTGTTTTGCTGTCCTGGTGCGTTGTATTGGTGCATTATCTTGCATAGTCCAACTTGTGTGGTCTAGTAAGTGGGATCCATAGGTGATATAAGGTTTTTAAAATGATATGAAGGTGTCTAACATGTTCATATAGATGTGGTAGAAGAGTGTAAGTGTCCACAAGGTGAAGAACATGTCAATCCATGAGATGAATGTGTTGAGATAAGTCATTCTAGGCCTAATCCTAGACCTAGTGTAAGCATATGAGTATGGTACCTTGAGATATGAGGTATAATAGGCATGTTTGATCATGTGATGGGAATTTTGACATTTTATAAGAGTTTTTAAAGGTCTACAAGGCCATGGTTAAGTTGTGTAGGGCATGTTCAAGGTCCTTTAAACAAGAAAAATGAAGACAAAGCAAGAAAGCATGCGAAAACCATGGTGCATGGTGAGTTTTAGAGGTTATAGAGAATTAATGAGTATTGGATAAAATTAATAAGGTTATCATAGAGGTGTGAGAAAAATTTGAGGTTATAAGGTTGATGACAAAGCAAGAAAAGTTGTTTTGAGCTCTGTCGAGCTCTCAAAACAGTCATTCCCAACTTGATAGGTAAGTTTGAATGCTCACCCACACGTGTATACTTTAAATAGGGTCCTAATATTTTTTTGTATGTTATGACATGGATATAAGAAGGTTTTACAATAGTAATTATGTTAAAAGGACATCATAATTTTATAAATGAATGTTAAGAAGCCAAGTAGGTCAAAACCCTCATTAAACCCTAGTTTCATATAGATAGGGAAAATATGAAGTGTTTGGGAATAAAATTACTTTAGGGGAGATAATATGAATACTTGGGAATGTAAAGGACTCTTCAAATCTCATGTTGGTGGAATTTTCATGTTCCAGGTGTTTTGGTAACATACATAAAAACCCTTGTTTTGTGAAGATTTTATGTTACAGAGTTGAGTTGTAGGTTTTATGGTGAAACACAGATCTAGAAAGATTTGGATGTGTGTTAGATGATCATGAAAATATATATAGAGGTTTAGTGTAAGGTGTTGGTGAAATGTCTCTTCTAAGTTGACCTACCACTAATGGTCTAGTGAGGTCAAAACCAGTCATGGTGATCCAGAGGAGTTGGTGATGTTTTTCATGTTGTAGCACTATGTTATGAGCTTGGATAGTTGGTATAGGTCTGGTATGACATGTTTGATCCTTGATTTTGATCAAAATATTTGTTTCTCATGTTAATCCCTAATGGCCTAATTAACCCTATTAGACTTGTACAAAAGGTACGTTGGAATAGGTATATACATATGGTTTATCTCAAGTGAAATATGATTATGAATGCTTGGAGATTTTTTTTAGGTCCTTAGTGAAGTGTTCCAAGTTTTGGTTGAGTGTGGAAGTTAATTTAAAGGTGTTGGATGTTGATTAGCTCAAGATTGGTTCTTGATTTCTTATAGTAGGTTTGAGCAGTTTGAGAGAAGGGAGTGTTTCAAAGTGTTATGCCATGATTTATAGGTTTTTATAAGTTGGACAAGTTTCTTGATGATGATATATTTATTTTGATATGATATTTGTGTTATGTAGATGTGATTTTCTATGTGAAGTTTATCAGATTTGAAGATAGTTAATTATGTGTTTCAGACCTAATAATAGGTTCTTGCATTGTGAATTGTTCCATGGTGAAGATGGATGATGTTTTAGTCATATTTTATACCATTAGAACAATAGTATAATCCCATTCACGTCATCCTATCACCCAACAGGAACTAGGTGCTCACTCGAGGCACGTGCGGGGGCTGAGTCTCTCCTTTATATGATTCTTATGAAAATGCATCATCTTATAATAGGTATTTAAATGAAAATGAGTAAAAAAGAACCATGCCACATTCAAGAGCTTAGAACGAGTTGTTATCTTATTGCATCCAGAAAGGAGAAATAACAAGCAACATAAGGTTCATATAAAAAGGGAATACATAAGCATTATACCTTTGAGCACATATATGATTTATAATAGATCCTTATATTCATCTTTAACAGGTTCAACAATCCACGTTACATCCCCTAAGGTCATAATAGATCCTCATATAACTATGCAGAGCCAAGTCATGCATTAGAGCTATATTATGCTCATCATATTACAAAAACAAAAAGAATGTAGACCCATCCCCCTGAATGTGTCATTTCTTATAGAGTTCTTCTAATCCCTAACCCATAACATCCCTATTCAGCTTCTATAAGGCTTCTCCTCTCTTTTCTCTCCTTCACACTCTCCACACTCTATACACTCTTATCCTCCTTGTATCGGGCACTTGTATTTATAACCTTAGCACCCACTGCCATGCCTTTCAGAAGTTACAGATTGGTTACCAAGTGTCAAGGTGGTCCTCCATGGAATCATACCTTCTCATATCCAAGCTCTCCACTACTTATAATGATGTCTTCTGGAACCTTCCATCACATGCCTGTAATATTCCCTTTCTAATCACACAGTCACCAAGTTGGCACCTTATCCACAAGGGTCATGTTTTTCTCATGTGCTGCCTGGGATACCGAATGTGGCTAAGTACAAAATCTATTTTTCCTTGCATGCACGTTGTATGTTCTAAAAAACCCTATCATAACCCTTCCTTGTGTGCTTTCAACTCATATGCCCTTCTTCAACTAGGTTCTATTTGACCACGTGCCCTCTTTTACTTAGCTGATATTTTGGCGCCCAACATCACCCCACACTACGCCTTTTCTCTGTCCTTAGAAACACTCTCCAATAAAGAAATAAATAATAGCGTATCCTTTACAAATGGTTGGAATAGAATAATAAAGGGATGAAGAAATGGGGGGAAATAATGAAAGAATGGGGAACTGTTTTTATTTTTAGATGAGGGGGAAATCCTTCTCTAATTCTGCTTCTAACTTTCCCCAAGTGTCAACCTCACTCTGAGCCTACTGATAGATATTCCCCACCAAGGCACTCACTTCTTCAAAACTCATCTCCTCTCCCTTAGTGCTCATTGTCTCCACAATATCCTCTAATTTCTTGCCCAAATTTTCGAGCGCATTCATCCTCCAGTTCTTGATTGAGCCTCGCAAGGTCTCAATGGCCTCTGATTTATTTTCTACCTCAGCCAAGATTTTGTCTCACTCATCCCTATTCCCCTTTTTATTTTCCTAAAACTCCTTGAGTTCTGCTTCATAGGTGGCAACTAAGATACTTGCAACTCTATCCCTATCCATGCAGTTATCATAGGTAGCCTCAACAACTTGCATAGTAGCTTTTACATCGGAAAGGATCTTGTTGTACAGAGCAACAATTTCTAAAACCTTCCTCTTATTGTCTTTTTCTTGGTGCGCCAACACCTCCTCTATGTATTCTAAGGCAATCGGCCACCTTTCCAAAGTTAGTATGCATGTGAATTCTTCTAGGAATTACAAGTTTGATCCACACTTTTGCACGGACAATGTTAGGTCTGGATGTTTTAAGACAATGGCATCCATGATCATCTCTATCTTCATGTATGCCTCATGCACTCTTTCCTTCTCATCCTTTAGCTCATGCCTTAACTGAGCACTAATTAGTTCCTCCTTCTTTAGTTCCTTACTTTTCTCAAGGATTTATTCCTCCTTTTTCTCTAGATCTACCTCTAGGAACATCACCTTGTCATTTATTCCAAAGAGCCTGGCTTCAACCTCAATTGAGACTTTGTTAAGCACGTTGTAGATTTTCTCATCTGATAATTGTTAGGTCTTTACCAAGGGGTCTTTTTTTTTTACACTTTCAACAATTCTCCTTGGCTTATCTCAAATTTGGGCTCATCAATGTGGGACTCAAATGCCCGTGATAACATTTTCCTTATCTAGGGATATGCACCTTCCTCATCAAATGAAGCCATGGCTAATATTTGTTTCATTAGCACAGTGCTCAGGAAGCGTGAACGTAACACCTTGTTTGGATCATCAATGTATCCCATTCTTTGACCTTGCGCTGCTTCTGTTATCTTTCTCCCTATGTGTGTGGCCCTTGGAAAGCTTAAACCAGACTGGGATCTCCTCCCATACTTCCATATTCTTTTCCTACACTTTCCTCCTCAACTTCCTCTAGCACCACATCCATGTTGTGTTCAACCTCTTGTTCCACCAGCTTCTCGATGATTTTCACCACTTCCCTCTCTATGTCCTCATCTATCTGTTCCTTTTTTAGGCTTGGGTTCCTTTGATCTTTTGTATTTTCTTCCCCACTCACCCCCTTACCTTGGGCCTCAGCTTCTTCTTCATCCTCCTCATCTCCTTTGTTATACTCCTCATCTCCCTCTTCCTCAGAGTCATATACCTCATAAAAGGATGGTCTTCACCTCTTTGTCTCATCATCTTCATCCCTGTCATTGATGTAAGAATCTTGACCTTCTATCTCTTCTGAATATGCCCCATCAATCACCCTTTGCTTCTTCCTTACTGGAGATTCTAGTACATGAGATTCTTCCTTTTCCTTTTCTTTGACAAGAGATGTCTTCCTTGGTTATTCCTCCTCCGTGAGGGGCTCTTCATGCTCTGGCACCTCTTCTTTTGGGGTCTTAGTCATGACTGGAGACTTTTTCCTCTTCACATAAGTACTAGGATTAGTGTTTACTTGCGACGTGCTCACCGTTTGTGTGGTTTGAAAATTTGGTGTCTTATACACCTCTTCTCTATCTCTCTCTCTAGGTGCGGCCTTCTTCCTTCCTATAGGGTCTTTAGGGATGGATACATCATTCTCCAAGTAATCATATTTTTCAAAAAAAATCCTTATGTGAAGATACACCATTGTTGTGGTCCTTCCTGCAATCACTAGCGTTAAAGGATTCATCATTTGTATCTCGTGGGAGACATATCTTTCCACATACACGTGCTTCTTTAGGTAAAAGAGCTTCTGGCGTAACTCGCGATGGTCTATATCTACCTCACTAAGATCAAACCTTAGTCTCTTGGCCTCCCTGAACTGATTAAATCTGGCTTGGAAGTATTGCGCAGTGAAGGAGAAGGGTAGTTTGCACCATGGACTCATATTCCCATCTGACAATGTAAATATGCTAATGCAAAAGTTTTGATATCCTACAAACTCTACCTCTCCATCCATGAGCATGAGAAACTTCTCTAGGATCCTCCACTTAGCCCTAAATGTGTCACGCATTTGCTTATACCACTTCTTCAAGTATGCTTTGTGAGTGGCCATCATGGTTTCACAAGTGTATTTCATAAACCTTTTTCAGGCAAGGGATCCTCTTCTGGATACTCCCAAACAAACTTTTTTAGCCCGTCGGGAACTCCAAACTCTGAATATACAATGGTGAAGAGGATTTTACCGATTATTATCTTCTCTCCCTCCTACGCATTGCTTATAATCTTATCTACGATGAAAGCATACAAGTTGTATATGGTTCCTTCATATATCTTCCAACATACATTTAGCAATTCCTTGTTCACTTGTTTCCATCATTCCTGGTCATTGAGCTTGGTCACCAAGTGTGTAGCCATCCTCATAATTAGGTCTGGAATCTTGGCAATGTCAAAGTATCATTACCCCTTCTTGTATTCATATGCAGCTAAAGTCTCCTTGATAGCCTCATTGTCACTCAGATCATCATCTATGTTATCTCCTTTACAAGTGAGGCATGTGAACTTGGATATCAGTTGTGGTATGATGTGCATCTTTTGTCTCATAAAATAAAAATGATCCTCATGCACATGTGACATCAACCACTGGTAAAGGTGCTCTAGATTGCCAAAGTATGGAAACTCATATAGTTGCAATAATATAGCCTTCTCTTATTTTACCTTCACCTCATCATTGTAAATGGGCATCCCATCTAGTGTCCTCTTATTAGTTGGTTGGACCAACTCCAGTGCCATTTCCTTCTCCATTTTTCTCATGTGATGGTTATAATCACTCATGGCCATATTTCATAAGTGTGACTCCCACTCTTTTCCTAGCAATACCCCTTCTGGGTACTGTATTTCTGCATACCATTCTTCATTCGATCTTACAATGGAAGTGGTTTGCTTTCCCTTGCCCTTGCCCTTTGGTTTCTTCGGTGAAACGGTTGGTTTTCTGGTTTCTATATTTTCTATTCAGACTGAACTTAAATACTCATTCCTCTTGCTTTTCTCTACTACTCTACTCAATCCCAAAGATACTCCAAAGCTTCAACTCCTTAAATGAATCCTTCTTTATTTGTGCCCTAGTTTCTAAACCCTAACCAGGAAATCCTTCCATAAGATGATGCTTCTTCACACAACCTTACTCACACCCATGTACTTCTTCCTTTTGGTTCATAGATCTAATCTAGGTGCACACTCAAATTTCTTGGATTCTCCTTTCTTCACACAAATTTCTTTCCGGATGCTCTAGTTCGTAAGAGTTTCTTTCACTTCATGTAGTCGCAAGGTAACAAATGAATTTCCTGACTTTGTATTTATAGATTTTCCTTGTTTCTAGAATTAAATGCTATATCACTTACCAATTTACCTTAACATTAAATGTGGCTTTTTCCAGTAAGTTGACTTTAAGAACCCTTACCCACGCACTTAATCCTCACACAAAAAACATGCACAACCTTCTAGTGCGCAAAATTTCAAATGAACTGAAGACTCTTATGCGCACGTCAACAGCGCTGAAGAAACTTCTTCTATCCTTTACTTGATTTTTGACCTTTCCTACCTCATGTTATTCCTGCACTCTTCATCCTTTCTATACGTGGTTTCCACAAAGCCTTTTTGACACCATAATCCAATATCCACCATTTCCTCACGTGCTTTCTCCACCTTAGGCTCTTCCTTCTACTGGGCCACTCAACTTGTATTACAGGCCTATACTTTACATCACTCCACCCCACACTAATATAGATGCATGATCCTCTGCGTATACATAACCTTGGAAAAATAATGTGCTTACTATCACACAAGGCACAAAAATGAAACAAAAAGAAAGGAATAAACAATGAGAAAGTGAAACACAAGAAATAAAAAGCATAAAGGGAAATTCTAAGCTAATTGGGAATACTACCTTATTACAAACACCAAGAAGACTTATTTATAGTAGGGCTTCAGCCTCCTCTCATTGAAATGACCTGGTAACCTCATCTCATCCAACATTTATAACTGGAAAGTGCCTGAATCAAAAATGTTTAAGATGATGTAATGTCCCAACCAATGTACTTTAAACTTCCAAGGATGGCGAAGATACTTGGAATCATACAACAACACCATATACCCAACCTCAAACTTCTTGTTCTTGATATCAAAATCATGCCATGCCTTTTGTCTTACTTTTTCTATCTTCTGACTCCATCTAGCAACTGATCACCTTTCATCTAACTACATCAACTTATAAATTATTTCTTCCAGTGCTTGTTTGTCATCTAACCCTCCTGTGTGCACTATACGCAGTGATGGTAACTTGAACTCCACTGGTAAAACAGCCTTCATGCCAAACACAAATTGAAATGGTGTGGCCTTGTTCAATATTTTATAGGTTGTCCTTTATGCCCATAGAATGGATGATACTTTGTCATCCCAATATTGTCTTCCAACGTCGCATATCTTAGTTAACGTGTGACTTAGTATCTTGTTAAATGCCTTAGCAGTTCCATTTGTTTGAGGGTGATATGGGGTAGTCTTATGATGGGCCATCATAAATTATGCTAACAGAATCTTGACTATTTCATTGAGAAAGTGTTTACCCCTATCACTTGTTAGACTTAAAGGACAACCATACCTATTAATTATGTTCTCCCATAAAAAACTAGCAGCTTTCATTGCGGTACAATCCTTCATAGGCGTTGCCTCTTCCCACTGTGTCAAGTAATCAGTGTAAGTGATGATGTATTGTGAACATACTCCTTCACTGCAACTGGCGCAATTGGCCGTACAAAGTCGATTGCTCATTTTTCAAATGGTTCAGCACTGGCTATCAGTCGCAAGGGAATTTCATATCTCTTTCTAGGTTTTCCAAGGCACTGGAAATGGTCACAAGCCTAAAAAAAGCAATAAAATCCTTGTAGATGGTTTCCTACCAAATCCCTGCTAATAAAATCTTCCACTCATTAGCATTTCCTACATAGTGTCCTCCTGTAATCTCACCATGTGCTTCTTCCATAATTTTCATGCACTCATGTTATAATCTGCATCAGCATAGAACCTCATCACAACCTAACTTATACAAGTCTCCACTAATCAACATGTAGGGTGCGGTGCATATTGCTAACTACTTTCTCTCTAGAGCCTTCATTCCTTTCGAATCCACACCTTTCTTTAAGAACACTATGATATCTTCTAAGTTTGAGGGCATGCGCTATAAACCTAAACAATTGTGTGTTTGACATGGTATCCTTAATGCTCTACATGTCCTTCCCTGAGTTAATCCTTGATAAGTGTTCAGAGACTGAATTACTTTTTCCTGGTTTTAGGACCACTATGAACTCATATTCTTGAAATAATAGGACCCAATGACATATGCACCCTTCCAGAATGATTTTGTTGACTAAGTATTTCAATGCCATGTTGTCTGTGTAGACTATGAATTATGTTACTAATAGATAGTACCTAAAATTGTGGAGCACGTAGATCATAAACAATGCTTCGCGCTCATTAGTTGTCTAATTTTGTTCTACTGATGTTAATTTTCTACTTGCAAAGCACAAAGGATGATCAACAATTCCCTCACCAGGTTGTGCTAGTACTTCTCCCATAGATTTTCTTGAGGCATCAACATGCACATGGAAGGGCTTATCCCAAGAAGGAAAACGTAATATGGGCATCGTGACAAGCCTATCCTTCAAAGTGTCAAATGCCTTCTGCTGCACCTTTCCCCAATGAAAGGAACTCTTGTGTTTTAATAATTCCTCCAAGGGCATGGCAGTCTTGACATACCCCTTGATGAAATTCCTTTATTACCCTATATGCCCAAATAATCCTATACATTGTACTTTTATTGGTAGGATCCACGTAACCCTACAATAACTATACATCTTTAGCGGGATCTACTAACACACCTTCTTTGCATATAATTTTTTCTAATAAAGTTCCAAATGGAGTAGAAAATAAACATTTATTAATGTTGAGGGATATCCTTAATTTCTGACATCTCTTAAACATCATCCTTAAATTGTCACAATGGTCCTTTCACCAATTTAGTTCACAGTCCAGATCATCTAGGTAGACTTGAAGAAAATTATGGATGAAGTCCTGAAATGCTTGTACCATAATGTGCAAGAACACAACAGGTGCATTATTTAATCCAAAATGCATTACTGTGTAGGAAAAAAATTCCCCATTTAGTGGTGAAAAAATGTGTTTCTCTAGTCTTCCTTTGTAGTTCTGACTTAGTGGTACCCTGAGAACCCATCTGTGAAAGAGTAGACTTCGTGCCCGGCTACTCCCTCCAAGATTTCTTCAATAAAGGGGGGTTGGAAAAGGATTGATGAAACACACAGTACATTCAGATTCCATGTAGTCAACATAGATCCTTATCCTCTGGTCCTTCTTGATAGTGATGACCATTGGGCTTATCCACTATGATTCTTCTACTGCCTTAATGATGCCATATGCTATCATCTTATCTATTTCTTCCTTGACCCATACGCGCAAGTTTGGATTCATCTGATAAGGCCTCTTCTGAATTGAGTGCATGCATCTTCCTTCAAATTAATCTTCATCTCTCCCAAGTAATGATGAACACCTTTGAGTTCATGGTACCCATGACGAAACAAATCTTGGAACTCGCACAATAGATCAATGATATTTGAAACTTATTTTTCCAACCAATAGTCCCCAATGATGGCATCCTTAGGTTCTATGTCTCCATTCCCAATGTTAACCTTATTTGTTTTTAATGGATCATGGAAGGCAGCATGCTCGACTCATCAACATTGTTTATGACTTCACACATACCTAATGAATGGTTAACATCCAAAGTCTCCATCTCTTCTCCATCTATTACATAGACCATTTTTCATTTTACTTTTTCCATATCACATGCATGCTCAAGTTGCATCTTCCTCTTATTCTTCTTCATCAAGGCATGCCTCCAAATAAGGCTCACCTAGTAACTCCAGTAGCCTATCCTCTATCCATAGTGACATATCTCCCATCATGAGGTGCTTGATTACCTATAATGCCTTATCCACTGATGGCTTGGTACTCCTATACTTGAAAGCTTGAATGAGATCAGCCACCAACTCTTACCAATTACTTGTTTGATGACACATCTTCGAATGAATATACCATGCACATGCACATAGCCTTGTAAGGTGGAATATAATTTATGCACCCATAACAAAGGTAGTAATGCTTCTGCGCTTCCCATCCAGGCCTTCTCACATGCTTGGATATGAAGTGAGGCGGTCTCTTTACCACGGTAGTCTTGTATGATAGTGGGGTGCGTTGTTCCTGGAGAACCTTACAGAAAATGTGATCCTCACCTTGTGCCACTCTAGGAGGTTCTCCCGATGTGTATCCCACCAACATGCTGTAATTCTTGAGTAAGTTGTAGTTGAGCATTCCCCTCCTCTTGTCTTCATTCTTCCACTGAGCCTCCATTTCTCGCAGGAAAATTTTAGGATACGCTCCTCTAGAGTAACTTGGCAACTTCTTTCCTCCTAGGTGCCTGAGTGAGTGCGCCTTTTTTACCCTTGTTACATATCCTCTCAACTATCACCCAATCAACTCATAGTCCCATGCACCCAATTTTCATCATGCCACACTAGTGGTATCACCTAAGGACTCAAGCATCTTCAAACTGGATGACTCCCTCTGTGGGGTGAATTATCTCAGGATCTCTGATGGAGCACACACATAGATTCTTCTCGAAGGACTTCTTCTCCTAAGGGCTCAGTATAGGGCACTGACTTCCCATCTGTTAATGGAATAACCACCCTTTCTTCCTTGTTCTAAAATCTGATATACCCCTTGTTAAATCGTAGGTCGGCATTGTTTTTATAACACCATGGGCTGCCCAAGTAACACTGGAAATTTGTCTGCCTCATGGTGAGTGCCAAGACTTTGAAGTCTCCAGTGAAATTATCCCCCTAGATGGTGATAATTACATCCTTTAGGACTCCAATGGGCATTACCTTAGTTTTTTTTTGCCATGTACAACACATTTGAAGATGGCTGCAATGCGGGCCTTCCCATTTGATGTCAAGGCATCTAAGGTAAGAACATTTACCTCTGCTCCCATGTCGATGAGAATATTTCTCAGAAGCCATCCATCAATAACCACATTCAAAGTAATCTCCTTATCATAGTCGAGGCTATGAGGAGGAAGGTTTGCATGCAAAACCTACCTTTCATGCTCTACTTTGGCATGTGGTACCTTCTCTCTTAGCCATTCTCCTAGCAAGGGGATAATATTCTCTTGCCTTAACATTTTACATACTTCCTTGACCTCATCCAGGTCATTCTTTGGAACCTTGGCATCCTTCCTTTGCTCCATCTACCTCGATTTCTCCTTTAGACATTGGATCTCCCCTTGCAAAACTTTAATCACGTCCATAATTTCTTGATACACCTACTTCTGATGAGCAGGGTCTGAATACTTTCCATGTACCACTTCCTCTCTTGAAACTAGTGTCCTTTGTCTTGGCATCTCCCTGGCATGTGTGGCCTCTGCTTGCATCATCACCAACACAGGTTCTAGCCCTGACTCACGCACCACTCTTGGCATCCACTTTGAATCAGCCTTCTTGATGCTCACCATCCCAGTGCCTTTGTCTTTCTAGTGTTACTGGTTCATATGCTCATAAAGTTTTGGACACTCTTCGTACTTGTGTTTTTTTCCACACCATGAGCATTGTAACAGATCAAGACACTCATGTTTGTAATGCTATGTAGATCCACAATTATAACAGGTTCCTCATGGTAACTCACTTCGTCCTCCATCATGCAGTTACTACGAACCATGAAATCCTCTGCATGAAAAACCTCTTCCACGCACTCCTCCATTTGTGCGTCCTTCATAATGATGGTCATCATCCTTGGAACTTGCTTACAAGGCTAGTCTGGCACACCCAGATCAATAGCATCATGGATCTAATCAATCAGTCTGACAATCCTTGGTATCATGGGTCGTAGAGGTATAGATCTTGCAATAGCAAGAAACATTCTTATGGATCACACTGGAGTAGAGGGCATCTACTTGCATCATGATCCCCATGGAAAATTTCATAGTCTATCGATCATAGCATGTACCGACTTCTGAGGGAAACTATCCTTTGCATGTCCCTCCACTTCATAGTCTATACACCAAAGTCCACTATGAACCTCATGCGCTAAGTTTGTAGACAAATTCTCCAACTGTCTTGGCCATTGTAGCAATTTGAGCCTCCAGAAAAGGGACTAACACTAGTATCAATGCTCCCAATAGCTTTGGCATACATAGGGAAGCTTCCAATGCCTCATGCACGGGTCTGTGAAAGTCTTGTGTAATAGATCCCTTCTAAATGGTGTTATCAATCCTCTGACAAACCATTGAGCATGTTGAGAAGGATGAATGTCATAGGATAGTTTAGATAAGAGAGTTTTGAAATGTGCTTCATATTCCCACACACTCTCTGTCCATTCCCTACTGGATCTCCTTCAGAGTCGTTGATGCTCTTCTACTCAAACTCAGGGATATGGAACTCTACTAGGAAGGTTCTTCAATGTGGTGTAGTCAACCACCATATGATGGGGGTCATACTTCCTATACCAACTATGTGCACGTGCCCTTGTAATGTTGTTGCAAACTAGGCTTGCCTTCCACTCTGGGGTAGTGATCCCCTTTATGCACCATAGTAACTCACACTTGTGCACATGCTCTATAACATCTTCAATACCCCTATAGTTTGGTAAGTGTAAAGACATCTCGAAAAACACTTGGGGAGGTGGCTAGGGTCCTTGTCCTCCTAATCCAGAGCCTTGGTTCCCTCCGTTGTTTCCTCCTCCACTAGATCCACTAGATCCACCAGGCTCTTGTTCCTCCTAACCCACCAGATCCACCTCCTGTAGTTAGAAAAGGACTAGAAGTGGTCACACCTAGTATTCCCAATGTCCCACTGAACTACGCACCAATGGTTTGTGATATTGTCCCACTAACCAGTTGTATGTCCCGCACCACTCCCAGACGTGATACCCAATCCTTACGTACTTACACCTTGTCTAAAGATTCCTCCAAATACAGGAATGGATTATGCGTAGCCATGGATGTTCCAAATGATAAATTATATCTCCTAGGTGCACAGATCGATTACTCCCACCGATACCAACTAGGTTAATAATACTTCTCCCTTGATCTGGAAAACCAAGCACCATGGGTTGGTCTCCAGGTGGGTTCAGATTCATGCCGATGGCTCCTTTCTCCATCCATGACAATGAACTCTCATCAGAATACTGAAGGGGCTTCTCTCTTGTGCTTTCCAAGATGGGGTAGCACAAACTTCTCAGGTTCCACATCCTCTACATGAACCTCAACTCCTTCCCATAATGTCTACCTCCATAGATCCATCACACTTGCAACCTCACATTTTGTCTATTCATCTCCCTTTCACGATGCTTTGTCTATACTTGAGTCATCTCTCCTCCCTTTACTTCTCAACCACAATTTCTACCATCTTTCTCCACCCTAGCTTCCTCTCCCAAACTGCTCAGAGGAGCTTATCCCAACATGGAAAATGCCTCCAAACTTAAGGTAATGACTAGAGAGTTTCATAGCTCAAAGGAATAACATGTAAAAATGATCCTCTAGGCTCCCTCAGAAACTCAAACTCAGCAACCTCTGGGCAAGAATACGTAGAAATGACGTATTCAAGAGTATAATTGGTCAGCACTCCCTTCCACCAACAATCAATAGCACATGCGTCCTAAGATTCAGATCTGCATCCTACAGCCTCTGATAGTCATCTTGCGGTCCATACATGTGATCTGATAGTACCAACTATATCTAGATGCATATGTTGAAATCCATTCATATAATTCTACTAGGAAGCAGAAAAATAATGTCTCATACAACTCATGGTATAGGTTCTCTTCTACCCATCTACGCACATCGAACTTCAGGTCCAGTGCTGAATCTCTGAGAAAAACTCATCCTCTCATGCTCTTGAACCATGTTTCAACACTTTCTAAGGTCAAACACTCTATCATCATGCATTACAGGACAAATATGCATGCCATTTCTCATAACAACTTTAAAAAGAGGTCCCAGCAATGGAACCAAGATGTAGTCATATTTTATACCCTTATACCAATAGTCTAATCCCATGCACATCGGCCTATCACCCAATGGGCGCTTGGCACTCACCCCAAGACATGCGCGGGCACCGAGTCTCTCCTTTATGTGAGTCTTATGAGAATGCATCATCTTATAATAGATATTCAAATGAAAATGAGAAGAAAAGAACCATGCCACATTCAAGAGCTTAGAACAAGTTATTATCTTATTGCATCCAGAAAAGAGGAATAACAAGTAGCATAAGGTTCATACAGAAAGAAAATACATAAGCATTATACCTCTTGAGCACATATATGATTTATAACAGAGCCTTATATTCATCTTTAACATGTTCAACAATCCACATTACATCCCCTGAGGTCATAACAGATCCTCATATAACTATGCAGAGCCAAGTCATGCATTAGAGCTATATTATACTCATCATATTACAAAAACAAATAAGAATGTAGACCCATCCCCCTAAATGTGCCATTGTTTACAGAGTTATCTTATCATTCCTAACCCATAACATCCCTATTCAGCTTCTACAGGGCTTCACCTCTCTTTTCTCTCCTTCACACTCTCCACACTCTATACACTCTTCTCCTCTGGTCACTTTCTTCTATCAGGGCACTTGTATTTATAACCTTAGCACCCACTGCCATGCCTTTCAGAAGTTACAGATCGGTTGCCAAGTGTCAAGGTGGGTCCTCTATGGAAGCATGCCTTCTCAAATCCAAGCTTCTCCTACTCCTTACAATGATGTCTTCTGGAACCTTCCATCGCATGCCTGGAATATTCCCTTTTTGATCCCACCAGTTTCCAGGTTGGCACCTTATCCACAAGGGTTATGCTTTTCTCGTGTGTTTCCTGGGATGCCGAATGTGGCTAAGTACCAAATTTATTTTTCCTTGTAAGTGCGCAAGTGTATGTTCTACAAAACCATGATAATAACCCTTCCCTGCGTGCACTTTCAACCCACACACCCTTATTCAACTAAGTCCCACGCACCCATGTGCCCTCTTGTACTTAGCTAATATTTTGGGGCCCAACATATGCAGAGTTTTTTATGTTTTTTGAAGGTTTTGAGAGGATGTTGGTGATATGTGTAGATCTTGATAAGTGTTAGTGAAGTTTCTTTTTTCCCTTGAATTTCATATTTTGATCATTGGAGAATACTAGTGATTTAGGCCTAACTGAGAAGCCTTGTGAAAGTTTTTGTTTTAGGCCTATTTCAGCCTATTATGTCCATTTACGTGATTTATATGAGAATGTAGGTTGTGTCTTTATGTTTTTTAAGACTAGCCTTAATGGTATTTTCTAACCTAAGGTGATTTTTTGATGAATCATTTATATAAGACAAGTTGTTTTTCTCATTTGAGTGAGTTGCATAGATGGGGATGAGAGTGGGTTAGAGGGGAGTGTGAAATTTTTATATGGGCTTTAGAGAAGAGATGAGAAGAGGAATGAGGAGTTGATAAGGAAAAATAAAGAGGTATTCAAGGTCATTAGACCTAATCAGCACATGTTGGTGCATGTATGAGTGAATAAGGAGAGAGATATATATATTTGAATATTTTTTAGAGGAGGAAGCTAAAAAAATTATCACAATTAGTTGTTGGAGGAATAAGGGAATTATGTGATCTTCATATTCAGGTGGTTGAGTTGGTTCTTGATCATCTTAGGTAGTTGTATCTTCCTTGTATAGTTAATTCTCTACTAAATCAGGGTTTGGTGCTTCTTATAGGGTTGGTGCCCTACTAAACAAGGGATTGGTGCTCCTTGTGGGGTTGGTGCCTCACTAAATTTGAAACATGGATATATAAAGTTTTGTTTTAGTGGGTTTTCTTACCCTTGAGGTTTTCCCACTTAAAGATGGTTTTTTTGTATGCTTGTTTAATGCTAATATGGATGGTTGATATGTTTCATGATGGTTTGCTAAGATCATTTTTAATCTTACATTAGTTAGTGGATGTTGTATGGATGCTTTGAATAATGTATGCAAGGTAAGCCAACTAAAGTAAATTTTTGTAAAGGACTAATTTTCCACCCCCTCTTAGTCATTTTACTTCTAACAATTGGTATCAGAGAAAGGTCCTTATGAAGAAATTAAAATAGTTTGGAGGAGATATTTAAAGCACATGTATGGCATGTAACCTAGATTAATATGTGATGACACTCTTACTCTTAATGAGAAGTTTCTTGGAACACTTGGGGATTATTATATGGCAATCATTTCTTGATGTTTACACTCCCATTATTATGTTTCTAACTGATATAGTTGATAAGATAAGATATGAATAATAAAATAAGATAGCAATGAAGGTAATAACTCAGAAAGTGAAGATGATTGTGTCAATTTTGACATATTTCTCATGTCTGTGGAAGAATGCAGTAGTCCAAAATTAAAGGACCAAGTTGGTGAGGATGATTCAGATGAAGAAGAGGAAGAAATTGACTTCAAGGTATAATTTTAAAATGATATATAGGAGATAAATCTTCAAAAGAAGAAGAATCAAAGGCTAAAAGCAATACTTAAAGAGTATGAATTACAGATACGTTTTCTAGAAAAGAGACTAAACAAGGAGGAAGGAGAGTATAAGGAAATCAACAAGGAACTGTAAGATCATCTTGAGATGACAAAAAAAATTCTAGAAGCCAGAGAGGAGGATTGTTCCAAGGTGAGTGTAGAGTTGGAGACCTTAAAAATAGAGCTAGAACTAGCCTCAAGCAGACTGAAGATGTACTAAAGACTTGAGAAGAGCATAAGAAATCTTGATAATTTATTTAGTAGTCAAATACCCTCAAGTGAAAAATATGGTTTGGGATTCAAGGAATAAACAAAGAAGGAAGAGAATAATCTTAATTCAATTCAAGGACCTGCTAAATCTAATGAGGATATCAAGCTTCACAAGAATGTCATAAGTCAACCTAATGGAATGAAGTTCTTAAGAAAGTTTAATGGTTATTGTTATTCATGCAACATTTTTGGTCATAAAGCTAGGGAATTTAGAATGACGGTCGATAATTATTATCCATGGAGAAATGGTAGGAATTCCCATTCATATCAGCCAAGATACAACACTTGCTATAGTTTCCATGAGAAGGGTCGCATTGCTAAGTATTGTCATCATGAGCCACCTAGAAAGAGTTGGAGAGATAAAGCTCTTAGAGGTAAGAATCTTATTCCTTACTTCCATTATAACAATGTTGGGCACATTGCAATATATTTCAAATAGATGAATAATATCTATGAAAATAAGGCATATATAAGATCTAACCGTGTTGAGAAAGTGAAGGAAGAACCTAAAGAAACTTGTTCTATTGTTGAGCCTACTGGTCATAAAATCCTTTTTTTATTAAAGAACATCAAGAAATCATTCTATCAATATAAGAATACCACCAAGTAAATTATAGATATAAAAAGACACAACAACCAAAGAAGTGGATGCTTAAGTTTGGTGACCTATCCCTTGACGAGATGGGTGTTTTACATTGCTATATGTATCTAGTTGAATGGATTTTCTCTTTTATGCTTCATAAAGGCATTATCTAAATATTTTAAAGAATTATGAGGTTATTTTGTAGTGATAAGGTCAGTTATGCAATGATAAGGTATGTACTTTTTTTACTTGAACAAGTATGATAGGTTTGCAGTTGTGAAGCCATGCGTTTTTTTCTGGTGTATGGTTTGTTGTATGTCAAAAGGACATCTTGATTTTGAATGATGCATAAAGATAATTTAAGGGGATTCAATAATTTTAGCATGTGTATTGAAGTTGAATAGTGTGTTTAAGATGTTCTCTAGGTCTTTATAAGTCTATTTTAGTTAGTCAATGAAGGATAATTACATACATAATTAGGAGACATAATCTAGGTTTGCAGGTCAGCTTCTAAGTAAGTTATTGTATTTGGAGGTGAGTTGATGTATTTAATGTCTTTTAAGAAGGTTGTTAACGAGGGATGTAGTCTTATAGTTGTGTGTTTAGTAAGAATATGGTTTCTTGATTATATCAAAGGCTCAAGGACTTGAAATCAGGTATGAAGATGTGTTAATGTTATAAAGTTGTGTTGGTGTGTCACTTTGAGTAAGTAAATAGATATAATATCATAATATTCTTGTGAACAAGTTTGGTAATGATGGATTGAAGGACTAATACTAGTCTATATCTCTTGAAAATGAAGATTAATGTTATAAGACTAATATGACCTTGTGTAAAATGAGCAATCTGAGATCTAAGAAGGATAAAGTTACAACCATGGATTCATAAACTTCTCAGGTAGCTTAGTCAAGAAGGAAAGTGATTCTTAGTTTCAAGAATTTGTTTTTACCGTAAATAATATGAAGAATTTTTGATGATAATATTGAAGTTATGAACATGATTTTCATGAAGAAAAAGTGTATGTGAAGTTTGAATATGCTCCAAGTAACATGAATGAAGTGGAATCTACTATTTGAAGGCTCGAAAAAGTTTGAAAAGTGATAAATATTCCAATGAAAATAAAGCAAGATGATAGATTACAAGGGATTTTGTTTTCATGAAGGTCTACAAAAAGAATAAAATTTAGGTGAGTTGTTGATATGCCAAAGATAGGTAAGCATGATTTGGGAAGAAAAGTCTCTTTCTTTCTGTATGATGACTTGATGAGACCATAAAATGCATGGAGGAATGTTATATGAAGGATTGATTTTCATATCTATTTCAAGTAGCTGTGAATATGGTGTCAAGTGAAGTATGATCTAAAATTAGATGCACCATCTTCGGGGGAGATGGTTTAAATAAGGTATGTCAAGCATTTTATTCTTTTGTCAGGATGTATCAAACGTGTGCAAAATGTTTGAAGGTATGAAATATGTTTGATGAATCCTATGAGTGTGTTAATACCTTATTCTATTCTAAATCATTCTATTACAGTTGTGCATAGTGATTCAAGACCACACTCAGATCTGTATGGTCTGTGTAAGCTATGAAGAGACCTAGTTGGTAACAGTTTACTATCATGATCTACCTTGAAAAAGTCTTATCAAGTACTGAAAGATGTATGATGTGTCGTGATGTAGGAGCATCAGTGTAAACATCCAATTTTGTCTTGATTAGGCCTCATATGGTGTCTTAGGATGCATATGGGTCATATCCACTCCATTTTTTACTCTTAATGATGTAATAAGTGGTATTTTGGAGGTTTCCCTCCAAAAAACATATTCATATATTCAAATTAGTAGTGTATTGCATCCTAGATTCCTAGGTGTTAGTATAGGCTTTGCAATAATGTGATAAGGTGGTCATGTCATAAACTCTCTTACTTGACCCCACCAAGGTGTAAACTCACTATGGTTACCTTGTACTAGGGTGAGTTAGGTGGTGGAAACCTAACCACCTCTCTTTCTTCATAATCATGCTAAGGAATTTGAATGAAGATGTGAGGTAAAAATTGTTTAGTAAAAGAAGAAAATGACTTTTGTAAAGATCATGGATCAAGGGGCTTGTAATGACTCCATTGTTGAATAATGAACAAGCTTCTTGACAAAACTATGTAATTTGTGTCTTTAATTACTTTTAAATGCATATTTAAGTTCTTGTGTAAGGAATATATGTTTGTTTGTGAATATTTGAGTCATTAATGATGAATATGGTTTGTAATGTATGGTTATATACAAGTATACAAATAAGGTACAATCATTATAAGGGCTTGGGTTAAAGCAAGAAGAGGATATATTGACGAAAGGACAATCATAGACAATTGTATGGGACTGTGTGCATAAGATAAGGACTAATTAGTGTATTTAATGATCATATCATGAAATAATAAGAATCTTTTAGGAGAATAAGTATTGAATAATTGTGATAAGATTGTATGGATGAATGTTTGAAAGAAGTTCAAAAGTTAGAATAATGTACTAACTTGTACATGGACTGTGTTATCTAGATTGATGGATTATTTGTGTGCTACTATTACTGAGTATGGATAAAATGTTCTAATAAGTTTGTATGTGATTTATAAATTTTAAAAGATAACTAAGGAACCTCAAAAATGTAGGAGGAAGATAACAAACCCCAATCCCTTGTTCTAGACTGAGAATACCCTAAATAATGGTTTAGTGAAAAACCTATTAGTTTCATATTAAAAACAAATCTTCATAGACTCGATAGACTAAATATTAAGAAAGTGTGGAATTATTTAAGGCAGTTACGTTGTTTACAAGAAGAATAAAAGAAGATGGTAGTCCAAATTAGTAAGACACAGGCTTGAATGATCACACACGGTTGTGAAGGGGATTATAATGAGTTATAACTGATAAATGGTGATTAACTATGCACTAGAGAGGCATATAACCCTATGTTATGTTTGAAACAGATCATTAAATGGTAAGGATCTAATAGAACCATTATTCAAGTGAAGAAACAGAGTATTAGAGGACAAAAAATGTAATGTATATAGTCTTGAGGTTAAAATTGTGACAGTCTAATATATTAGCTTGAAACGGAGTTATTTAAGAGGTATTTCACTTGGGATCTAGTGACAAGTGTAATAAGATATGTCAGAATGTTTTTAAACCTTAGGAAAGGTGAGAGTAATCTTGACAAGTGAAAACCAAGAATCTGACTTAAGCTATTCTGAGACAATCCTTTTGTAAAGCCTTGTGAGTAAAGAGATAATAAGAGGGAGAAAACTTTCGAATAAATGAAAGTGGAAGTCTTGAATGAATTTATAGATTGTGATTAATAATAAATAATGATAAGTTGGTGTTGAGGAATTAGACAGCCAACCATGAGAGAGGAAAACTGAGTTTAGAGATCTGGGTAAATGTTAAAAGCTAGTGAGAAGCATGAGAAGTCAAAGCATGAATTCATATCAAGAATGATGAACATTGTTGTCAAGAGGTAGGGGAATGTTGATAAGATGTGAATGAAGTTATAAGAGTAAAAATAGTCCCTTAATACCCCAATTAAGAATAATTTCATAATTTTCCTATCTTAGTACAGTTGAACACGTAGAAGCCTTGAGAAGGTTGAGTTGTGGAAATTATGGAAAAAATGATCTAGGGGAGTATTGAATATTGTAACTAATATGAACAAGTTTGTAGGAGGTGTATAAAGGTGTTAAATATCTTGAAATAATGCAAAAGAATCAAATCCTAAGTAATGTGTTGAAAACCTAGAAGAGTGCTTAAGAAACCTAGTAAGAAGGAGGGTTTGGTGTTGGGAAGAATGTGTAAGGAGATGTGGAATAAAAATTACCCTGAAGCTAGAGGGCCATAATGGGTATTTGAAAATCTATCCATATTTTCTTAAATTTTTATAGATTATCAGCAACACGGAGCTTTGTGTAATAAGAGGGCTAATTGTAAAGGCTAGAAAATGGTGTTTTGAGCATTATTTTTGATTGGTGAAGATTTGAGTCTTGAAACTTGATATGAATCTAAATAGGTCAAATGGCTATCAGGAAAGTTTACCAAACAAGCTTGATGATGATTATTTTGTGATTTTTTCTAGAAAACCCAATTTTAAGGGCTACAAGCCAAAATTGAGGTCTAATAAGGACAATGATGAAGTGGAACTTGTTACATGGTTTGATCGTGTTTATATGGTGGTTTTAAGCATGTATAAAGTGAATTTTTTGACTTTGATTTAGTTTTTTATGCATTTCAGTGGTTTTGAGAAGAGTTTGGCTTCTTAAACAAGGTAAATAGTTCTTCGATGAAAGTGATTGTTCAAATTAAAATTGTAGATTCAAATGCGTTTGTGGATGTTATATAAGGAATGTATATAGGGATCTGCATCATTTTGGTATCAGATCAAGGTTATAAAGAAATTTGAGCTTGCTATTTGGAGGTAAAATTTATTTTTGCTAAGAAGCATTTGTAAATAAGTGATTTTAGTTGTGTGGTGAACTCATATGAGTTGATTGAATTTTTTGAAGTTGAAAAGTTTCCTTCTTGAGTTATGTGAAGTGACAGAGACAGATTTCTCCTTGAAAATTGAAGAAAGAATAGAGGAGATAGTGAAGAAAATAAGAAGTCAAGAGACTAGGTGTGAAAGAGAACCTATGTGATGCTTGGGCAAGGTAAAAAAAATACTTGCTAGAAGAAGGTGGAGGAATAAATAGAAAACAAATTGCTTAAGTTCATGAGAAATAGGGAATGAGAGAAAGATATGAGAGAGAGGAAAATAAAAGAAGAGAGAATGAGAGATATAGAGAGAAAAATAATAATGTGGGAAGAATAATAAAATTATAGAGTTGAAAAGAAGTATGGAGCAGCTGGATAAGTTGGTGTAAAAGGTGAGAGAAATGCAAAAACAAGTAATGGAAATAGTGATGAAAAAGGTGGTAAAGTGGCCTCTAAGGTCACTCATAAAGAGAGGAAAGAAAATGTAGTTGAGATATAGGATAAGAGAGGAAGAAAGAAGGATAAAGATGATGAATAAGAAGGAAAAAAATTAAAAGGAAGAAGAAATCAGAGAAATAGTGGGAGAAGAGTTCATTGTTGACGGAGAACTTGAGGGAGGAAATAGAAAAACTAATTTTCAGTTTGTATATGTGCATCAAGAGAAGTTAGAGGTGGATTTACTAGCACTTGAATGTGCTTTGAATGGTGAAAAGTAAGGGATAAAGAAGAAATAATGGTGATGATGGACTATAAAATTGAAACTAAAGAGGAAACATGTGAAGAGACTCGAAAGTCTCGCTATTTTTCAACTACGTTTTTATGCTCATGTGTGATTGTGGGTACTCTTGATGAAGGGGTGAAAAGCATTGAAACTCATATAAAAGCTCAAATGAAGAGTCAAAGAGAAGAAATCCTTATTTTTTAGGATCAAGTAATGATGAATAGGATGAAGAAAAAGAGTGAAGATCAAAACAAGCATGAAGTTGATGAAGATGAGAAGAATGCAACAGTAAAGAGAATGACTTTATAAGTGGAGCATAATTAGAAGAGAAGAAATAAGAGTCATTTTGTATATAGTTCAATTCTCTCCACATGGGAAGTATGATGCAGGATCATCAGTGTAAATAGCTAATTTTGGCTTGATTAGGTCTCATAGGGTGTCTTAGGATGGTTATGGGTCATGTCTAGTACATTTGGACTCTTGATGATGTTATAAGTGGTATTTTGGAGGTTTCCCTCCAAAATCCACATTCGAATATTCAAAGTAGTCTTGTATTGCATCCTAAACCTAGGCGTTAGAATGTTAGTCATTTATGTGTTAGTATGGGCTTTACAATAATGTATTAAGGTGATCATGTCATAAACTCTCTTACTTTACCCTACCAAGGTGTAAACTCACTATGGTTAGCTTGTACTAGGGTGAGTTAGGTGGTGGAAACCCTAACCACTCCTTATTCTTCATAACTTTGCTAAGGAATTTGATTGAAAAGGTTTTTTAGAGGTTAGAGAGAAGGAATACTTTTGTATCATGGCTCAAGAGGGCTCATGAAGCTATGAATATATGGATTTATCAATAAATATGGCTTCTTGAACTTGAATAAGACTATATTTGAGAATTGGTTTTGTTATTGTGCATGAAAAAGTTAAGTAACTGAGAATGAACCTCATGTGATGTGTTATATGTATGTGAAATACAAGTAAGATTGATTGTTTATACTTATGAGGACATGAAGAAGTCTTTGGGAGTGAAAATAAAAAATAATATAAGTAACACAAAGACTATATGACTATATATAAGCATTGAGGTAAGATTATGTTTGATTTACCAAATCATAAGAAGAATTTGCTTGGTGAAAGTATAAAAACTATAGGAGAATCCTTCAAAACCTTGAAGGACCGAGTTCATGATTAGTAATGAGATGATCTTGCATTTAAGATTCAAGAACCTAATAAAATTGTATATTGGGTTGATGGTATTTGAAATGTTTGATCAGGTAATTATACCATTGTTACTAAATGTGTGGGGTGGAGAAATGCCCTTAGGGTCTATTGAGATTTGAAATTTCATCAAAGAAGTGTTTTAGAGCCAACAAGAGTAAAAAATAAGAAAACCATTAATCAGTTCAAGATACTTTGTCATAAGTGTTGGGAAAGAATAACTTTGAAGTATAGTGTAGATTAGCCTTGAATTTTTATCTCAAGTGGAATATTGAAGGGACTAGAGTGATTCAAAAGCCAGGAAATGTTCAAAATAGGGGATAATGAAATCTATAATCCATAATTCGCTAAAACTTGGTGTTATTTTACGTTGGATAGGTTATAGGGATTGAGAGTACCATTAGTGTAAAGTTATTATTCTTGAGATTTGAAAATACCTTGCGGATGTATGAGAAAGGTGAGAAAAAAAGAGCCTTGATAACCATTAATTTTATCAGGACAATAAATATCAGGGATCAAAGAATGTAAGGTATAGTTGAGATGACATAACTATCACTGTCAATGTTGAGAGCAAAAGGTGACATGAAATGCAAACTTTTGAAGAATAGTGAATAAGAATGTTTCATGGAAGGTGTTGGTGCCCATAATCATCATGTTATATCTCATTGATAACTACTAAAAACTCTTGCAAAGCCAAATAGCTAGACTAACACCACATAGTCTATTAACAAAGATAGGAATTAACAATAGTAACATCAATGATTAAATATTAATGTAACACTTAGAAGAACTAACATGATATCAAAAAATCTTAGCTAAAGCATGCCTACTTACTATGAATTGCTAACTAACATAGACCTAAATAGATATAGGAGCAATCAAATTACGGTTTATTGCTACTTCACAAATGGTGAGAGGATATCTCCAACAATGGCTACAAGGCCATATTGGATATCCCTCTACTAACCAACATGAAGATTGGAGGCAAATATTGAGCAAGTTATTCCAAGGAGGAAGTTGGGCTCTTAGTCATATTTCTTATATGATATGTAATTCAAAGAATGGTGTAAAGTTTAAAGGTATGTGGTTAGTCATTTTTTATAGTTTTTCCTTTGAGGAAAACTTGCATCTTGGTGCATGTGGGACTAAAAGCACACAAGTAGATTAAGGTTTGTTAATCATGATTAGTGAATTAACAAGTGATTAGGGCATGTGAGGAGCCTTAATCAACCACTTAAGTTCAATTAAGAGGCTAGGATAAGCTTTTGAATCCTTTTGAGATGTCTTGGAGGGAAATGGGGTGATTTTGAATGGTTGGAAGAGGGGTTTTAAGCCATATAATAAGGTTTATTGACCAAAACAAGGGTAAAATAGGCTTAATTAGCTAATAATCACTAATTATTTGTTCGGAAGAGGATTTTGACTTACAATGTGTCATAAATTGGCATCCTAAATGTGAAAGAGGCTAGGTAATCAACAAAGCATGTTGTTAATTAATAAAAATGGTAAGAAACATTAGTTGATTAGCATAAATCACTAATTATAATGGAAATGGTAAGAATGAGAGTGATTAGTGTGCTTTTAGCAATAAGATTCCAAAAGCAGTAATTTAGGTTTCTACATTTGCCCCTATTTGAGGTGAAGTAAGTGACGTCACTTCAAACATAGTAGACAAGCATAAACAAGTAAAATTTTGAATAAAAATTAGTAGAATGAAGGATGCCCCCTTGAGTGTCAATGGGGTGATAGAAGAAGTCAATCGACGATCAAAAATATGATCAAACTGATAGAAGAAATAAAATAGGGATAAACATTTATTGTTTATTACCCCAGGTGTTTTGGAAGAAAAATTAATAGTGATAAGACATGATAGTGGAGAATGTAGGAATAGCTCTTTGCATCCAATATTCAATAAGAAACTTTGTTTCATCATGTTTTCCCTGTGATCTATATCATCTGACCCTTATTAAAATAAACAAAAGTGTAAAATAACATGAAAAACTATATTACTAACATTTTTTCATTGCTAAAAATGCATAACTCCAAGCAATATAAATAATGCAACATACATAATGCAATGCAATACGAGAAAGTAAACCAGCTAACCTAAATGTGAAACAAGTACAATCGCACATACTCAAACAAACAACATTCAAGACAGTTACACCAATGTTTTTGTTATCAAGCTTCAGTTCCTAAATGTTTATGTTTTAACGACAAGAATTAAAAATGGTGCCCCAAGAAAGGATACATGTAAGGGGAATAATAAAGGACACACTTAGTCCAATGGAAAGCATTTGTGCATTATGACACAGTATCTGGTAACTCATTTTTGCACGAGAGTACCGACATAGTAAACAAGCCATATTTGTTAATGGAGGTAGATCAAAATGATCCATAAGTCGTTTGAGACAAGAACAAACAATAATATAAGAAATATGTTTTTGTAGGAAAAATTTTGATGTTTGAGGACAATGCATTTGATACAAGCTTTAGCTACGTGCATTCCATTTACCAATGTTTTGGAAAATTTTGAATTTTTACAATTTTTTGGATTTTTAATCGTATTTTACAAAAAAAATTGGGATTTTTGAAAAAATTATATTGTTTCAATTTTTTCACTTTTGGGAAGGGAAATATTGTAATAGAATAAATGAAGAAGTCAATGGACATTTCCAAAAGATGCTGGAAGGCTAAAAATATGCCCCAAGTAGCTGAGAGGGTCGCCGGGAAGAAAAAACAAATGCCCTGGTGTAGCGAAAATGGGCGAAAAATAATTATTTATTAAAAATTAATCATCGTGACGAGTGCTAGAAGAATTTAGAAGAAACATGATGGTCCTAGTGGAACTTTGGGGGGTGAGAGACATGACACAGAGGGTTGAAACATGGTATATAAGCCATGCCATGAGGGGTAAAAACCATCGTGGCTAATTCCTTTGGTACCACAACACTTACCATTGTTATTGCTGAAGTTGCTCTGACCTATAAGAGAAATGACAAGGGTGTAGAACTGGAAAACATTGTGCGGATCACGTTTCGAGACTATATGAGACTTCCAGTGGATGGCCCACAACTACATAAAGATAAAATTTTCACCCTTGTCATTATATAGTGCATTTATTACATTTTTAATTGCATTTATCAGAGTAGAAAGATGTGTAATCATGCTAGCATGGCCCTTGGGGCGTGTCAGCATGATCGGGAGTGTGTTGGTTTTGAAAGCACATAGGTAGGGTCACGCTAGTGGTAAAAAGGATGTGCACCAATGTGGAAAGGTTAGGGGGATATGGGCATGCATGTGTAGGCATGAAGATGAGCGTGTCAGCGTCATTAGAGACATGTTGGAATGAGCTGAAGTTAGGGTCAGATGGAGAAGTGGGTGCACTTGTGTGAAAATGTAGGCACCTGCATGTAAAAGGGGAGCAATAGTGCTTGGGCACGCTAACATCGAGATGGGCATGCTGCTATCGTGGAGGGGTCAACTCGGGTGGCCCTATAAGATGCTAGGAAGTTTTTGAGAAAACCTTAGATGATGAAATAGAAGAATGTAATGATGTAGTATAGAAGAAAATTATTTTTAACACATGTTATATATGATTTTTATAGGTTAGGCTACCTCGATTAGAGACGTGGGAGTGGCACAAGTGGCTCCGAGCCTATGAGGTGACATTTAGATGGCAACCTAACCAGATTTATTTAGAGATTACACTGGAGGTGACCGGTCTATCACATGTAGCCCACATACCACAAATTACTTTGGATCATAGCCTGCTCATAGACCTTAGCTGAGAGATGGCGTACTAAGATTCAGACATTTCTCCTTCCAACAGGCAAGATGAGTATTACTTTAGAGGATGTTTGATTTTATGAGTGCCTATCTAGGGTCAGCTGATTACTTATGATGGTCACCGGGATGGTATTTGGCAGAGTGTAGCCTAGATATTTAGAGTAGTAGACATACCTCATCGGGGTATGACCATTGGCATTACTAGGTGTATGTCAAATCATCAACTAGGATGGGTTCCTGTATTTCTGCATGCTCTTGTCAGTGGCATATTGCTACCTAACAATACTGGTGCTCGATTTCCTTTGGGCCTTATTGGAGTGATACATGGCCTTCTCCAAAGACAGGTTTATTACTGGGGGTAGTGTATACTAGCTCATTTATATGTAGAACTTCACTTGATAGCCTACCAGCGGTCAGAATACTATGGGTCCTACTTCTTTACTACAAATATGGGCATGGGATCATATCACCATAGGATGCCCCACAGGAGCATTGTGAGCCCAGGCCCTTAGGCAAGCCATATATTATGGGTTGGGTTCTAGATGGAGATGATATTTAAACAGTCACATGGGAGACACACCATATTACAGGAAATGGACTCTAGATGAGCTACAACCTCATATGATTACATGGTGACCATACAGGTATATTAGTGGCCTCACAGATGCAGCAGAATTGAGCACTATGGCTCATTGACCATTTCATTCTTGGGAGCAGAGAGCTATATCCTTGAGTGGTATAGAGTGGAAAGGGTCTAGCAGTCAATTCAGTCTCATTCAAGGGAATTCCCAATGATGAGATGTGGTATGTGTGCAATAGTCGAGAGAGACCTTTCATATGGGGTCCATGGATTAGGCTAGGATGAGCTCACACCAGTTTTCTACAGGTGGTCCCACAACCTTGGGTGTAGCTAGCACAAATAGTGGATCCAGGGACTACCCGGGATTATCAGGGATGGTATGTTATAGTGTTACCACAATGATTGATAATACCACAGGCAGTACTGGATGCAAGTAGCATAGGGGTTACATGGCCCAGATCCTAAGGCACAGGCTCAGGTAGATCAAAGCTCCCACAGGTAGGGCCACATGTATGACCATAGGTATAACAGGTATTAGTTCAAGTAGAAGGTGGTTTTGCAACACTAGGTAGTGGTTCAACCATAGCTATTAACACCACAGATGCCCCTTCAGGTTCCATTATAGGCACCTTACATCACCTCCTCATGTGAGTCCACCACATAGTTCCACCAGGAGGTAGAGGAGATGGTGGGGGTGGAGAGGATATGGAGGAGGATATATAGGGTGGTGGGCAGGTGGTTTCCTTGTAGCAACAGTTACAACAAGTTATAGGCCTACAACTTTATGCGACAACTGAGAGAGATCAAATTGCTCTAGAGAGAGATTAGATCACCGTAAAGAGAGATCATCTCAGGACAGAGAGATGGGACCAGGTGACCGCAGAGAGATCATCATCTGCAGGATGAGAGGGATCAAGATTTAATCAAATAGAGCCTAACTACAGGCAGAGATAGTGATTGGGAGAGCGGAGCATGGTACGCTTCCAGCAAGTAGGTACCTCCTCAGGAGTACTAGCTTTTGATTGGTCAGAGTGCTTCCTTGGCAGGAAAAGCCACTTACTACAAGATGCAGTATCATGTAGCCATCCCAGCTGAGCAAGAGAGCTCCAGATTATAGTCAGATAGTCAGTAGTTTATCACGATCTAGATCACAGAGGCCATCGCGATCAATGCACGATTAGTACAGTGTCATTCACAACAGTAGACCTTAGAGTAGCATGGGTTAAAACAATATGGTGCAGTACCTTCCAAGTCCATCATGAGCAGATGTCCCCACCTAGTGGCACACCTAGGCCAAGGCAATCCCGGAGAGGGTGAAAGTTGTGGTTGACTCTCTTATTGATGTACTTGATGTATATTTTTCGTGTATCACCTCGATATGAAGGCATACTTTTGTATTTATATACTATACTTTGTGATGAAGTCACATTTTTGTACATGTATATGTACTATATTGAAGGCACATTTTTACAGTATCATGCCTCGTGATGAAGGCACATTTTTGGCCCATGTCTATGATGGCGTTTTGTATCTGATATGTATCAGGACACATTGATTTTGTACATGGACATTTGATATTTATGGATATATGATGATTTGATGGATTACTGATGTATCACATTTTGTTTATGAGATATCATGCTTAATTTGTATGTTTATTATGGTTTATGTTTGTATCACATGTTGTTAGATCATGAAATATCATCTGATGATATCACTTTGCATGTTGATGAGATACTTTTTGTTTTACCTATCACATTTTTGTGTATGAGATATCATGTTTAATCCACATTTTTATTATGGTCTATGTTTGAGGGGGGGACAGAAGGTGGTCCCTCTTGCCCCTCTTGGCGATATTATATGATGTTAGCTTAGCATACATGTTTAATTTTCATGTTCATGATTATGTAGCTTAGCCTTTATTTATATATGATGTATATGTGTGATGATAAATGATATGATGATGAAATGACAACAAACTACACAAGTAAACAACAAACAAATTAATCAAATCTAATCAAAGTAACACAACTATCTACAAGTATGCAAGATAAAATGAACTAAATGTAATGCACCTACAAATTAAAGTAACACTCAATCTAAGTAAGCAAATGAATCCAATTTAAATCACACAAGACAAAAAATGGAATGCAATCAAAACTATATAAACTAACCAACTAAAAGTAAGCAAACTACTACTTTGTTTTTGCGAGATAGTTTTGAAACGTTTTTCACTATTTTTGGTATTATCTCGACATAATGTTCTATTGTTTTTTGGGTTTTTCTACGAAATGTATGTGAATGTTTTGAGTTTTTCTAACTAACATATCTGAATGTTTTGGGATTTTAACAAAGTTATACAAATTTTTTTGATGTTTTCTAAGAAGTTTTCTAAAAGCGAATGTGCAAGGAAATGAAGAAACATGGATGCCCCCAGCATTAGATGGGATGTACAAGGGAAGAATGCCATGTGTTATGTGCAAGAATGATGTTGTGAAGGCTTTCCCCAGTGTGAGATGGGAATATACAAAGGCAAACCCTTCTCTGCATTCAAAAGTAGGATCAGTCAGATCAAGGCTAAGAGGGTTAGGCTCAAAAGTAGCTTAGATGTAAACAAATACTAGCTTAGGACAAAACTATCACAATCCTAGACCTGAAATGCTTGTGAACAAATGGACCCTCCAATTGGTACGCCGGAAACCGGTTTTCACCAAAGGACTTGTCAAAAGTGCCACTATTGTGTGGTTTTCACTATTGGACGCACCTGTTTATTTCTCTTTTTCTTTTTTTCTTTTTATACTTTTTTTGTTTTTTCTAACATTTTAGGGACCCCCCCGCACACTAAGCATAGAAATGCTTAAGATGTATTGCATTCATGGGTTCCCAAAGCTCCTCACCATCTGAGTAAGCAAGTTTGTAGGCTCCTGAACTGAACTTGGCGACCATGACATAGGGCCCTAGCCATTTAGGCTTCAAATTTTCCCTTATTTTCCTGGTCCTTGGTGATGTTGAATTGATTTTCTTTCAGCACCAAGTCTCCTACCTCAAACTGACGAGGTATCACTCTTTTATTGTAGCTTTGCCACACTTGATCCTGATACACTTTAAGGTGATTGAGGGCATGAATTTTTTTGTAATCTAATAACTCCAACTTTGCTAATCGAGCTACTCTGTAGTCCTCTTCTTCGTTCAGGTAATCTCTCATGCTCTATATGCAAAGAGGGGATCTCAATCTCTAGAGGTAGCATGACTTCGGTGCTAAATACTAGGGAGTATGGAGTGACACCTGTAGGAGTTGTGGATAGACATTATGAATGCCCAAAGGGTAGGGTGAATCTGTAAATGTCAGTTATAGCCTATTGTATTCACCATCTTCTCCATAATACAAATGAGGGTTTTATTAGAAGCTTCAGCTTGCCCGTTACCTTAAGGGTAATAGGGGGTTGAAAATTTCAGAGAGATTTGAAAAAGTTTACATAACACTTTCACAATTTTATTTTTAAAAGACTTACCATTGTCAACTACAATGGCAGAAGGGATACCATATCAAAAAATGATGTGGTTCATTATAAACTTAGATATTTGTGCACCTTCGACATAGGTAAGAGGAACAACCTCTACCCATTTTGTGAAATATTCAGTAGTAGTGATAATGAACTTGTGGCCATATGATGATACAGGGTTAAGCTTACCTATGAGATTGATCCCCCACTTTGAGAACGGCCAAGGTATCGTGATAGGGTATAATGACTGCGCCGGTGTATGTATCAAATTATCATACTTCTGACAATGCAAGCATTTCTTCACATGTTTGCAGCAATCATTTTCCATGGTAGGCCAATAGTAGCCTACTCTAAGTATCTTCTTTGCTAGGACATGATCCCATTCATATGATCCCCATAGATTCCTTCATGCACCTCTTTGATTGCTAGGATGGATTCGTCTGAATTTAAACAACGTAACAAATTCCCATCATAGCCTCAGATGGAAGAGAGTGCCCCCAAGTAGGGTATAACAGGCTATATGCTGGATGAGGTTTCTTTTATTGGTACACAAATTTTTTTCAAGAAATATTCCATCATGAAGGTAATTAAAGATGTCACTATACCATGGGGAAAAGGGACCAACAACTTTGCATACCAAATAGGAATCTGGTATGTCATACGTTGGTGTTCGTAGATGTTCAACAAAGAACGACATATCATTATTCCCAGGTGGGATACTCAACATGGACCCCACTGTGGCCATAACATCTGTTGTTATTCTATGTCCTCTTGGGATTTTTTGAAATGTAATATGCTCAAATAACTCCTTCAAAGAATCAACCATTCTCTTGTATGGAAGAATTTCTCATCTTTAACTTTATATTCATCTGTTCGTTTGTTTTATAATAAACATGGAATCACCAATTACATTTACTTGTCTGATATCCCACTTAATAACTAGCTTCATCCCTGCAATAAGGGCATCATATCCTTTGCTATATTATTTATGCATGGGAACCCAAGTCGGAATTCCTAAGGGATCAAGTCTCCTGAAGGGGTGATCAACACAACTCTGACACATGAACCATGAAAGGTAAAGGAGCCATCAAAGTATAGTTTCCATATAACATATTCCTCGAGGTACATTATGGATGCATCTGGGAGTTCCAAACTCAAAGGTTCAGTACCTGGTAGTGGGGCTTAACTAGTTGATCTACGAAAACTTATCCTTTCACTGATTTCTGGTGTACGTACTCAATGTCAAACTCACTGAGTAAGATGATCTAATTAGCCATATTTCCTGTGAGTGTGGGTTTTGACAACAAGTACTTTAATGGATCTACCTTTGAAATAAGCTTGACCTTATTATTTAACAGATAATGCGCAACTTCTGAAAAAACCAAATACCATGGCCAAGCAAGCTTTTCTATCTATGGATAGTTGAGCTCATAAGCTATCAACAATCGGTACTTAAGTAATACACAATTTTTCTTTCTTCTCCTTATCATACTGGGCCAACAGTGCCCCAATTGTCAAAGTGTAGAGTAGAGTAACAATGGTTCACCTTGTCTATGGGTGGTATTAGAACAGGGGGTTTAGCCAAATAGTCTTTGAGCAAAGAAAATGCTTTTTGTTGTTCTGGTCCCCAGTGAAAACTGACATCTTTCTTGAGTAGATGCGTAAAGGTGTGACACTTATCTATGCAAGATGAGAGATAAACCTTCTAATTGCTTGGATATTACCTTGTAAGCTTCACAGTTGTGTGATATTCATCAGAGGAGGCATTTCTCTTATAGCAGCAACCTTTGCAGGATCTACTTCTATTCCTCTCCATGAAACAATGAATCCTAGTAATTTTCTAGATAACACGCCAAAGACACACTGGTCTTCAGTTTATTCGAACCTTGTAGTCCCTTAGACGTTGAAAGATGCATTCACAAAATTTATGGATGTTCTTCCCAAGTCCTTGATTTTTCCAATATGTCATCCACATAATCTTCCATGATGTCACTGATCATATCAGGGAAAATAACACTCATTTCCCATTGATAGGTCGCACCTGCATTCTTAAGGCCAAAGGGCATGACTTGATAACAGAAAGTCCCCCATGGGGTGGTAAAAGCTATCTTATGTTGGTCTTCCTCAACAATCTTTATCTGGTTATATCCCGAGAAGCCATCCATGAGTGATAGCATCTCATACCCAACTGTTGAATCAACGATCATGTCAATGTTGGGAAGAGGAAATTGTCCTTAGGACAAACTTTATTAATATCTTAGAAATTGGTGCAAACTCTGATACCAACAAGCTTCTTCTGAACTCGGACCACATTGGAAATCCACTCTAAATAGTTGATAGGCCTGATGAAGCCTACTTCCAATAATATTTCTAGCTCTTGGTTTAACCAACAAGGCGACGTGAGGATGCATCTTTCGGAGCTTTTCTTTTATGGGCTTGGCATCCGGGTGTACAATAATATTGTGCACCACTAATGCAGGATCAAGTCCTAACATGTTTGCATAAGACCAAGAAAAAATATCTACAAATTCTCTCTAAAGCCCTATAAAAGTTTTATGTTCTTGAGCTAAGAGCGAATCTCCCAACTTAACTATTCTAGGCAACTCCTTCGTGCCAATGTTGACATCTATTGTCTCCTCCACCAATAACTTGGACTTGTCTTCCATGCACGTAGGATCAGGGGGTAGATTAAGATCCTCTTCTACCAAAGGTGGCTCAAAGACATCCTCATCTTTAAGTGGGTCAACTATCTTGTTCCGTGGCTTTTTCTGTTTGTTTTATCCACAAGCACCTCAAAGAGGTTTTAACTATAGGACTTGGAATTTTTCTTTCCGCAAGGCTTTTTTGTAGGAATTTTTCCCTTGCTTACTTTTTTGCTCAAGTGACCACACAGCTTTACCTCCTCCCCAAAGTACGCGCATGTGTTGAGCTGAATGGAGAAGCCTTTCTTGTGGTCATTTCTTGGAATATTGTCACGAATGCCAAAGAAACTCACCAATAGCCTCGTCATTCTGAAAGACATCAATTGACACATGTTGTTGTTGGTCCCAATTCACAAGTGACAGGTAAATGAGGTTTAGTGTTTGAGTTATAGGGGATATAACAGGAGGGTTATAGTTAGGATAGCCATGTCAGAAAATAGGTTCATGGAGGAAAGGTCTTCATAAAGACTACACTAGAGAATCTGTTTCTCTTTCACCTTCAGATGAACTATCTTCATGCTTCAGAAGAGGTATCCTTAACCTCTGTGGGGTGAGATTCATATAGTTTAACACCAATACCAGACTTACCTACTATATTAGTGAGGTATTAGAAGGGCTTCCAGTATACCTTGTTCATTGCGGCCACAACCACATCCTTTATATCCCATATGTAAGCATCATTCAATTGGGGATAACATACCTAGGTGATTGGTAGCATAAAGCCATTTCATCATCTTCAGGATAAAATACAATATATTTGAGTATCCTTTCATCTTCTAATAATCCACCAGGAGTGAAAGCATCAAAAGGGAAGTTCTCCTTGGATATTTGAAATTGTAACACAACCTACCATGCGCTTTGGTAGATAGGGGAATGTTATGAACTAGAAGGGCCTACTGAAGATCATATTCTCCACAACCACTTTCTCTAACCTTCATCTCCCACACAATGAAAGGATTATCTGATGTAGAAGCACAATTTTCATTGGGGATAAGGTATCTAGATCCACTCATGAAGCAAGGGCCTTTGACTGAATAAGAACAACTATCTATGTAGAAGGACATTCGTAGATGGTGGGAAAATAACCCGAAAATGCTCTGAAATGAGAAAATGGTTGGGGATCTCCCTGAATAGTGAGGGTTTTTCCTTCATGGTATAGCTTTAATTAAGCAATTGATGATACATTGAAGGTATGACTTGCATGGCATGAATCCATGGATGGACCGAGAAATATGTTATAAGGGAGCTCCAAGTCCAAGACATGGAACTTCATATCTTGATTTATACGACCTACTTCCAGTGAGAAAGTGATCATACCGGCTTACTGTCATTCTTCATTGTCATATGCCTTTATGGTGATGACCGTTTTTTCTAAGTCGGCTTCATTACACCCTAGTTGTCAAACTAGCTTTAGAGTACAAATATTTAAACCTAATCTGCCATCCACAAGCACTCTTTTAACCTTCTTGTGTTTGATTATGACTTCAATATACAAGGGTAGTTTACGAGAGAGGATTATCTTATAGGGATTTACTGTTAGACTTGAAGGTTATATGTTCTAAAGGAGTGATCTACACTACTATTTCTTATAAGCGTGATGGGTTGATATCAATGGGTCAATATCAATGGATACTCCTGATATCTGTAAGGTCTTATAAAGGATGTATTTATGGGTGTTGGAAATTTTAAGAAGGTCTGAGGTTGAAATATTAGATGGTTGTTTTCTCTAATTGGTCCCTAACACATTATAATGAATTTCTTGAGGAATAGGGGGGAGGTTTTGAAATAACAAGGTGAGCTCGTCTTGTTACCACGACACACTCCATTGACTTAATCTTGATCATGTTGATATGCTCAACAAGTGGGTTGACACAACCTATTAGGGCATCAAAATGGTCTGTCTTTAAAACATAATTGACATTTTTGGTTAGAGACAATTGTCCCTGGTCCAAAATTTTCCTTTCCTTTGGTATCCTTTAGGAAAGGTTCTTTAAAGATCTCCCATATTCACGTTAGGAGATTTACTAGGGGTGGCATAATGGATTTCCACGTCGCCATTATCAATTAAGTCCTAAAGATAGTGTCTCAATTTTAAAAAACTTGTCAGTCTTATGACCTTTGATGCTGTGAAATCCACAATATTTATTTTCTTTAAACCATGATGAATTATGTCGCGTCATCCCCATACGGCATGTAGTTTCAGGATATCTTACCATATTGAGCTACCTCTAACTATTTTAATATTGACAACATAGATTCAAAGAGAGGGGTGAAGTTATAATGTTTATACTCAGTAGGCGGAGTTCCCTTTCCAAGTTTCATGGGTGTATAATTTTGAATTGCTTGTACTCATTTAGAGTCTACTATTCTGTTATATACGAAATTTTTTATTCTTATTACGAACAATTTTTGTCTTGTCACTAGGTTTGGAATTAGTTATGATCACGGTCAAGTGAAAGGGTTTTTAAGGTCCCTCTAGATAACAACACTTTTTCTATTTGACTCCCCTTTTTTATCACGTCTTCAAACGTGTTACCACAATGCATTTATCAAGTGGAATGTGATTTTCAGGGTGGAGGTTAGGTACAAATATAATATTAATCTATGTTTTTATGTATAGAACAAGGGAAATGGCTAGATAACCCTCTCCACCATTACAGGAAAGTAGCGGAGTTCTCGTTATTTTCATTTTTTTACATTGCACAAATCTAATATGGTGACATCATTATCTATATTAAATGAGAAATGGCATACCAAAGTGTTCAGCGAGTTCCAAGCCATGTAGATTTAAATTCCTTGGGGATGTGTAAAACCCACTACAATGCTTAACCTACCCAAACTTTGTGGGAAGAGGTGAATGAGATAGTTATTGCTGTATGCGACCTCTTAACATGCCATATAAAAATTCCTTAATATGATATCTACGATCACTCTTTCCATTTTATTTATCAAACTTTTGGATAATCAAAATCACATGGGAAAGGTACCTACAACATGGCTATATCAAAGGGGTATGGGCATTAGTCTTCAAATTGGTACTTTTTTGTTATTAATTGTTTTTCCTTCTTGTAGACCTATAAGGGTGTTTTTCATGGTTGACCACTCTTGATTAAATATTTGGTCTTGTGTGGGAGATATGGATCTATACAAATGATTAAATCTAGTTATAACCCCACCTTTATGTTTTACATAAAAATCCTCGTAAGGTTCTTTGTGCACCTCTCAATGAGGAGTATTTGTCTGGAACTCGTGGTACAAATATTTTGGTTTAGATTTTCATATATCTTGTTTCAAAGGTTTTAGTTGTTCCTTATTTATGTGTGAAGCCAAAATTTCTAATTGGTGAGTGAGAGATTGTACTTGTTCTTATAAGGTTACCTCATGAGTGGGTACTTATTTAAAATTTTCATGAGGAGATTGTTCATAATGATCATGCTCTACATGGTCCTCACAATTTACTCTAATAGTATGTATTCGATAATCTCCATCATTTTCAAAAGGTATCTCCTCATAATTCTATCATCTAGAGGTAGAGGCATGACCTAGGTTCAAGATATCATTAATATTTTAACAAGGATGATCTTATTTTTCTTCTCCACGAAACATTTTGGAAATGAGAGATGGGTCAATTGTAGATGGTAACCTTGCTCCAAGCTTGACGATGTGCATTAGGACCTCATGTCTGTTTTGGTATATATAATCATCAAAGTGGGTGGGATTCAACTTGAAATTAGTGCGAGGAGAATTATCCTCACCACTGTTATGATAAACCATGACATTATCTTCTAAAAGTGTGTTTAACATGTCATCTCCAAAGGTACTTGCCCCTAGTTTTTGATTCCCCATTCTTGTGGTAGGAGGCATAACGAGAAAGTTTTTACTAAGGTTGATTAAAATGGACCCTATGTAAATTTTCGCATTGTAACAACCTCAAGTCATCACAAAGAATGTGGAATACTAAAATATCACAAATCCAAAGGTTAATATGAACCCAAGGATATCAAATAATAAATAATACACACACTAATGTAATATATGACAAGAAGTATCAAGAATAATACAATGATGTACAAGACTCAAATCCAGTCACAACAATAGTTTACTCCCTACATTTTGTTTTCAAGATAAGTTCAAAGCAAATAGTTACAACACAATATTACCACTTAGGCCAAGTTTGAAATAAACAAGACCTAAATGCTAAGAAAATGTTAACGTGATCCAACAACAAGGTATAGTAAAACTAGTTTTGGACACAAACAAAGTCCAAGTCTTTGAAAATGGAAGTTAGCAATGTGAGCAACGTAATAACACTATTTGAGCACATAAATCAAGCTTTACAATGAAAGAAATATTTTTAGTATCAAAATGATGTTTTTTCAATACGAACAACATAAACTCAACACTCTTAAAAACTAAAGGCAGTGTTAGGATAAAAAATAAGCCTAAGTATATTAAGGAGTTATTATGCATGCGAGTAGTGTAACAATACAATTTAGAGACTTAAACTAAGTTTCATGATGGAAATAAGATGTAAGTATCACAATTGTATGGTTATAATGTGGGCAACATAACAACTCAAAGGAAGATAATGATGATATCAACCTAGCTACAATATGAAATCTCGATTATAAGTATCGAGATGATGGCTACTAAGATATAATGACATACCAACACACTTTCAACGTTTACATCTAGGTCTCAAGAAAAGATGAATGTAAACGGGTGTAAAAGTGGTGGACACAATCAATCAATAACATTATGTCAATATATTTTATTTTATCCCAAATGGGCAACAAGAAAACAAAGGTTTAAACCAAGTGTTGATAAAACAAACTAAGTGTAACTTTGGCATAGTTTCTCCTTGTCTTAGGACAAATGAAAAACTAGGACACGTCGTAGGTCTCGTGATGAATAACATGTGGTTTAAAATTTGAGGGACTCTTCCCTTTGTTTTAATAAAAAGGTTTAGACTCCAAAAAAAAAATTCATGTTGTGAGAGCTCTATAAAACACGATGTCTAAGTCAAATTGGCTCCAAGCCACAATATTTCTATTAGTTCTCTCAACTAGGTGTCACAAATTAGCTCTGCGAGCTTGGTTTTCTAAGAAAGTCACACTGACTAGTCTTGGAGTATCCCATTTTTACTTTACCCCTTTCAATACAATGATCAATAAATACATTCAGTTTTATCTTCACTAGGGTCGATGTAGACACCCAAATTTAGGACGACACCCTCTATGTCCCCTTTTATTACATACCCACTTACCATGACCCATTTCACATATTTTTACTAATTTAATTGCCTATATTAGATTAATTATTACCTCACCCCTCCACCTCACCTTAGACCCATTCCAATCCCATTTAATAACTAAGAATGAGTCATCACTCCTAGCTAACTGAAACTTCTTCTAAACCTAATATTAATTGTCAGTAATTTCCCATGTGATTTAATGAGAATCAAGACTCCTAACCCATAACCATTCTTGACTCGTTCCAAAAAGGAAGAGAAAATATTATTTTTAGAAAATAAGACTTTCTCCCTAACCGACGCCGGTTATTTCTTGGTTGGTTCCATTCAAGGAACCGCCATCGGTTCCTTTAAATAAACATTTTCAAATCTTTGCTTGGGTTCTGATTTTAGTTAGCATTCTTTGATCTCTCATATTTGGAATTCAATCGATACTCTGACAATCAACTAAGCACTAGAGCATCAAACTCTCCACCAGCAACCAATATATGGTTGCATAGGCTTTAACCATTTGTACGAAGAAGCAATCAACCTTCACTTCCGCGATACTGGATCTCAGACCGTCTCTCGTACACACACCTACCTACCACCACCTTCTACCAATCTCTAGATATTTGATAAGTATTCTTAACTCGGTTATTGATTTCATTAGCTTTGGTTTAATATCCTTTATCTTTTTCTAATCACATCTTTCCTCTCGCAGATACCTTTCATAGCTCACACTAGGAAATCCATGACCTATGTTATTAACTCTTTTTTATGGTTTTCATTTGCTTCTCAGGTAGTCCTTCCAAAACAAAAATAAGTGATATACAATCATATTGGTCTTCAACAATGGTGTGCAACCTCTTCACAACCTCCAAGTATTCCTCACGTACCTTACCTTTACCTTTTAAATTGTTTTTTCATATGGTACTCCTATGTGGTGAAATAGTCGCAATGGAGATAACTTTTACTTTATTCTTACCAAGGGGTACTGATCAATTGGATTTTAGAGCACTTTCCCATTTCATTCACAAGGTTCCCTTTTGCGTGAACTAGTTTGGGGTACCTAAGAGCATCCATCTTATTATCTTAAGGCTTAAGCAAAAGGTAGTTTCTCCTAGTTAAGCGGACAAGCTTTAACTCGTAACCGAACCTGCACATACAATGTTTTGTAAAGTGGTGTATTTTCTTATCTTTTGGATTAGTAAATTTGGTTTAGACCACCATTGGCAACCTACAACACACATGAATGTTAGAGTTTAGTTTGAAGAGAGTTATCCTTTCTTTGGAAATCATTAGGTCATACACATAAATAGTTAGTATTTTACCCATAAAGATCTACAATATCATAAAAATAGGATTAAATGTTGTTTTTGGTTCTCGAGATCATCCAAGGACATGAGAGAAGAGCATATACAACAAGTAACCCAACTAGATAACAATGAAAAATCTTGTAAATCAAATAACCACCATAATACTTTTTAAATCAAGGTTCATTACCAATTAATCCAAGTGCTTTTTAATGAAAAACTAAAGTTATTTTTTATTCTTAAGATCACACAAGGTGCAAGAGAATAACATATACAATATTTAACCTTGATTGATTATCAAATGAAATTTCTTTAAATCATAGGATAATATAAATTCCATATGAAAATTTCATTCCCTTAAGCATTAAAATGAATAATGAAAGTTTCCCACTTACTCTAATGTTAGAAAAAGAAGGTTTGGAGTTGCTTTTGATTCTCATGATCACACAAGGTGCAAGATAAGAGCATACAAAACCCTATCCCAAACTCATACAAAGCATGAAAATAAAATTAATTCATCAAACCCTAAGTAAATGTGTTAGAAAACCTGTTATAAATCAGAAAAATTACAGTAACAGTAGCTAAAAAACCTTAGAAAAATGAAAAAAACATCAAGAAACAGTAATTTAATATTTGAAGTTTGATCCAATTTTACCTTAGCATGCCATCATGAGCTTTATAATAGTAGTGTTCCTCATACAACATTGGTGCAGACTTAAAAGCACTAGCACGCCTCTATCAAAGTCACATAGTCAATTGACATGGGTGTAACAAGAGAGATGTCAGTGCCTACTTCGAAGCAGTAACACGGCCAGCACACAGGAAAAAATTTTAATGGAACGTAGGTGTGGTCAGGGAAGGATGAGCATGCCTCTGTGAGCATGAGTGCGGCCTTGAAGACGTGGGTGTTCCTCTACAAATGTGGGCACGGACCTAAAGATGTGGGCGTGCACCTTCCTATAGGTGCTCAAAACACGGGTTTTGACAAGAAAAATATGATAAATCTCAAATATTTAGATTTTTTATGGAATTTTGACAACACTTTACCTCCTTAGATATTGTAAAGAACATAAAAATGTAACATCAACTACTAATATAGTTGAAACAACTATCAAAATTAGAAATTGATCTAAAAAAACTTTGAAATTTACTCTAAAAATCTCGAAACGAATCTAGAAAGCTTGAAATTAATCTTAAAATCTTGAAACTAATCTAGAAAACTTGAAATTAATATAGAAAAATTGAAATTTACCTAGAAAGATTAAAACTAAAAAATTTGAAACTAAGTTAAAAATATTTAAAAAGATGAATGCACTGGGGTAAGCTCTCACCAGGTGTGCTAAATGATAACTACTAAAAATGTTGCAAAGCCAAATAGCTAGATTAACACCACATAATCTATTAACAAAGTTAGGAATTAACAATAGTAACATCAATGATTAAAGCTTAATGGAACACTTAGAAGAACTAACATGATATCAATCAATCTTAGCTAAAGTATGCCTACTTACTATCAATTGCTAACTAACATAGACCTAAATAGATATAGGAGCAATCAAATAATGGTGTGTTGCTACTTCACAGATGGTGAGAGGATCTCTCCAAAAATGGCTACAAGGCCATATTGGATATCCCTCTACTAACTGTTATCCAAAATGTACCCCTTGCTCATTTGGTGGCTAGCTCCTTTCATTCTTCCCTCTCTTGTGCCTCAGTCATAAATTTTTGTTTTTCAGGGACTCAAAAACTTTTTGGAAATGGCACTATTGGATAGGGATCTTTCTTAGCTTTCCATGAAAGGTAAATTTTTCCTCCTAACTCCATGTCTTTTTGAAGTTATGGCTCGACGGAGTTTTTGCGGGAAATTTTTCCTTGAAGGGCCTGTAGCCAATGAGATACCACCATGTGTCCGAGGAAGTGGCGGGGGTTCAGAGGAAAACTTGGTTTTTTTACCAAGTGTTTTGGTGAAAGTTTCCAAAAAGGGAATATTTTCCCCGTAGGCCCGCCGGCAAATCAGGTGATGTCATGTGTCTACGGGGAGGAGTTTGCAAAATTTGACTAAGTGTTGGTGCGTAGGAAGAATTTTTATGAAGGAAGGCCCGTGTGCAATTATATTGCGTCATGTGTCCTACCGGCAGGCCAGAGTTTCGAAGGGTGAAGAAGAAGGTTAGAATTTTTGGTGAAGTGTTCCGCCAATTTTCAAAAATAAAGTTTTTGACCCGTTACCCCCGCCAACGAATCAGCGTTATGCCACGTGTCACCAAGGAGCCCGGAGCTGCGGCAGAGCGTAGTGAGGAAATTGGGATTTATTCCCAAAAAATTGGTGAACAAAGAAAAAAACATTTGTGGAAGGGCCTGTGGCTGAATGAAATCAGGCCATGTGTCCCAGACTAGTGGAAGGCAGGGAGAATTTGAGAAATATTTTCCCAGGGGAAAAACAAAGGTAAATTTCCAAGGAAAAAGCCCGCCCACCAAACGGAGACCAATCACATCTTGCCACGTGTCAGGTGGCGGCAAATAACTCAAGACAGGCCCGCAAGGAAAATTAGAAGGGACAAGCACGCATGCAATGGGGTTATGCCACGTGTCCAGTGGTTTCAAAATACTGGTCAAAGTGGCCCTGCAGAAAAATTTAGGAAGGAAAGTTCCGCATCTAATCAGCACGACGCCATGTGGCCTCAACTCATCAGCCCAGTGAGGAATTTTTTAGGAAAATTTCCCATTGGCAAAAACAAAGGGAAATGAAGTGCAGATAGGTCCTGCGCCCAATCAAAACATGCCACATGGCACCCAGAATGGCAGATCACGGGGTTTTTTTGGGAAATTTTTCCAAATGCAAAAAAGGTGAAAAAATTCAAATTTTCGTCCACCAGTCTGATTTGGCCCTGTTTTGACCTAAAACTTCAAATGGCCATATCTTTCGATCTAGAGCTTAGTTTTCCACATTCTTTATAAAAATGGAAAGATGGTGAAATTATCTACAAGATTCCAAGGTTATTTTTATTTTTTGATAGAGTTTTGGAAAGATAAAATCAAAAAATGCCTCTAGCACATGGTCATGGACAGAAATGATGTTTCAACCACCATTTTTAATGAAGAATGGCTCACATTCTTTCCCAGCATGGGTAAAAATGTTAGGGGATGGTCCTGTAAGGATGCCCATGCTGTTTTGATTGTTTTTTAGTCAATGGTTGAATCTCCCCCATGTTTTCCCACGTTTCTCTCTCCTCGGGTCGTGGTTTGCACTGTAAAGGCCAGATTTGGCTCATTTTTGCAAGGGTTGAGACACTTTTTTCCATGTATCTGCAGGCTTTCCTTTGTCTTCCTAAAAAGCAGATTTTGTAGAATATTTTTACCCTTTTCCAAGTATTGCAGCACCCCTGTTTTACCTCTCAAGTCACTGTAATGCAAGTGGTTTTTTGATGTAAAAATGACAATACAGGCTCTGTGAATGAATTCCCTCAATCCTTTCATCTATGCTGTCATTGATTCATTTCCGACCCTCCATTACAGTTTGATCGATTTGTGCATGAAGTTTGTGTTGTTTTTTCTTATGGGTTGTGTCATGTTTGCAGAAGTAAAAAATGTCTCACCACTCCTTTGGTGTATCACCTTCATTAGCAATAACTTCAGTTTTCTTGCATTCTCCTATCCTTGTCCACTTTGGGAATTCAGAGTAGGATTCTAGGAGTTTGAAAACTCTGTAATTTGTAAGTGATATATCTGATTAGAGGAATTTGAGGAACCAGCCTCTAATCTAGATATTCCTTTCTCATTTTTACAAGTCCCACACTTGGGGAGAGGATTCAATGTTGTGCAATCACACTGGATGTCAATGATGTCAAACTAGAAGTTTGATCAACATCTACGGGTGTTGCTGATTTTCAACAATAGTTTTGGCACACCCGGTGGGACCTTAGAGGTCTTCATCTTCATTGTAACAAATTAATGTGCATTTGTTACAGGTTTCCAAGTTTAAAGGAGCCCTAAATTACACATCTGGCGACTCCAAGGAAGAAGAATCGGATGGTTTCAGCAATACATGCCTAAAAACTCATGAGAAGAATCACCACAAGGTCAAGAGTTAGAGAAGAATAGGTGATGTTTGAGTATCTGCAATTATCTCCAAGAAGAAAGTAAAGAGGGAGGAGAATTCAGAGGTCTCCATCTCCACCAAATAAAACTCTTTCAACTCCTCCACCTAGTAGGCCTTTCATTCAATCAATAAGGGTTCTAAGGCCAATCAGAATGGCATAAAACAACCCCTATGTCAATTTCACTGGTAGCAGCCCACTTGCTCTCAATGCATAGAATCCAATCCCAGTTGCAGCATTAAAGAACATCCCATACTTAACTAGAGAAAATCGGACTACTCCTGCTGATCATGTTAAGGACATTCCTAACATTTGTGTAATCCATGAGATCAATGAGATGCAAGTTGATGTCATACTGCTGGCATCTTCATTCAAAGGGAAGGCTTTGCAATGGTTCAGGAGTCTTACCTCAGGTTCTATTCAAAATTGGAACCAGTTATGTATAGCCCTCTATGAGAAGTTTGGAGAAAAGGGAGATAACTTGTCCCTTTTGGAGCAGTTGACAACCATCAAGAGAGCTCCCAATGATCAACTGATTGATTTTAATTTAAAATTTCAAAGGACTTGGGAGAGAATTCCAGTGGCAGTCAGGCCAATAGTAAAAGGTGCTTTCCTTTATTACCTTAAATCTTTAAATTCTGATATTTTTATGTTAATTCAATCCATGGGAGGCGCAACTATCCCCATTGCTTATAGCATTGCTATTAGAGTTGAAAAATGTTTGATTCAAGCTAGCAAGCTAGCTTTTAGGCCTCCAATGCCATTATTTCAAAGTTTAGAGAGCCCAAGTGCTAGCCAAGTTCCTAATTTAGCTCCTATTCCCACTCCTAGAAATCAAAATTCAAATGAAGCTTCTACTTCACCTTCTAGTACCTCAAATGAACTTTAAGAAGTCATGAAGAAATTGCAAAATTTAGGTAATGAGCTGGTTACACTCAAAAGGTAAGTAAACCCAAGGTTTTAGACCTCTCTTCCAACCTCAAGCTCAGCCTAACAGGAAGCCATACCAACCTCAAAGACCACCCAATCCAGCTGTAAATCCAAATCAAGAAAGGCCTCCTGCCAACATACCATTTCAGCCCTATAATCCCAATGTTACATCTTCCTCTAAAGCACTAGTGCCAGCACAAAACAATATATCTCAAGAGTATGATTGGTGTTTCCCATGCAATGAACCTCATAACTAGTCCATGTCCTTCAACGGTGCCTTGAATCAAGCATTAACGGTGATAACTACTGGTATGGAAGGTGAAGGTAGCCAAGGAAGTAACCAACAACAAGAAACATTTCCAATAGCAATCAACTCCAAATGATGCCACATTTGTAAACTGGCAGGTAGAAGATTTCTATGTGGCATGAATCAAACAATTCCCCAAAGCATTACAGCCAACGCAAGGTCAAAGAAGGAGAAACCTTGGGTGAAGAACAACCATTAACTCTAAGCAATCCACAATCTTCTACCACTCCACAAATTGTTGGCAAGAAAAGTGTCAGTTCCAAACACGCAAGGACTACCCAAGACAACTCTTAGGCCAACTCAAATGCCAGTTGTCGCTACCCATGTGCAAGGAATGAATGTGTAGGCCAAGGGACAGTATAAGAGATACTTCATCTCCATTCAACATCATTGATCAAATGAATAAGACAAATGTAAATATATCAATGTGGGAATCACTATCTATCCTAGGCAAAAGAGATTTGCTACAAGAAGCTACCATTAAGGACTGGTCAACTTCAAAATCAACAGGCCCAAATGTAAGAGAAAGTGCTCACAAATGTTTCCTAGCCTGAGGGGAATCATGGAGGATAATAAGGTAAAATGTTGAAGCCCCCTTCATTCTATGTTTCATTAATCATTGGAAATCAGTTAGTACACAATTGCATGATTGATTCCAAGGCAAGTAGTTCAGTAATGCCCAAGAAAATAGCTGATCAGTTGGGAATTCAGTATGAAGTAATATCCAAAGAGGTAGTGCAATTGGATGGGACAGTAGTAACAATAGTTGGAGTGATAAAAACCTTAAGTCTTACTTTGCATGCATGTCCCTAATGTTGTTGTTTTAGCAAGATGTATCAGATAAAAAACCTTCCACCACTCTTTGCTCTATGTCTGTCAAGGGATTTCACAGCCAAGATTGGAGGTTACTTATCCGCTAATTGGTCACACATGTTGTTCAGAACAAGATATGGAACCAAAGCCACAATCAGGTCTGAACCTATTGCAAACTTTCACATTGAGCCTTACACTCCAAGTCAGATCAATGCCAATTGTTCAGCGTTTGATCAAGAAGATTATCCAAGCACTGATGAAGCTGACACCAAGGTTGGAAGCATCCCAGATTTAACTCTTGATGAATGGGCAAAAAAGGTGCATGCTTTTGATCCTTATCAAGAAATAGAAGAATCTGAGCTAGGAGTCTATTGCATGCATGAAGAAAATCAGCCTATTCCTAGCATCACCAAGCCAAACCACAAGATGACAATGAGGTATGGCAGTTGTTTTTTTTGATGGATCAAGGAGTAGACAAGGTGCAGGAGGGGGAGCCATGCTGGTTTTCACCTCAAGGAGTTAAGTATTATTCAGCTTTTAGATTTCAGTTTGCATGCTCTAATAACACTGCTGAATATGAAGCCTTGGTGCAACAAGGACTGCATTGGTCAATCAAGAGAGGAATAAAGAACTTGCAAGTCTTTTGGTGACAGTGAGTTGATTGTCAACCAAGTTAAGGGGCAGCATGCTGTCAAGAATGATCTACTCAAGTGCTACAAAAAACAGGGTGTGGGACCTCATTGAAGATTTTGAGGGCTTTGGCATCAAATCCATTCCTAGAAAGAGAACCAAGCTGCTGACAGGCTTGCAGCAGTTGGGGCAGCCTTTGACGTTGTTGAAAGCATTCAAAAAGACAAGGTACAAGCCAAAACATCCATGTGATTGTGAGGCCTTCAGTGCCAGAGAAAACAATGTAAGTTGGCAAGTGTTTGAAAATGATCAGCAAATCATCCATTTCTTGCAAGAAGAGGCTGAGTTCTCAGCCAAAAATCAGGAAAAGTTGGAGCAGCAGCAGTATGGTGACCAAGTGGTGCAGCTGAGAGAACCAACAAACTACCAAAGGGACTTATTACTTTGGAGTCCATTTTCAATCCTAATGATCAGTTTAGGAAGGAGAAAGCAAACATCCAAGTGAAGGGAGAAGATTCAGTGTCCATCTCAGTAGAAGAAGAAGGCAAATCACTCCAAATTGGTAAGAAAGATGACAACTGAGCAAGAAAGGTATGAGTTCATACAACTTTGTCAAGAATTCCCTGATGTGTTTGCTTGGAGCTATGAAGATTTGAAAGGTTTCAATCCCGAGTTAGCTCAACACACCATTGAATTGGATCCAAATACTAAGCCCATCAGGCAAAAAAAGGCCAGTCAATCCACACATGGAGCCTCTCATGAGAAAAGAATTGAATAAGTTGATAGAATCAAGAATCATATTCCCTATCAAGCATTCTAGTTGGTTGGGTTGCCAACTTGGTTCCAGTCAGAAAGAAGAGTGGGGAAATCAGATTGTGTGTTGACTTCAGAGATTTGAATAGAGCATCTCTCAAGGATCATTATCCACTTCCTTCCATGGAGCAGATTTTACAAGTTGTTGCTGGCTCCGAGAGGTTTTCACTACTTGATGGCTATTCAGGGTATAATCAGATTATGGTGAAGGAAGAAGATCAGTTCAAGACAGCCTTTACAACTAAATGGGGAACTTATGCATACAGGAAAATGCCATTTGGGCTGTCCAACGCTGGAGCTACCTTCCAAAGAGCAATGGACATGGCGTTCAAAGGTTTGATTAACAATATGTGCTGATATATCTTGATGATATCACTATTTTTTTTCAAAAAATACAGCAGCACCCACCTCTTTCATTTGAGACAAGTGTTCCTTGTCCCGCGATGCCCTTGTGATGGGTGTTTGGTTCAAAAGGGCTGTGAGGAGTACTAACTACTGAGAAATGCGTTGGTTACAAGTTCGATTTTTCATAGGGTGTTGGAAGAGTGTCCATGGTGGACCAGTTGGTGGTCTTTGGCACCAAGAGTGACAGCTCCTAAAGATCATGACGGTTGGCTATTATTGGCCGCAATATTTTCATGATGTTATCCATGGATCAGAGGTGCAAGACTTGTTGGCAATCTTCACAGGTAAAGAGAGGGGCTAGTACCCTTTCATTGCATCCATTCAGTTGCCAGCCATTCATGCAATGGGGTTTATACTTTCATTGGAGTCATTAATATTAATCCCAATTCAAGCCAAGGCAAAATGGAATTTTAACAGCCACAGATTATTTCACATCAACCAAATGACTGAAGCATAGCACTCAAGGAAGCAAATGAATCTAGCCTCCTAGACTTCTATGAGGGAATAAAACACCCAAATTTGGGGCGTACCCTGCTACATTTATCAGATATGTCATTGGGCATTCATTGGGAACCGAAGCAAGGTGACTGAATGGGCTGTCAAGAATGGATCTACCTAAATACTTCATTCAAACTATTACCCTCAGGGTATGGCCCGGCTGAGATCTACAAACAAGAACTTGTTGAGGATCATAAAAAAAGACTCTTGATAAAATCAGAGGTCTTGCATACTAAATTGAAATCAGTCTTTATGGGCTGATAGGATAACTCCCAGGATCTATAGTAACTCCTCCATTTAAGCTTATTTATGGGAGAGAGGCCATTTTTTTTCCCATGTCACGTTAGTTTCCAACATTTGGAAACATGAAATTTGGAGTTGTTGGAGTTGTGATCCCAGGGAAGTCAGATATGCAGAATTGATGGAGCTCCAAGAAATTAGAATCAATCATCCCAAGCAATGGAGAAGGATCAAGCTTTGATAAAGAAGACCTTTGATAGGAAGTCCAAGTTGGAGATCTAGTGTTAAAGTGGGATGCAGACAAAGCAAAACCGTGAAGGCATTCAAAATTTGATGCCATTTGGAGTGGACCATACATGGTCACAAAGTGCAAGGACGACAGTGCCTTCCAATTTTCTTCATTAGATGGCGAAGAACTATAGATTCCAGTCAATGGAATCCACCTAAAGCATTACTACTAAAGGGAATTCTCCACCTTGTACATATTAGCTTAGGTTTCCATTCCTCCAAGTGCTTGTGCACATTGTTTTGTTGTAGTTTATTTTGCTTTCCCTAAGTGCTTTGGCACAAGCTTACTGTTCCTGGGAATGTGTTTGCAGGCCTTGCTCCATCAGATGATATTCCATCTTCCTCCTTGGATTGTTCTAGTCATTTGGGGTATCAAACAGAGAATTTGATAACTCCATGCCCAAGGGATGCTTTAGCAACTGGTAACTTCATCCAGCAGGCAGATGACCCCTCTGAGTCGCCAAAATTGTTAACCAAAATTGTACCCCTTGCTCATTTTGTGGCTAACTCTTTTCTATTCTGCCCTCTCTTGTGCCTCAGTCATAAATTTTTTATTTATTTTCATGGACTCAAAACTTTTTGAAATGGCACCATTGGATAGAGCTCTTCTCAGCTTTCCAGAAAGGGTAAAGTTTTCCTCCTAACTCCATGTATTTTTTGAAGTTATGGCTCGGCGGAGTTTTTGTGGGAAATTTTCCCCTGAAAGGCCCGTAGCCAATGAGATGCCACCACATGTCCAAGGAAGTGGCGGGGGTCATAGGAAAACTTGGAATTTTTCACCAAGTGTTTGGAAAAAGTTTCAAAAAGGAAGGTTTTCCCACAGGGCCCGTCGGTGAATCAGATGATGCCACGTGTCAGGGGAAAAAATGTAAAAAAAAAATGACTAAGTGTTGCACAGGTAGAATTTTAATGAAGAAGGCCCTGCCATCATATGTGGCCACGTGGTGCTATGACACCGAACCAGCGGAGCGCGGAGGAAGGTTAAAATTTTGGCGAAGTGTTTTGCCAAATTTCAGAAAAGGGAATTTTTGGTCCGCTACCCCCCATACCCATCGACCAAACAGCGAAGGGCCACGTGTCCTCAATCCCACGACCGTGGAGCATAGGGGGAAGCTTGGGAAATTTTCCCAAAGTGTTGGCCGCAAAAGTAAAATGTTTGGTAGGGCCCGGCAATCAATGATGCCACGTTCTCAGACCGGTGGGAGGCGAGGGAGAAATTGAGAAAAATTCCCAAGGGAAACAAAGGAAAATTTTCAGAAAGTGCCCACCCCCCCAACTGCGATCCAATGGAATTATGTGCCACGTGGTCCATGTGGCGGCGAAAGAATAGGACAGGCCACAAGTAAAATTCAAAGGGGTCAAGCCCCGCATCCGATGGAATTTATCCACGTGTCCATGTGGTGGTGAAAAAATAAGGACCATACCTGCCAAAAGGAAAATTTTTGAAGGGGCAAGCCCGCATCTAATGGGGTTATGCCCACTTGTCCGGTCAAAAATGGTCAAAACAGCCCGCAGAAATTTAGAAGGACGGTCTGCGACCAATTTAGCACATGCCACGTGCCCTCAACTCATCAGCCTGGCAAAGTTTTTTGGGAAATTTTTCCAAAGGGTAAAGCAGTGGAAAATGAAGCACAGATTCCCCACGTCTAATTAGAACATGCCACGTGTCCTGGAATGGTGGAGTGTGGGGATTTTTTGGGAAATTTTCCCAAATGCAAAAAAGGTGAAAAATTTCAGATTTTCGCCTGCCAATCCGATTTGGCCTTGTTTTTCCCTAAAACTTCAAACGGCCATATCTTTCGATCCAGAGCTCAGTTTTTCATGTTATTTATATCAATGGAAATCTAGAGAAATTCTCTACAAGATTCTGGGGTCATTTATGTATTTTGATGGAGTTTGGAGAGAGAAAATCAAAAAACACCTCTGGCAACGTGGTCATGGACAGAAATGACGTTTCAACCACCGTTTTTAATGAAGAATGGCTCGCATTCTCTCCCAGCATGGCTAAAAATGTCAGGGGATGGGCATGTAAGGATGCCCATGCTATTTTGATTGTGTTTTGGTCAATGGTTGAATCTTCCCCACGTTTTCCTGCGTTTCTCTCTCCTAGGGTCGTGGCTTGCACTGAAAAAGCCAGAGTGGGTTCATTTTGAAGGGGAGAGACACTTTTTCAACTCTACAACTTTCCTTTTTCTTCCTCTTGTGGCAGAATTTGGTGAAAATTTTTACCTTTCCATGTAATACAGCACCCCTTCTTGCCTCTTGATCACTGTAATTGCATTGTATTGGATCTGAAATGTTAATATATGTTCTGTGATTAAAATCCCTCAATCCTTTCATATATCTATCATTGTTTTCCTGATCTTTCATTACATTTTGAGCAATTTTTGCATGCTTTGTGTTGTGTTCTCTTTTGGATTGTGTATTTATTGCAGTATCAGGTGTCTGTAACTCCTTTGGTGCATCACTTCATTAGCATTAGCTTCATTTTCTTGCATTCCCTATCTTTGTCCCCTTAGAATTTAGAGTAGGAACTAGGAATTCAAACCTTTGCAACTTGTAAGTGACATATCTGATCAGAGGAGTTTGAGGAACCATCCTCTAATTTGGAGATTCCTTTCTTATTTTACAATTCCCACACTTGGGGAAAGGATTCAATGTTGTGCAATCACACTAGATGTCCAAGATATCAAACTAGAAGTCTGATCAATAGGAAATTTTCAATAGATCCATCCAGGGGACTGGATCAAGAATTGGGGACACTGAAAACATGTTTAGTGAAGGCTTAATTTGGCCCTCCCAACTGAAAACATTCACCTAGATTGTTAAGTTCTAATCCTAATGGGCTTTCCCTAAATATTGGTAAGGCAAGGGCAGATAGTTGATGTGCAAAAGTGAAATGTGGGAAGCTCTATAAACCTTGGATAGTAACTTAAATACCATTAGAAATAATAATTCATGCTTAAATAGGTGGATAGCTCTAGGATGACGTGTCTAAACCATCGTGTCGCCATAAATTCTCATATCCTACCCCAGATCGGTAGGCATGAGTGGGACTAAATCAAAGGAAATCATTCATAAAAATCATGTTGCTTGGAAGATAATTGATTGTTCACATTTTTTAGATAAAGGTCTTGTTAATTTAATGCCTTTATTTGCCATGTAACATTTGGTCTCAAGTGGAAAATAAAACTGGAAATCAGTATGATGTTGAAAAGGATTTGACTTGGTTGTGATGGCAAGATGATGACAAGACAATGTTGGGAAAAATTAAAGGCCATCTTAGAGGAATATTATTTATTATACCTTGGAAGTTCAGAAGGATGGCCTGAGCATGAATGAATTAGGATTTTAATTGAATATTCTTTAAAACACTTGGATGGATAAGGATATATAAAAAAAATTGGGTTGTAGTGGTGGTAGGTGTTCTTTCTCGATAGAGAGAATTCTTTGGAGGCATTCTACAGGGTTCATGTGTATAATTTTCCCATGGAAATTCATATTTTATTTGTGTAAGCATTGTTAGGCTTTCCATTTTTTGAAATTAATGCTAAGATGATTGCATCTATAAATTCATTAACATGCTTTGAGAGCATGTTTATATGTTTTCATTGTTCTTTTCTAAATTAATGGATCTACTTACATAATTTATTATAATTATCTTTTCAAAATTTCTTCTGGAATGATTTGGAAGTGAGGTAATGTGTGTTTTCCTTCAAGAATATTGTGTGGGGTTATGTCTAAATCTTTACATGTTAATAACGTTTTGATGGTTAATTTTTTCGGGTGGTGGAAAGGAATGATATCCTTCAGGGGTACTTTGGGGTATCATCCTTAAAGCCTATAAAATTCCTCTTCGATCAATCACAATGGGTAAAATGTTTGTGTATCTGGGGGTCCCTATTTTCCAGAACATTTAATATAATTCATAGATGGTGCCTTAGCCTTGGGGGTCCTGAGCTGGGTCACCAGGGATTTGGGTTGTTTTTTTTTCTTGGAGGTTCCTTATGACAAATTTTCCCTAGAAGTTTTTCTTTACCCTGATGCCATTTTGTGAAATAATGGATATGTCATGGCACAATGGCCAATTTACTCTCTACTTATTTTCATCTTATGATATTCAAGTTTTTCCTCCTTATAGATCCATATCCACCTCATTATTTTTTAACAAATATTCTGGGTACCAAATATGTCTTACAGATCTCACTTTCCTTGTATATCTTACGTGAGATCTATCAGTGAAATACACCCTTAATGTGCATACCTCAAGTGTGTTTACCTTATCATTCATTTTCAAAGGATCCTAGACGTCAATATATAATGATACATACAAACCCCTTGGATTTCAACATTAGATCTTTTTTTAATAGCCTGTGTTGGAGACCCCAGATGGCAAGTGAGCATTGCATTCATTGGATACACTTGGCCTCTAAATAAGATCCCTGACTGAGATATGAGGACTCGAGACTTGTCCCTGACCTCTCTGTCTCCCCCTCAAGCTGCACCTTGGGTTCTCTCACCCTAGCCTAGGAAAATCCTTAAGTATCAGGGTAATTAGCTGCACCCTTAGTCAAGGTGCATCCATTCCACTCCTAAGGAGAGAATGTCCAAGAAAATAGTAGAATACCCTAGCCATGGCTATAAAATGACAACCCACATAGGTCTTTCCCCTTCCCTTAATCCCACTATCTATATATGAACATTTCCCCTTGCCCTAATCTCCTCCCCTCTCTCCCCTACGAGTGTCAAACCAAGATCCAACATAAGGTATATAGAAGTGGGTAGGGATTATATGAATGTTGGAAATTTATAAAAAATATTTAGAAATAAAATACTAGTAATGACCTATATTGTCCTACTATAATTTCACTAAGAGCTTGAAAGGAGTAAGGGAGATAAGGTTAGAAGGTAGGGAATTGAAGACAAGATTAGTTTCTAGCTATAGATGTGTGATGGATGTTAAGTATTAGAAGATACAATATTAAGATTAGAGTGAGGTAAACTTAGTCCAAGTCAAGGAGGAAGAGAGTAAAAACAGAGTATTGGAGGAATTAAGGGACCAAGAGCTCTTAAAAAGGATAAATGGAAGAGTTGAAGCTAATGATAAGAATAAATGATTAAGGAGAGTGGTTTGAATAGGTGATAGGAAGTAAATAAAAGTATGAGGAAAGTACTCTGAGTCAAATTCACCAAGAACCTTAACTGTTAAATCTCAGTCCATTAGAAGGACTTGAAGATCATTAGAGAATTAAATAATAGTGTCTTGAAGATGTGAGCGATGAAGTAAGTGAATGAGAGAATTGGAGGAAGGTGTAGTAAGTGGAGGAAAAATATTAAGGGTGACAAATCTAAGTCCAAGACAAGTAAAGGATAGAAAACAAAGTTGAAGACCATTTAGGAGCCAAAAAACTAGTCTAGAGATCACAATAAACCCCAAAACTTGAAATGTTAGGTGGATTGAAGCTATAGGGTTGTTTGTACATTGAAAGGGGCATGAAAATGGTGCATTGATGTAGATTAAGGTGTTTGAGGATTTGAAATAATTTGTGAAAGAGAAGACCCTTTTTTTATCTAGTAAACCCTAGTTAGACCTACTTAGATATGCCAAAAAGGTGAAAGTTGAGTTGGGTGAGGTAGATGATTTGATGGATAAAATTTGGTATAAAGCATGACCTCCTAAATGGGCATCCAAATATTTAAGTACTTTTTTCCTAGAATTTTTTAGATTTCTCTAAACATGAACACTTAGAGGGCTAAAAGACCTAGTTAAAAAAACCAAAATAAGAATAACTTTTGATGGGTGAAGAACTAAGTCCTAAAACTTTGCATACATTTAAATTATCCAAAAGGTATCTAAAACATTTACTAGCTAGGTTTAGAAGTGGGTATTTTGATATTTTTGCTAGAAAAACTAATTTTAGAGGACTATAAGGGTAGTTTGAGGTCAAAAAGGAAATCAAGGAAAATTGCGTGTTGAAACTAATTGGGTGGCCTGAGTAAGTTTTTCTGATGGATATAAACATGTTAAAAGTGATTTGAAAATTAGATCAATGATTTTATGTAGTTTTTTTCCTTTTGAGAAAATTTGGATACTTAAACAAGGTGTTAGTTTTTTGGGTAAAGGTGATTGTTCAAGTGAATTAGTTGCTTCTAATGAAAATTATGGGTGTGGAACAAGGTTTATATGTGGGGCTCTGTGTCATGTCTTGAGTAAGTAAAATACAAGTTTTAATATTGCTCAAATTTGAAAATGTTGTGAAAATGAGACAGGTAGCTTTTGAAGTCAAAGTAGTTTGAGCAAGTTAAGGTATGCATGATCAATTTGATGAGGTAAGTATATGGTTATTATGTTTCTTGAAATGTTTGAATGCTAAATTTTGGTCTCATGGGGATTTATATTGCTCCAAAGAATCAAAAGGGAAAGGAAGATGGTCAAAAGGACCTTATTTGATTTGGTTGATGTTTCCAACTAAAAGGATGAGTCAAAAGTAAAGATTCCTTCAGCTGGTGTGAAGACCAGAATTGGTATGTATTTTCTTAGGGGGGTCTGTGTGAAGGTTTGAATACTAGGTCCATAGATCATCTAAATTTTTTGAATTCAAGAGACTGAGTACAAACCAAGGGGAATATTGCAAGTAATTTTGAGATCGTTATTGTTGTTGTTTCATGTCAAGATGTTATAGTATCCTTTGGCATAGACGTTAAAGGGGGAGAGTGAGTCAGAAATAATAAAATAAATTATTGTAGGTGCTTGCATAATTGGTTTCCATCAATGAAAAAAGGGGATATTGTTAGACAGTGTGTCATTATTATTGTAATTGATGTCAATTGGCATTGATGTTAAAGGGTGTCAAGGTGCATAGGATATTCCATGATGTTTTCATTACTGTTCATTGATTTCAAACAAGGTGAAATGAGTAAATATTGATTGGTAGTGAGGTGTCTTGGTTTCATGGTGTGTTTCATTGGTGCAGTAACTTGCATGGTTCAAGTTGTGTGGTATAGTAAGTGCACTCCATAGGTGGTCTAAGGTTGGTCAATGGATGTGAGGATTTCTAACATGTTCAGAGATATTTGGTAGAAATGTGTAAGTGTCCACAAGGTGAAGAACATATCAGTTCATGAGAAGCATGTGTTGAGACAAGTCATTCTAGGCCTAATCCTAGACCTAATGTAAGCATGTGAGTATGATACCTTGAGATATGAGGCATAGCATGCATGTGTGAGCATGTGATGGGAATTGTGAGATTATATAATAGTTTTGGAAGGTCTACAAGGCCATTGTTTAGGTATGTAGGGCATGTTCAAGGTCTTTTGAAGCAAAAAACATTGGAGTAAAGGAAAGAAAGCATGAAGAAACCATGGTGCATGGTGATTTTCAGAGGTTACAGCGCATGAATGAGAATTAGAGAGCATGAATAAGGTTATCTTAGTAGGTGAAAGGGGGGAGAAAAGTGAAGAAAAAAATTTAGTCAGAATTTTGATGACAAAGAAAGAAAAATTGTTTTGAGATCTACCGACCTCTCAAAACAAATATTCCTAGCTCGATAGGAAAGTTTGAATGCTCATCCACATGTTTATACTTTGCATGGGGTCCTGATTTTTTTGTGGATGTTAGGGCATGGAAAAAATAAGGTTTTATAAATAGAATGATGTTAAATGGACATCAAAATTTTATGAATGAATTTTAAGAAGACAAGTGGGTCAAAACCATCCCTAAACCCTAGTTTAATAGAGATAGGGAAAATATGAACTGTTTGGTCACAAAATGACTTGGGAGAGATAATATGAAGACTTAAGAATGCATAAGACTCTTTAGATCTCATGCTGGTGGAATTTGCATGTTCCATGTGTTTTGGTAAGATACAGAAAAACCCTTATTTTCCGAAGATTTTTTGTTGCAGAGTTCAGTTACAGGTTTCATGGTGAAAAAAAAATCTAGAAATCTTGGGATGTGTGCTATATTATCATGAAAATATATAGACATATTTAGTGCAAGGAATTGGTGAAATATCTCTTCCAAATTGACCTCCCGTTAATGGACTAGTGAGATCAAAACCAGTCATGGTGATCCAAAGGAGTTGGTGATGGTTTTCATGTTGTAGCAGTGTGTTATGAGCTTATCTAATTGGTAGACTTCTGATATGACATGTTTAAGCCTTGATTTTGATTAGAAGAGGTGTTTTTCTTGTTAATCCCTAATGGACTAATCATCCCTATTAGACTTGTCAAGAAGGTGTGTTGGAAAAACTATGCAAATCCAGTTTCTCTCACATGACATATGCTTATGAATATTTAGAGATGTTGTTCAGGTCCTTAGTGAAGTGTTCCATGTCGTGGTTGAGCGTAAAAATAAAGTTAAATGTATTGGATTTTTGTTAGCTCAAGAATGATTCTTGAGTCCTTATAGCAATTTTGAGCAGTTTGAGACAAGGGGGTGTTTCAATGTTATGCCCTGATTTAGAGGTTGTTATAAGTTGTGTGAGTTTCCAGATGATGATGATGATAGATAGATAGATAGATATATATATATATATATTGATATGTTATGTGTGTTATGAAGAGGTGATTTACTATGTGAAGTTTCTCACCTTTGAAGACAGTTAATTAGGTGTTTGAGACCTAATATGAGGTGTTCAATTTTTGGAGTATACCATGGTGAATATGGATGATGTAGAGTTTATTTTATTTTTTGAAGGTTGTGAGAGGATTTTGCTAATGTGTGTAGATGTTGATAAGTCTTGGTGAAGTTTATTTTTTCCCTTGAAGTTCAAATTTTGACTGTTGGAGAAGACTAGTGATTTAGGCCTAACTAAGAAGACATGTGCAAGTTTGTGTTTATTAGGCATATGCCAACCTATTAGGTCCATTTATGTGATTTATATGAGAATTTAGGTTGTGTTTTGATTTTTTTTACAGCTGAAATTAATGGTATTTTTCGACCTAAGGCAATTTGTTTTATGAATCATATATATAAGGAAAGTTGTTTTTCTCATTTGAGTGAGTTGAGTAGATGGAGATGAGATCAAGCTAGAGGGGAGTGTGAAAGTGTTATAAGGGATCTAAATAATATCTAAGAAGATGCATGAGGAGTTGAGAAGGTGTAAACACAAAATCACACACTTACTATTATTATACCATAAATTATGTTGTTTTATATATGGATCTTATGTAAGAAAAGTATTCACTGATGACCCATTCCATAGTCCATCCATTTGTCTTATTGGTCTTTATTTTTGTTTTTCTTGCACATTTTTCACTCATACACATAGTTTTGATCAGGTCTCAGGGATCCATGTCTATCATTTATCACTCATTTATCGGTATTTGTCTCTGGACACTAGCGCTCGTGGTTGGACAATAACACCACGCACTCCTTTCCATCCTGGGTGCCCCTATCCTCTTTATGTTTGATCTTATTTTTGACATTTAAGGTTGGTATTTTTGGTTTTCCCTCCGATATCCTGAGGTACTAATCAGAATTTTGGGTCATTAGTGTCAAATTTCAAGCAATATATCCCTATATAAACACAAAATACATACCATTATATGGGTAGAATATTATTATCAAGGGCTAGCTATCTACATAGAGCAAGGGTCTACATTTGGGCCATTATTCTACATACACACATTGTATAGGAAGGGGAGTTCATTCTATTCCATCAACACATTTGCATTTTTATATCTAGCTACTTGCCCACTATTTGGGCATCATTGTTACAAGGGTAAACTAGGAGCTTTATTACACACACAAGCACACATAACTACATTGGGTTGAAGATATAGTGCAACACTTAGTTGTAAGTCCATCATTTTGGCGGCTAAGGAAAATTTGACCCCTCATTTTTCATCTTTCATTTTTAGGATTTAATGCCTATTTGAGGGTTTTTGCAATTGCTTTCTTCATTGTTAGTTTACAGGTATCTTGGTGATCCATGTGTGACATACACACAAAAAAGGTGAACAAGTGTGAAACCATAGTGGCCATATCGGAACCAAGTTCTAACCTTTTTTGAAAATCAAGGCACCCAGAAACAAGACCAGGGCACCCACAAGTTCCCCCATCCCTCTCTAGGTTCCCCAGTCTTGCTAGTTCCACCTCCACTACATTTTTCTAGGATTCATTGTGATGGTCTTCTATTTTGTTTCATCATACTTCTAAGTCCCAGGTCACTACAAGGTAAGAAAGATCAAGGTTAGTATGTTATCCTTCTCATTTCCTTTCATTAATAAAATAAAATAAATTATTTAACATTCATATTTTACTGTATATCATTTATATCATGGTTGTACATTTAGATTCATTTAAAATAAATCAGATTTTATTAAATCAGAAGGACAGAGAATAAGGGATTTAAGGTGATTAGACCTAATCAACACATGTTGGTGCATCTCTGAGTGAAGAATGAGAGAGAGTATTGTTTGAAGAGTTTTGAGAGGAAGAAACTGAAAAAGTAATCACAATCAGTTATTGGAGAAACAAGTACATCACGTGATATTCATATTCAGGTGGTTGAGTTGGTGCTTGATTGTCTTAGGGAGTTCTAGACTCCTTATAAAGTTGGTGCTCTAATAAATCAAGGGTTGGTACTCCTTTTAGGGTTGGTTCCCTACTAAACAAGGGGTTGGGGATCCTTGTGGGGTTGGTGCCTCACTAAAATTGAAACATGGCTATATAAATTTTTGTTTCGGTAGGTTTTTTTTCCCCTTGAGGGTTTCCCACTTTAAAATGGTGTTCTTTTGCTCTCTCTTGTTTCATGCTTATATGGATGGTTGATATGTTTTTTGATAGTTTTCTAAGATAATTAATAACCTCGCATTGGTTAATGAATGTTGTATGGATGCTTTGAATAATGTATGCAAGATAAGATAACTAAAGTAAAATATTTTAAAGGACCGACTCACCCCCCAGTTATTGTGTGTCCAATAATTGGTATTAGAGAAAGGCCCTTATGAAGTAAGTATAACAGTTTGGAGGATATATTTGAAGCACATGTATGACATGCAATATAGTTTAAGATGTGATGACACTCTTACTTATAATGAGATGTCTTGTGGAACACTTAGGGCTTGGTATGTGGAAGTCAGTACTTTATGTTTTCACTCTCATCACTAAGTTTCGAAATGATAATATAAGTTATGAAGATGACAGAGAAGATAATAGTGAAGGTAGTAACTAAGAAAGTGAAGATGCTGGTGTCAATTTTGACACATTTCTCATGGTCGTGGAAGAAGGAAAAAAATCAAAATGAAAGGAACAAGTTGGTGAAGATGATTCATATGGAGAAGATGAATAAATTGACTTAAAGGTAGAATATGAAAATGCTCTAAAGGATATAAAGCTTCAAAATAAGAAGGATCAAAGGTTGAAAGTTACACTTAAGGAGAATGAACCACATATAATTTTTATTTAAAAGATAATAAACAAGGATGAATAAGAGTATAATGAAATCAACAAGGAACTTGAATAATATCTTGAGCTGGCCATACCAAGTCTAAAATCCAGAGAGGAGAATTGTGTTAAGCTAAGTGTAGATTTGGATATCTTAAAAGCATAGATAGAACTACCCTCAAGAGGTCTAAAGATGTACCAAAGACATGAGAAGAGCACAAGAAATATTGATGATTTTTTCAACAGTCAAATACCCTCAAGTGACAAATATGTTTTGGGCTTCAAGGAAGTAACAAAGAAGGAAGAGAAGCATATTGAGCCAAGTGAAGGACCTACTAATGCTAAAGAGTATATAAAGTTTCAAAAGAATTTCATAAGTCAACCCAATGTAATGAATTTCTCAAGTAAGTTTAATGGTTATTTTTATTCATGCAACATTTTTGGTCATAAAGCTAGGGAATGTAGAAGGAAAATAAATTATATCAGTTAATAGAAAATACTTGCTATAATTTTCATGAGAAGGGTCATATTGTTAAGTATTGTCATCATGGGCCACCTAGACCGAGTTAGAGAGATGAAGCTCCTAAAGGTAAGAATCCTATTGTTTTCTTCAATTGTACCAATGTTGGGAACATTGTAAGATATTTCAAATGGAGTAATAATATCTATAAAAATTAGGCATATGTAAGATCTAACCATGTTGAGAAAGTGAAGGAAGAACCCAAAGTAGCTTGTTCTAGCCTTGTTGAGCGTATTGGTCATAAAATCATGTTTGTTGTTGAAGAACCTCAAGAAACCTTCTATCAGCATGATAATACTACCAAGTGAATGATGGAGAGACAAAGAAACAACCAAGGAAGTGTATTCTTAAGTTCGGTGACCTATCCCATGAGGCAATGGGTGTTTGACATTGCTAGATGTATCCAGTTGAATGGAGTGTATCTTCTATGCTTCATAGAGGCATTCTCCAAATATGTTTAATAATTATGAGGTTATGTTTACAATGATAAGGTCACTTATACCATGATAAGGTATGTACTTTTTTTTGTTTACTTGAACAATCATGACAGGGTTGCAATTGTGAAGTCGTGGGTATGTTTTCTAGTGTATGGTATGTTGTATGTCATAAGGGAATATTTATTTTGAATGATGCATAACGAGTATGTAAGGTGATTTAATAAGTGTAGCATGTGTATTAAATATTAAGAGTGTGTTTAAGACCTTGTCTAGTTCTGTATAAGTCTATTTTAGTTAGTCATAATGAAGGATGATTGTATACATAATCAGGAGATATATTCTAGGTTTATAGGTCAGCTTCTAAGTAAGAAACAATATTTGGAAGTGTGTTGATGTATGGATTGTGTTTGAATAAGTTTTTTCATAAGGGATGTATTCTTACAGCTATGTTTTTAACAATAAAATGGTGTCTTGATGATATCAAAGGCTCAAGGACTGAGAATCAAGTATGAATATTTTTTAATGTCATAAAGTTGTGTTGGTGTGTCACTTTGAATAAGTAAATAAATAGAATATCAAAATATTATTGTGAATATTTTTTTTCAATGATGGACTAAAGGACCTACACTATTCTATATCTCTTGAAGATGAAGATTGGTCTGATAAGACCAATATGAATAAAGGCTACAACATACAAAACACCACTAAGAGAAGCTACCTCAAGTAGTCCTCTAACATCACTATGAGTAAGACCTAAAGGATGAGATGAATTAGAATCATGATTTTTTTGAAAGGGATTAGAATTTTTCTTACCACATAAGCGCCCCTAATAATTTGTATGATTATATTTTATCATAGGTAGTCCTATCACAAGATCCTATCTTCACATATCAGAAATAGTCCTAAAATTGAAATAATCAAGTCTTTCATTCATAGTTGAGTTTTATTTGTAATTTGAGAGGAAAGGCATGTTTCATTAGAAAAAACATCAAAAATATTAGCCATTATTTTAAGGACCTTTAGAAATACAATCAAAATGATCTTTTATAAACCATTTATCATTAAGCTACAAAAAACTTATCTCTAGTAAGTTGAGAGCAAGGCAAGGTATTTTTTCAAAGTTTAGGAATAAACAGAAAATCATTAATGAGCCCATTAAAAAGAATTAGCTTTACCTTGAATTTTTTATTCAATGAAGGAATTATCTCCTAGATAAAATCTTTCAAAAAAATTTTGACATATGTGAGGGTGTAAGTTATATGTCTGAGGTAACACTATCTAGGATCCATTCATTATCATAAGAATCAATAAGTGCAACGTAAAGTGTAATTATTTTCTTTGAATTCTTATTTTGATTTTGATTATGATTTGAGTCTTGATTTGAATTATGATAATTGTTGCGATTGTTAAACTCTTTACCTTTATTATTCTTAAATTTTCTTTTATTCGAGACCTTTTTCATTTAATCACAATATTTTTCTTTATGACTAAATTTTCCACATTTGTTACACTTTCCATAATATTTTACATTATATTTTTAATTCACATCTTTCTTGTTCCCTTTCTTATATTTAGAAGACTTAGGACTAATCTTATGAGATATATTATTATTAGGAATAGACATTTTCTATATTTGAGATAGAAGGGCCTAAGAAGTATTCTCCTTATAGTCAAAATCGATCATAAATTTCTCTTATTAGATGAGAAGAGAGGACAAGATATTAAAACTAAGAATATTAGTTTCATTTTTATATTTAGAATTTAGAATAGAAATAAAATTCCTAAATTTTTCATTAATATTCATTTGAATTATGAAATACACCAACTGATCTTGAATCAAATTATAGTTATAACCATCTAATTGTGATTTAATATTTTTTATTTTAGCAAGAAATTTTACAACCTTTTTGTCTCCTTTCATTGGAGTGGTCATTAGTTATAGGATAAGTTTTATGCTTTTATATATACTGGTACCTTCATACATAGATGTGAGGTGTTTCCATGATTCACTAGGAGATTGAAGGTTTCCATGAGTCCTTTAATGATAAGCATTTATATTCTCATAGGTTTGCAATCTATCAGAAGGGGCTTTCTCAGTCCCATTAACAATAGCCCATAATTTTTGAGCCATAAACTCATCCAAATTTAATAATTATATCCATTTATAATTTAAGATTTATCAATATTAAAATTGTTAGATTATGTCATTTTAGGTTTTACGTCGATTTAGAAGAAAAACACAATTTTCAAGAATCAAAAGTTAATTTTTTTGCATTTAAAGAAATTAAAAAACTATTTTCTAATGCAAGATTTTTCAAAAAAATGTGTTCAAACGGGAATGACAAACTAAGCTAATATGGTTGATATTATAAGAACAAATTTCCAAAGTAAAACAATAATGGCCATGCAAGGTTACATTGGTCTAAGGTGTAAGTTTTTTTTTTCAAATTCAAACATCAATGGTCATGCAAGGCGACAATGGCTAAAGGTGTAAGGATTTTTTTTCAAATTCAAACAACATCCGTGCAAGGCTAAAATAACCAAAGGTGTAAGGAAAAAAATACAAATTCAAATATTAATGGCCATCCAACACTACAGTGGCCTAAGTTGTAAGGAAAATAAACTTCAAATTAAAAAAATAATGGCCATGTATGGCTACAATGGTCGATGGTGTAGTAAATCAATATTTTTTTTACCAAACAAGATTGGCCATGTAAGTACAGTGGTCGATGACGTATGATTTTTTTTCAAACAAGATCGTCCATGCAAGTCTATAGTTCTTGATGGCGTAAGGAATGAAATTAAATTAAAATAAAAATAAACAATAACATCTTAATGCACGATTAGGGTTTACATATTTCATGGGTTTGTTTGAGGCTTTATTTAATAACGCCTTTTCTTTATAAGATTTTTTTTGTTTACTTTCTCTTTATTCGGTTTCCATAGGTAGAGGAGTGATTGGATTAAACATAAGATAGGTTTCCCTTGGTAGGAGGGAGAAAAAGATCTGAAAAAGAGTAGGTTTTCTTGTGAGAAAGGATGCACACCAAACAACACAAGGGAAACAATCTCTTCTTTTACAACACACACAGAAGATATTTATTTATCATTTTCCCTATATTTTATTAAAATAGGTTTGTAAGTAGATTTTTATTAAATTAATTAATATTCTTCTTCCAAGAACACGCAAATATAAAATAAAGCATAATTTTATTAAAATAACTTATATATACTTCAATTTGTCTATTTGGTCAGAGACATGGAAGAAATATTTAATTTCTTCTAGCACTACAATTTACAATAGAAGCTTCACACCATTCACTGCAACCACAAAAAATCAAACAACACCATGTGTTATAGTACCATGTCAAAAAAATTCAAGGATCGTAGAATCTATTTAATCATGGAATTATAAAGGTTAAATTATTAAATATGAATAAAAAATCAAGTTTGAATATAGAAAGGTCGAATACTATAGGAATTGAAATAAGAATAAACAACACAATAAACATATATTTATGTGGGGAAAATCATTTCAAGTAAAAACCCACTAGAAGCATTATCAATATTTATTAATAACCTTTAAGAGGAACATACAACTATTTTGTATTTCAAACTATGAGAACCCAACATATATTCTTCTCACCTCTTCGTTGCACATCCAAATATCTTGCATGTATGTGTAGACACAAAATCTATGCACTTGGGTACATGTATACCTCCTAAATCATATTAATGTATACATGATTGTTAAGCAAGAAAACTAGTGGTTGACAACTCCTTTTGGCATTTTGGTTGTTTTATCTCTTGCACATTACTGGATTTACACATCTTACAGTTCTACCAGCACTTCATTTATTTACCTTCTAATCACCTCAAACACTAATGCCCAGTTAGGACAAAAGTGCCCAGGCGCTCCTTCCCCTCCTAGGAACTCATGTCCCTCTCTTTCTTCTTCTTACTCTTTTGGGTCCCTTTCACTTCTTAGGAACCTTTTAATCCTTTAGGTTGACCTTTAAGTTTTCAATTATGAAATACAAACAAGGGATTCATTTATATACTTAGTTGCTTCTCTAAAATAAGGGGACAAGCACTATAAGAATTATCTATCGCCACCTAATCTTGCACAAAGGCAAAAAAGCACTACAAAGTACATATCTAGCACATTCATACAAGGGACAATGGCTGCATTGGTCTGCATACACTGCATAAGAGGGGAGTTCATTCTATTCCATCACACATATTTTGCATACTCAAGACAAATCTATATTTATCCTGCTATCATCGTGAAACTTACACAAGGATAACCTAGGGAACAAGACATGGACACACACACACATAAATAACTACATTAAGTATAATATGCAGTACAACACTCAATCGTAAGTTCACTCTTTAGGTGACCATTGGGCTCCGTCCAACTCCACATTTTACATCTTTGTTATTATATTTGATTTGGTTTGTGGGAATTTGTAGGTATTCATATGTTTTTTAGGTTACATGTGCGATTCACGAGTTAATAGAAAATCCATAGCAACAAACAACGAGTAGCAATGAAGACCTTGTAACTCATAAAAGACCAAATTCTGAGTATTCAAACATACATGGGCACCCATATAATTCATTAACACCTAGGGCACTCCTGACCTCGTGTGGGAACATCTGTCATGTACAATCCTAGGGTTTTGAACCCTCATTGAGCCTTTGTAACGTTTTTTCCATCTTGTTCCAATAGATACATAATCCTAATCACTCTCAGGCTACACAGAATCAACTAAGTCATCATCTCTTTCATTTTCTTAGGGTTTTACTTGTTTGAATGCTTATTACTTGCATATTACTATACTGAACTACTTGAATATCATTTGTTAAAGTAAGTTACTATGAAATAAGATTTAATTATATTTACATTCAATCATTTGGGGAACCACACTTCTCTTCGAACATTCCTATGATCTCCTTCCATGGCTAAAACTTATGTCCCCTTTACGAACAATGATCTTCATAATCTCCAGGATCATCTTGCTAAAAACCCTCAAGACTTAGATCTCTTATTATTTGATGCCTATGATGAGGCCAAGCGGTTAGCTGAGCTTAACCCTTTGGTCTCCAATGATACTTCTATTCCTATTGTGACACCTACACCTCCTCCTTCCACCACTCTTCTACCTACATCTATTGTCCCCATTTCTATACCTACCCCTACAAACCACTTTACCTCCCTATTACTTCCCACACATGACACAGATCCTCTTCATGCAATCATGACCTCGCCTCATTGTAACATGATTTGAAAGCCCAAATTTTTCAATTACAACAATCCTCTTCATCTTCCTCTCCATCTATAGATTCCTCACTCCTTCATAGCCCTTTTTTACCCACCTTCTCCTCTTATTTGTTACCTCCTAACTTCATCACACCTAAGCTTCATATCTTCAATGGCCATGATGACCCTCAGGAACACCTTCGCTCCTTTCACATTATATGTCTTGATTATGTTGATGACCTTACACTATTCACAAAATTATTTTTTCGAATCTTATATTACTATGTTATGTGATGGTTCTATGATCTACTTGTCCATTCGGTAACATATTTTACATCTTTAGCCAACATATTCCTTTCTCATTTTTCTATGAATATCAGCACTAAGATGTCTTACGCACAACTAGCTAAACTCAAGCAAGGATCTAATGAACATCTTGCAGACTATGTCTTGTGGTATAAGAATAACCTTGCCAAAATGACCAATGTTCTATCTGATTTAGAATTGCAAGATATATTTATTCAAATAATTTTTCCTACACTTCAAGAGTGTTTCATTTTAAAGACTTCTCCTTATTTTGATCAATTGTATCACATGCTCAAATTATGTGAAAGCAAACTAGTATCTATGGGAAAATTTAAGTATTATAATACTTCTTCCACTTCATCTTCCAATAATTTTCAATCCAAATCTGCATTCAAACCATCCACTAAGCCTTCCAACTCTAAAGCTATTATCAATGTTGTTTCTACACTAGCCAAGCTTCAATTGCAATCTATGAGGTACACTTTTACTAAGCTAAATTTTACACCTCTATTCTTATTATCACAACTCATTGAAAATAATTTGATTACTCTCCCTCCACCACTCAATCTAGATCCTTCTCGACTGTGTGGACATAATTAAGATGAAAACGTAAACTGTGATTATCACCTATGTAATGGGAATTCTACTGATTGTTGTTTTAAGCTCAAACATAACATTCAAGACCTTATCGACAATAATGTGATCAAGCTTTCAAAGTTTTCTACTTCTAAACTGGTCAATGGTAATAAAAAGCTTAAAATTTTCAATGACACATTACCAAATCATGACAAGTTGTCTATTGATTCCTCTGTTAATCGCACATGTCATGTGGTGCCTCCTCCCTCTTCGACACCACTTGATGTTTTTACTACTACTATTGATATGCCACAGCCAATCATTACATTTTCAGATCTTGAGTACCATGATAAATTTTCCTCGGATTCATTGCATATGTATTCTTCTATTGGTGCTCATATAGTCAAGAATACTATGGTCTATCCCTCGTGCCTTTACAATGTATGCTCTTTGGCACTCTTACTGGCTATCAACTTTATAATTTCTCAAATCACATTTCTAGTCCCTAATTCTTACGGGTGTTTCATCCTTCCTATTACTATTGGGTCCCTTACAATAACAACATAATTACTTGTTACATCTGAAATCAAGCAATGTGACATGGTCTTAGGTCTCCCTTGGCTTCGGGTTTCTCACATTATCCCTTCCATGCTCCACTTATGCCTTAATTGCATTCATAACAAGAAAATTTTCTCCATTCAAGGTATTCCACCATGCATTTCATTACCTCACCCCATTCTCCCCTTTTTTTTAGACCTAGTCGTGGCATTTATGCCTCCTCCACCTCTCAAGTCTACATCTATATATGTGCCTAGCTCTCCTATTCATACACGGACTACATCACGATCCCATCATCCTCGTCATTCCATTAGTCTGCCCCTTCATCCTAAGTTCCTTATCCAAGTAACCCATTCCTATAGGTTTTATCCACCTCCTTTACCACATTGGTCTCCCTCAAATACACATATTTTCTCTCTTACACCACCAATCCTAGACCATGGTCACATGCCTTCTCCTTCTTGGATACCAAAAAAGGGGCCCTCACTCTTTGCTATCATTAGATAGCTTTCCATCACTCGCACACTTGGGGGAGTCATACTTTCTCCCCCTCCTTTAATGTTTTTTTATATATCGTCTACTCATAGCTTATCTACTACACTTCATGGTAACTAACATCTAACACCAATCACATACAATACATTTGCTACCTGATGACGCACTCTTGTTCTATGATTCATAGTTGACTTTTGAGACCACAATTCCTAAATGAACCTCATGTCACACACATCTGTTGGGGGAAACACGGACCTTGCATATCATAATGCACCATCATATTCACATGACATCTACCTATCTTGGTTGTATTTAGTCTTGTTAGCTTATAATACTTACATGTTGCACTTTTCTTTCCTAGGGTAAGTGCATGGAAATGGGGGGCCAAAAGGGGGTCTTAAGTGGACATTTTTTTTTGAAAATACAAATATTTCAACTGTGTCACGATGTTATCTTGAGATAGTTACACTCAAGGATTTGAAGATAGTTATAAGAACGATGAATTATAGCATTTCGAGTCAAGTTCTCTAAACTACTATTTTTTTTTGAAAATTGTTAAGTGTAAATGGGTTAATTATTATTCTACTCTAAAATGTCAATAGGTTCTCCTATTTTTGTAATAAAATATAGTAGTACGGTCGTGTTGGAATTAGAGGAGTACATATGACAACATGAGTTTAATCAACTTCAATATTAAAAATTAATATATTATGCAACATTAAAATGAATAAATAAATAAACATCACATTAATAAAATATATTGCATAGTAATTAAATAAATACTTACAAAATATTAATAATATAGAGCACTGTATTTATAGTGGAAAAGCCGAAGGTAAAAAACCACTATGAAAAGCAAAATTTATCATAGATAACTCAATTACATCCAGTAAAAACCTCCTCCTTACTAATCCTAATCAAAAGGGTTAAAAACCGAAATCAATTAATATTGATTTTCACACCTTTGATATATTCCTCCGATATATCAAATGAGGGCCATAAGTCCTTTTTTATACGAGGTGATCAGGTATGTCTCCTGACTCACCCTTTCAACTAATTCGATTGGCACATTTTCCAAGGTTTGAATATTTAATAATAGAAATATAAATATTTCATATTATTAAATATTTGACCTAGTATAATGTTGGACTCATATTAATTAAGGGGTAGCCAGCCCACTTAACCATTATATTCCAATACTTCCGCCTTAATGTTAAGTGGGGTAACATATGCCAATAGATTATCTTGCCTATGGTACACTATAGGTGTTTACGATCCTTAAACCATAAAGGTTTTTAGGCCAGCATATAGGTTGAAGGAAGTATAACACCTTCATCATAATCAAGCTACCTTTTGGTACACAAGGATTTGGAATCCCAAAGATTATCCCATGATTAGTGGATAAGTATGATTTGTAAGTTTTACATGTTCTCACAAGTTCTTGTAAAAGGTTATTTGAAACCAAGCATATATGAATCTTTTATAACCAAGAATATCCTTTACAATATTCTCACACTGGATGTTTACTAGTAAACTCAATAACACTAAAGAGTTTACTGAAGGACCATCCTTTAAGGTCTTTCTACACTTATTTCTAAAAAAGAATCCGAGGAGGTATACCATGCCTGAAGGTATTTTTACACTTTACGAAAGGTCTTTATTACAATGCATTTTTCATTTTTACAAATACCTAGTTCCATTAGGAGGTGACATTGTCATGCATGCTCCCCATCAATGGAAACTCCAAAAATACAAGTTTTTCACAAAAGTGGTAAAATTATTGCAGTACTTAAGGGATTTGTGAAGATGTCATACAACCTGCTCTTTAGTCGACATGAACTTGAGATCTATCTCTCACCACTTAAGCACCTTCTCATGGATGAAGTGTATATGTATCTCAATGTGCTTCAGTCCTTTGATGCTGTACATTAGATTATGTGCATCTAGAGCTATGGTGCTCTGGTTTTCACAAGATTAAAGGGAAAACTACCTTGATCCGTCATCTATATCTCGTCAAACAAACCTCTTCAGCCATAGAGCCTCTTTTGCAGCTTCCATTGCACTTCTATACTCAACTTTAGTTGAAGAGATAGAAACAGTTGGCTACTTTTTACTACACCAAGTAATGACAGCCTGCATCGAACTTAAAGATCATAGCCAAAAGTAAATTTTCTATCTAATACATCACCAACATGATCAGAATCACAAAATACATATAAGTTAGCATTTTAATTCTTATTATAATGCAACCCATAATTTATTATTCCCTTAATATATCTAAGAAATTCTTTTTGTAAGATTCCAATTATCTCTATAAGGTTCCTTCATAAACCTTGAAGTAATACCTACTGAATATGAAATATATGGGTCTAGTTATAGTTAGATAAATCAAACTACCAAACTAACTGCCTATACAAAGTAGGATCAACTTTTTCACATTCAAGGTTTAGGATCAAGTTTTATTCCAACTTCTACAGGTGTATAAATTGGTTTACAATCAATCATATTAAACTTTTTCAGTACATTGGTTGCATATTGTGTTTGAGAAACAACAATAGAATGCTTATCTTGAAATACATTCATGCCCATAAAAATGATGTAAGGAGACCTAAATCAGCCATTTCAAAGTAGTGTTTAAATTTTTTTTTAATCTTAAGAATTAAATTAGGACTATCACCCAGTCATAAGTAAATCATCAACATATATACATACAATGATAATTTGAGAACCTTATTTTTTACTGAATAGATCATTTTTAGAAGAAAAAAATAAAAAAACCTAATTGTTTGAAGAAAGCATTAATTTTCACATACCAAGCTCTAGGAGCTTACTTTAAACCATACAAAAGATTTTTTTTACTTACAAACATAGTTTCCTTTACCAGTTTCTTTAAATCCTTTAGGTTGAGACATGTAAATTTCTTCCTTTAAATTACCATTCAAAAAAGTATTTTTCACATCCATTTTGTGGATTTCCCACCCAAACTGAGTAGCAATAGAAAACAAGGCCCTAAAAGTGTTTATCTTAACTACAAGAGCAAAGGTCTCAACATAATCAATACTAGGTTTCTTAGTGAAACCTCTAGCAACAAGTATAGCTTTATGTTTTTCAATACTACCATCAGCATTATATTTTACTTTGTACAACCATCTAGACCCTGTAATACTTCTTTTCTCTGGAGGTGGAACCAACTCCCAGGTTTGATTTTGAATCAAGGAATTATATTTAGCCTGCATTGCATTGATCCATTTCTCATCCCGAGAAGCTTTTTCAAAACTTTACGGCTCATGTTCATATAAGGTCATTAATGCATGGTACATATGATGGCTTCTGGTCATTTTCCTAAAGTCAATAGGATTAGGACTTTCTAACATAGTTTGAGCCCATCTTGGTTTCTTAGCTAAGGAGACAAGAGATTCAAAAACATTCATAGCATCAACACAAGAAACATCATCATGATCATTTACAATATTTTCATTATCAATATCAAAACCATCATTAGAAATATTGACAGGATTAATAATATCATTACTATTTATAGATGAACAGAAACATTTTTCCAAAATAACAACATTGCGGTTTTCAGTTACTTCCCTTTTTACATGGTTGTAAATCCTTAAACCTGTAGTGTTAATACCATATCCAATGAAAATACAAGAAAAATAAGTCATATCATGTTTCTTTCTTTTCTTTTTAGGGATATATAAAGAGGCAAGACTACCAAACAATTTTAAATGTGATACATTATGTTTTTGATTTGACCACTTTTCTAAGGGGGTCAAATGGTGAATAGATTTGGTAGGAACCCTATTTAGGATATAGACTTGTTGTGTCCATTTCTTCTTCCCACAGAAATTTGGGAAGACCAAAATAATGAAGCATCATGTGAGCCATATCTAAAATAGTCATATTTTTCCATGTTCTGCAACACCATTAGACTGGGGAGAATGGGGAGAATGGGGAGAAATTAATTATCTTTTAATACCATAATCAATACAGAATTTTTCAAATTCCCTGCTAACATATTCACCCCCATTATCTGTTCTAAGACTCTTAATTTTATAATTTGATGAATTTCAATAGATGCTTTAAATTCCTTAAATTTTCCAAATACATCAAATTTATTTTTAAGAAAATATGTCCAAATCATCCTGGTGAAATCATCAATAAATGTCATATCATACAAAGAACCATTTAATGAAGCTACTTCAAGAGGTCCTCTAACATCACTATGAACAAGTTCTAGTGGTGAAGAGGAACTCTCCTTAGGATGTAAGTGAAAGGGTTTAACACTTTGTTTTGCACGTAAACACCCTTCACAAGCATCATGAGGTTGAAGACAACACAGGAAAACCTTTAACTAGATTACATCTAGACATTTCATACAAGCTTTGATAATTGACGTGTCCTAATGTTTCATGCCATAGTTTTAAATTATTCAAACCTTGAGATATATAACAAGATGCAGAAGAAAAGTCATCAAAAATATACAATCCATTTCTTTGAATTCCTTTAGCAATTATATTATTATTACTATCCTTGATGTACCAAGTATCCTTCAAAATTTCAATAGAAAAACCATCCTGAGTTAGTTGTGAACATGAAAAAAGATTCTTTTTAAGCTTAGGAAAAAAATAAAACATTATTCAAAATACAATTTGCAAATTTTACTTTTCCTTTCTCTATTGCTTCTAAAGATGGGTTATCACCAAGATACACGTGTTCATTGATTTCTGTAACATCAAATAAAGAATTGGAAATACCAGTCATATGATTTGAAGCACATGAATCTATAATCCATTCAGAATTTGAGGAAGAGTACAAAGCAGCATATAATGCAACAATTTTAGGAACATCATTAGAACTATCCTTTTTCTTTAAATTATATTTAGATGTGATAGTCTGTTTCTGATTTTTATGGATAGGTTTCTTAGATTTATAGTCTTCTTTTTTATGCCAAAATTTCCCACATTTGTGACATTTACCATTAAATCTTACACATAAATTTTCAGAAGTAAAACTCTTTTTATCAGAAAATGAAGATTTAGTATTAGATCTAAACTTTTGATCAGAATAGGGCTTACAAGACTTGAAATTTGAATTCTGAGAAAGAAGTGTCTATGAGGCATTCTCCTTAGATTCTAATTTCATCATCACTTGCTCTTCCTGTATCAGAAGAGAACTCAAAGTACTCAAATTAGGTAATTCATCCTCATTCTAATATTTATAATTTAAGATAGAAATAAAATTCTTAAATCTTTCATGTATATTCAACTGAACAATAAAGTAGATTAATTTTTCACCACTTAAGTCACAATTGCATCCATCTAATTGTATTTTGATATTTTTGATTTTTCCTAAGAAATTAACTACCTTTTCATCTCCTTTTATAGGAGTCATATGAAATTATAAAACAAGTTTAATAATTTTAGACAAGCATGTACCTTCGTGCATGGATTCTAATTGTTTCAATACCTCACTATGATGTTCGATATTACTAATGTGTAGAATATATTCATCGTTCACATTACACAACATCATGGAAAGGGCCTCCTGTGTATGCTGTGAGAATGCATTCATATTTTCTACATTCACTTGATGACCGGTGGGCTTATGCTCAGTCCCTAAAACAATCGTCTAGATTTTTTCGCCATAAGTAATGATTTGACCCTGATCTTCCAAATATTGTAATTTACTCCATTTAGGATCTGAGACTTATCAAGGAAAAAGAAACTAGATTCCATTGTCTTTCAAATTTCTTGAATCTGAAAAACATACCCCATTATGATATACAATACACCACTAAGTTAGAAAAATATTGATCAAAAAACGACAATACCAATATTTTATGATAAATAAAACATGTACTATTTCATTAAAAAATCAAGTAGATATTTTTTTAAAAAAATTGATCATAACAATATTAATAGAACCACATCTAAATTTATAGATTTAAAGAAATTATTTGATAATAACTAATTATGTCATTAAAATGCATACTAATTAACTTCCCATGATCAAATAATAACCCGCATTATAAAGGGCTTTGACATTATACCCCAAACCAATCATAAAAAAATTTCAACCATATAGAAGTGAAGATGAAACCCCCAATAATTCACAACAATTTCAAATTTCTGAAAAGTGTTAATGTCGATAAAGATCTGGCCATCTTAAATTTGACATCATTCTGCCTTATTTTGGTCTTCCATGATGGTCATTTGACTATCAAATTTAGCACATTGAAATGTTTTTGTGTATTTCCAGAATGTGAATTTTACACGATTTTTTGGGTGATTTTACCTAAAATTATGTCAAATAATGGATCTAAATTCACCTCAATTTATCCAATTTATCAAAGACAAGCTAGTGCAAAACAAGATAAATATTTATTTTCCATTTTCCATGCAAGCAAGTTTAGAAACACGAAGAAAACCAAATGGCGTTAGCAAATATTAAAAATACAAAACAAATAGTACCACTTTTAGTGAAATCAAATAAATAATTTAGTTTTCTTTAGTACAACTATAATGAAATTAAATTAATAATTTAATTTCCTTCATCTTTTCTATGAATTCTATTTCCTGACATAAACTTCCACTTTCTGGGAATGATTATTTCCTGCACACATCACTTTTGAAACATAATTAAATAAAATTTTATTACTAAAATTAAATAAAATTTTCAAAATAAATATCCTTTCAAAGAATTTACATTAAATTTTCAAAGGTTAGAATAAAGGAAATATTCCATATAATTTCCAAATGTAAATGAAAGTAAAAATCATATCATATTACATCTCCCCCGAAAAAAATTAGGGATTTAAAATTGAAAAACCCTAAAAATTTTACCAAGAGTTTCAAAAAAGGGGGGTCCTCCACAATCTCTTCTTTTCCTGCAAATTACACTTCTTAAAAAAGCACACAAAAATTTAGTTTGCACAAATGTAGTTGCAAAATAAATTGTGGGTGAAAAAGAAGGGGACCCGATACTTTTAAATACCCTTCCGGGTTGGTTGAAAACCCCGTTACAAATTAAATAAAGTAAATATAAAAATATTTGATCTAATTTATTTAACTATCCCAATTTGTTACCATGTTGGAATTTGAGGATTCGAATGACAATGGCTTTAATCAACTTAAATATTAATATATTAATAAATTATGCAACTTTAAAATGAATAAATAAATAAACATCACATTAATAAACTATATTGCATAGTAATTAAATAAATACTTATAGAATGTAAATAACACAAAATATTGGATTTATAGTGAAAAACCCGAAGGTAAAAAACCACTGTGAAAAGTAACCTTTATTATAGAGAACTCAATTACATCCACTAAAAACCTCCTCCTTAATAACCCTAATCACAAGGGTAAAAACCAAATCAATTAATATTGATTTGCACATCTTTGATATATTCCTTTTATATATCAAATGAGGACCCGAAGTCCCTTTTTATGTGAGGTGCTTGGGTTTGTCTCTCGACTCACCCTTTCAACCAATTTGGTTGACACATATTCTAAGGTTTGAATATTTAATAATAGAAATATAAATATTTCATATTATTAAATATTTAACATATAGTATAATGTTGGACCCATATTAATTAAGGGGTTGCCATCCCACTTAACCATTATGTTCCAACACTTACTTTTCATTGATCTATACATGCTTTGACATACTATTTATCTTTCTAGCATGCAAACATGTGCTTCATCTATAGTATTTGCCTTGCAGGATACTATACAACCATGGTTCTCTGTTACTTTTTGTTTGTTATTATTTTCCACTGTTCGCAGGCTATTCCCTATGTATTCCTTGATCATTATTTTCTTATGGCCTCTTTGGCCATGATTGTCTTGTGACATTGTGAGCGATGTCCCATGTATGTAACTCACTTTTTGTGGTAAATCTTGTCTTCATAGTTGTTTGCAACACTATATTCTATTACATCCTAGCTCCTTTACACTAACACTTGTTTCTAGCATGTATTGCTTACATGTGCCTTGGTTTCAAGCATGCACATCCCCTACCTCCTATAGGTATCCAATCTAGATATGCACATTGGTTTCAAGTCCTCTAAATTGGGCTTCTCGCTCATACATTTTTCACATGCAACCCAAATGAGGGGTGCAAATGGTTGGGTGCACAAATCACCCTTCCAACAGCATAGAGCTCTAGAATAGAATAGCTTAGTATAGAATTGGAAAAGGCACACAGCTACAGAGTGGTCCAAAATAAGACTTGGATAACAAAAACAGAGAAAATACTAGTGCCTAGTATTATACAGGAACATTGGGTGCTTATATCCCACCTAGACACTTGTTTCCTGGGGGGAAAATTAGACAATTTCTCATCTCATCACAGTTTCCAATAGTTTACAGTATATATCTACAATATCAAACAGTTACATTTAATTACAAAATTCAAGCATTTGGATATAATTTGGTTACAAATCGGGACATGTCAATCTGCAGTGGAACTTATCATTTGAAAAGCGACATGAAAGGAGAGAAAAATAGACCCCTCTCTCTCCAACACTCTTCTCTTGGCATGAGATCACCCAAAAAAATCATCATTGGCGCGAGATTGCTAAAAAAACTCATCCTTGGTGTGAGATCACCCAAAAAATTGATCCTTAGCGTAAGATCATCAAAAAACCTCACTCATTAGCATGAGATTGCCCAAAAACCTCAACCTTGGTAGTAGGATGCTCAAATTCATGGCTCAATGCTTTCTTGGTTGGGAATTGGTCCCTCCGAACCCCATCTAGAAATATCTCCAAAGAAAACAAGATAACTTTCTATCCTATACTCTCTCATACATCAGGTGCACTCTTTCCTTAATTACTACTTTATACTACTTTTAGATACTTATACATATGTTACTATGATTTTTCATATACGGGACTTTGACTACTCTCTTGCTCTTATTTTACATGTTTTTCCTTACAAGAAATAAGAAGCAACTCACATCAACAAGCACAAGCTCCAACAACACGTTACTACGCATATGATTCACACCTAGGGTCTACCTCCCTTTCCTATTTGTCACGCTTAACACTACGATCACTTCAAGCTTCACATGGCTACTTGTCCACTCAACACAATATCAGCTACACTCCTCTTCCGTTTACAAGGTACACATATTTTATCTACTTTATGCTATCAAGTATTCACTCAACAACATAAAGTGGGGGGAAATGTAGACATAAAATCTATGCACTTGGGTACATTTCTAGGTCCTAAATCATATGAATGTATACATGATTCCTAAACAAGAAAACTAGTGGTAAACAACTCCTTTTGGACTTTTGGTTGCTTTATCTCTTGCACTTTATTGGCTTTACACATCTTACAATTCTACCTACACTTGATTGATTTACCTTTTAATGGCCTCGGACACTAGTGTCCAATTAGGATAGAAGTGCCCAGGCACTCTTGTCCCACCTAAGAGCTCATGTCCCTCTCTTTCTTCTTATTACTCTTTTGGGTCCCTTTCACTTCTTGGGCACCTTTTAACACTTAGGGTTGACATTTTAGTTGTCAATTATGAAATTCAAACAAGGGAAACATATGTATACTTAATTACTTCTCTCAAATAAGGGGCCAAACACTATAAGCATTATCTATCACCACTTAATATTGCATAAAAGAACATGAGCACTATAAATTGCATATCTAACACATTCATACAAGGGACAATAGATGAAATGGTCTGCATACACTACATAGGAGGGGAGTTCATTATATTCCATCACACACATTTTGCATACTCGGAACAAATCTATATCTACCTCGATATCATTATGCAACTTGCACAAGGGATACATAGGGCACAGGACACAAACACACATACACAAATATCTACATGGAGTTTGTGATGTAGTGCAGCACTCGGTCATAATTTCACTATTTGAGTGACCGTCAAGGTCAATTTGACTCTACATTATGTATATTGTTTATTATATTTTATGTGGTTTGTGGGCATGTGTAGGTAGTCATCTGTTTTGAAGGTTACATGTGCAATCCATGATCTAACAACAAAACCATAGCGACAAAGAGTGAGTATCAACAAAGACCTTCCGACTCAAAAAAGGTCAGATTATGATTATTCTAGCAGACATATGCACCCAGATCAGTCATTAGCACCTAAGGCACTCTTGTCCTAATGCAGGAACTTCTATCCTATATAGACCTAAGGTTTTGAACTCTCATCTAGCCTTTGTGACATTTTTTCATCTTGTTCCAGCAGATACATAGTGCCAATCACTCCTAGGCTACACAAAATAATCTAAGTCATCATCTCCCTCTCTTTTTCTTAGGGTTTTATATGTTTGAATGATTATTTATTGCATATTACTATACTTAATTACCTAAATATCATTTTTTATAGTAAGTTACTCTAAAATAAGATTTAATTACATTTAGATTAAATCAATATGTCTAAATGTAATAAATTATATCTTTTAATGTAAATACTTACCAAGGGTAAATGTGTTTATATAGTCGAGTAATTAGTTGCATTTGTTGGGGTTGTACCATTCGACATTTTAAAATAAACATAGGTAAGTGTAATATATTAATACACTATTTAATTCAATTCTTATCGAGGTCAACATACATGAGTCTCCTTATTAATAGTATAAATGGGGTCAACATAAATGACTCTACAAGGATATAAAAAGGGTAAACATAAATGACTCTACAAGGATATAAAAAGGGTAAACATAAATGACTCCCCTAAATGTAAGTTTTTTATAACTACATCAACAAAAATGAATCCCCATAAACATTACATATTCTAACAAATTTTGAGTTCAATTTAGACCCATTTTAAGATTATAAGATTGTTATGGAATGCAAAACAATAAAAAGGAATGTAATGCTCGGATACTAGGATCTATTCTGATTAAATAACTTATAATATTAGTTTTACAACATTAGTATAATGTATTAGTTCTTACAATAAATGAATACATTCTCAAATATGCAAGAGAAATATAAACTTAGCCATACATATCTGTACAAAAGATATCTGGGTGCACAAATTGGATAATATGAGAGTGAAAAGGTTGGAGAATATTTATGACCTAAAAATTCCCAAGTGTAGGACCGTTCAACTTGTTCAAGATATATAATCTATTCTTTCTCATTCTATATAGTCTTAGATGCCTTTAGAATTATATTATGTAACTTTTTGGATCCTTTGGTGGCCTAAAAGTGCAATTCACTATCAAACCCTAGTTATTTACGATCTCAAAAACATATGTAATCAATTGAATCACACAAAAACCCTAACCATGGGCGGAAGACCGTGTAGTGATCTGAAAACATAAGTAATTAATTAACCTTTTTAACCATTTTCATGGATCTTAAAATTTAATCAACTTTACATATTTAATTCTCTAAAATTGATCAATTATTTGTTTTCATAGATGCACTCAATCTAATTTTTAATCACAACATTGAAATGTGAAATTTTTTTAATCTATAATGGATGATGGATTGCCAATTTTAACTAAATCTACTTTCCCGTTTAATTGATTGCTTAACCAAATTAATAAATTCCTTTTAATGAAATTTTATCTGATCAAAAGCTTCAAGAAAACTAAAAATGAAGTCCACAAAATAAATTGATAACGGAGTTCACCCATAGGCTACGTCTCCGGATTCATGAAATGTGAATCGATCTATTTAATTCAATGAAGAAAAATTTTACCTTCAATAATGACAAATAGATCTTTGTCACCTGCAAATGGGCTGATATCAAACTTGTAGAACTCTGTAATTTTCCAGAATCACGTTCTTAAATCCATCTGTGGCCCCTAAAGCTTCTTCACAATGCAATATCCATTAAAAGGTTCTATAAAAAACACCTACAAAATTAAATTTAAAGCATTTCATGAAGAAATGATGACATGGTTGTAATCCTTTCGGAATTCCGAGCACTTTTGGTTTTTACACCAAGTTCTAATTCGGCCTCTAAGTGCCTCAAAAACTCAAGGTTTCTACAAACTGCCATGTTCTAATCTCTACAGTCTTACAACAGTCTCTTATTAGTATGGCCGAGCTTGTTTTCTACTCTATCAAGCTTCCCTAGCGTATTTGTGAGCTGCTTTGTTTCCAAATTTTGGGTCATGATTTTGACCCCATCTCCTCCCTTTTCTACGCCAACGATTTGCAATGCTTGGGATAAAATCCCACATGTGTCATTCATGGGGGATGGTTTGTGTTTAAATAATTTCCTGACCCACCATTAAACTCATGGTTCCAATCACGCAAGAAACCCTTTTGTTTCCAAATATAACATTGGTTGGTGCAATGTTTATCGGATCACCCACCATTGGGTCAAGCCATGTGTGTTGGTTGCATTGCCCACGGGTTGGGCCAAATGGTTTGACTGCCAAGTGTTTTCCAAGTCCTGTTGGAGAGTGGTGTGTCATGTTGAGGGCCTCATGGATAAGACCGGTGGGTGTGTGTCATTGGAACTACCCATGATCAGGCTGAGTTATATTAAACCTGCCACATAGGTGGCATCAATGCATTGTTAATCCACGCCATATATGTGTTGACCAATTTAATGGCTTAGTGTATAGTATAATCCTTGCCTTGTTGTGTATAACCCACTGATTTGTAAGGTACCACGCGGATCTGCAAGGTATTAAGGAGTTCAGCCTGATCAATATGGTGATAAGCAACTCAGTGGGGAATTGACCACCCCACCGAGCTAGAAAATATCTCGTTGAGCTATCCAATAGTGTAAAGGTGTAATATCAACCATGCATTAATATTTCAAATATCCTACAAAATATCCCACATGTAGAACATATAGAAAGATAATGTGGCATATATAAGCGATATCAAAATAATGATATAATGAGTCAGATTCCAAGGCACCCCTTCGTTAAAAGAGTAAGTCAAACCTGGTTGAGGGCCCCCTGCTAGCAAATAGCGAGGCCCACAAATTTTTTGTGTGTCAAAGACCGGAAGCTTTCAAAACACAAATTTTACCCTTTTACTCATTTTTAAATTTTTCCACGTGTCAACCCGTGATTCACCAACTGATCCACTTTGACTTGTTTTCAAACCATTCTTTGATGTGCGATATCTTATGTATCCGGATTTCATTTTTTACGTTCATTATATCATTGGAAAGGTCTTAGAACGTTCTATTGTTTGGTCATAGTTTAGGGAGGTTTAGGAACATCTACACACCAAAACATCCTCTGGATCATGTAGGAAGGTTAGTTTCGGGTTGAAGTGTAATCTTTGCACCGCCTACGTTAGCATTACTTTGAAGAGGACTCAAACCACATACAGTTCTCTACCTAGAATGTGTAGACACAATATCACACACTTTGAGTCATTATTTAGTCTCTATCATATACTATTATTTGCATGGTTCCTAAGCAAGAAGAGTACTAATCAACCCATGTCTTTGGCCATCTTTCGTTGCTTTGTATTGCTACTTTCGGTCTTGCACCTTTATTGGCTCAATCTACCTTTTCATAATTCAATTTCACATTTTCTGGACTGGAGCGACCAACCAGGATGCCAACGTCATGTGCCCTCATCCCCTCTGGGTGCCCCTATCCTCTTTACACTTTACTCTCATTTTTTGGGTCCTTTCTAGCCACTTGAGCATCTTAGCTTTTTGGTAGTTGGCCTTTTTAGGGTTAATTACAAGGTTTAAGTGAAGGAATCATATAAATATAAAGTTATGTGATCATAATAAGGCACCAAGCACTAAGCATCTACTATCACCACCTAAGGTTGCATCCATCAAAGGAATCTATAGCTCTATTTGCATCCATCAAAGGCATATATAGCTCTATTTGCATCTATCTAGCTCCATAACAAGGCACAAAAGGTTGGTTCCTCTGCATCAGACTTCATAGGAGGGGAGTCTATTATTTCCATGTGCATGTTATTTACATTCTACATCTAGTTACTTGCTTGCTACTTCACGTGCAACTGGAACAAGAGAAACCTATGGCATAATTACACACACACACACACACACACACACACACACACACACACACACACACACACACACACACACACACCTAGAACTACATTGAGTCTAAGATGTAGTGCAGTGCTCAGTGATAAGTCCATCAATTTTCCAGCTAAGGAAAATTTAACCCCTTCATATGCATATTTATTTTTACGGTTTGTATTCTTTGTTTGGGTTCTTGTAGGTGATTCTTCTATTGCAGGTTTACAAAGACATCTTGCAAAGTGCAGTGGCATACACGCGACAAGAAGAGAAATATTGTAGACATGTTACAACCCTAAAAAATTTGGGTTTCCAACCATCTGTGGAGACTAGGGTGCTCAGAATTTAGACCAAGGAACCCACGGGTGCCTCTATCCTTCCCCACGCACCACAGTCTAGTAAAATCCTCCATATATGTATTTTCTTAAGCTCCTGTGTGACAATATCATCCCCTTGTTCAACTAGTCTCCACTATGACACAGTCCTGAGCATCTTTGAATCTTCTAAGTCTCTTCCAACTCTCTTTGCACGTTAGGGTTTATACATTTTATTGTTTAGCTTGCTTGGGTGTATTTCAGTTACTACATTATTTATTTATTTATTGCTCTCATAACATCATATTAGGCTAGGCTATTTACATTTTAGCATAATCATTTTGGTGAACCCGACTTGATCTACACATTATTAGGATCCTTATTGATTTATCATCATGAGTATCTCAATTAATGACTTCTTGATTGCCAATCCTAATTTTAGATAGAGTACGTCTCCTTACTACTACTCACATTCCTATTGATATGCATCCAAATTCGGTGTATAATACATTTTTTGATGGATTTTCTTAACATATTACTTTTCCATCTAATCCCATTGTTGATCTTGTTGTCTTTGATAATGATCCACCCTTGTATATTATGATTTGCATTTATAATGTAGGTGTCAATCGCACTTTAATTGATAATGGATCTGAGCTTAACCTTTGGCCTATGTCATTCCTTTAAAATCTTGTTCTTTCTACTTCCCATGTTAGTCCATCGTCTCTTTCCCTTCCTGATATAATGGTTTGGTTCATCCATGCATTAGTCACATTGTTCTTCCTATCACTGTAGGGCCAAAAAATCTCAACACGGTCTTCTTTTTCATTTACTTCCCGGTTTCATATAATTGTTTACTTGGTAGGACATGGCTCCATGCCATGTAATTTTTTTCCTCTAAAGTACATCATTCTATCAAATTTCTACATGAGAATGTAGAGTATACTATTCTTCATGACTATCATCCATACAAATATTGCGACCATGACCCAAACACTACACTTCCTATTCCACAAACCGACACTACTGATGACCCGAAACCCATTGATGAGTTACCACATTTACCACCACTTGAAGGTGTCATTTACATGATAGATTATGCACTAACTACATCTATGCTTCCCCCTGCTATGACCATTTCCATGATTGATTTATCAGGGGCATGTCTCTACATCAGACGTTGCTTTAGCTCCTCCACCTCCTCATGTGCCACCTCCATCACTCTGACCTCCTTTCACATGCACACTTTTCATGAATAATTCTTAGTGGGAACACATTCCATTTGATCCTACTTGTGATGACACTATACGTACACATGATGGCTTGACTCGACTCAATTTTTCTTTTGAGGATCTTTCTCCCTCCACCACACTCTTCATCACTTATATTAGGACAATCTTGGCTCGATTACATTGGGGGCACACTCAACCCTGAACATACAAATGATATCATATCCCATGCCCTTTGGTCTTGTATTAATTTAAAACGGTTCCTTTCTTAGCTATACACAGAATCTCACTTGCTAGTATGCACACGGGTGTCCGTTATCCCCCTTCATTAATGAGGAATATGACATGGGTATGTACAATTTATGCCATAATGAGGTCATTACATGATCAACCTAACACCATTTCTTTCTAGGTCTCTGATGTTTGTTCATTTTCCTATGACCATGAAAACGATGACCTCCTAGATGACATTACATGATAGACTCCTTCATCTTACACACTTGGGGGGCATTGCATATATACCCCCTATCTTTGACATGTGTCTTATACTCATACATCTTGATACAACAATACATCACCCAGAACCCGATGACACAGTCTAATGTTTTGGTTCACACTTGAATGTTGAGAGCATCCTATACACATGAACCTAGCACAATGCACATTATACACTACACATTACACATGATGATTTGTCATCACCACGTCTAGAACACATATCACACATTTTTACTCATCTACTTATACGTCCTCCACTCACTACCTGATGAATGCATTCTAGTCACATGGCTATCCATACTAGACTATTACAGGTATAAAGGATCATCATTGACCTCACCACACTCAGCACATTCAACCATACAAACTTTCCTCATGTGGAATTCTTAGGCTATTGATATATTCCATAAGCTACATGATCACTTCCACTTGCATCATTTAGTGGTATACGCTTTAGGCTACATCACCACTTTGTCTACTCATCTTGTAGTGATAAACTTTGTAGGATACATCATCACTTACTCTAGCATCATTATCATTTATTTTGATCATCATTTGGTGCTATACACTTTAGGATTAATCATCACTCCTTTGATTATCTCGACATGATATACATTTAAGCTACAACTTCACGCACACTTCATCTCTATGTCACGTGTCATCACTACACATTCACCACAGTACACTACAAACATTTGACACAGTTCAACCATTTCCCAATTATGCACTCTCATTTATGGTTCATTTTTTACTGCTGAGGGAGGGATAAAAAAATTAATCTCATTGCATACAATTCCATTTACTTAGGGGGCACGTGGCTCTTATCATTCACATTGAATTAGATTTCCTCCATCCACAACATACTGCATTTTATGGTTGCACTAAGTCTTTCTTACTCATTCTTTTACATGTAAACTTTATTACACATGAGTAAATAGATATCTTATATTTCGTTAGCATTATCATGCACACATGTGTGTTCACTTTATTTCTAGTTGTGATCTGCAAAATCTACAAATCCATTACATGGAATACTATGGATCATACCTCCCATTCTTAGGAGGCTTTTGGTCCCACAAAAGCTTAGTGGGGGGAACGATAGAGGAATCAACTCCCTCTCTTGTTCCTTCGAGTACCAATAGGTCTTCCTTGGTGTCTTCTCTCTTCTAACATACCAAGGCTCCTGTGGATCTCTGGTTTTCTGCTCCAGTGCTACATCCTCCTCTAAGTTTCCTCGAGTACAATCCTATTTATAAGGAAGCTTTTGTATACATCCTTCTTTGTCATGTATAGATGACTGTTAGTAGGTGCGAGCTCTTACAACTTGTTGTTGTGTGCATCTGCATGAAGTATGGCATGAAGGTTTCTTTTCTAACCTGCTCAAGTATGGCGAAGGTCCCATACTGTAGTGGTTTATTCCTTCTTGTTTGTCTTTATCTCTTGAGATGGATTGGCCGAATCCTCTCCATGTACATTGCTGCTATAGTCACCATTGTTCTTTGTATCTCCTCTTCTCCTTGCTGCCTCACGGTCAGGTCCATTGAATCAATAGGTAGATACAGTGACTGCATAGCGGAATTTTATATTGCTCCTTGAATGACCAGTTCTTTTGGTGGCTTCTTCTGTAAAAACTGACAAGTGTTATCCAAATTTTCCATCCTTTGGTCATAAATATCCATGCTCTCAAAGTCCATTTTTCTTTTCTTCCAATGAAAGTAAACAAAAGTGATGATTTTCCTGAATAAGTCTCGGTACTTGGTTGGCACTTACCATAGCCTCCTTTAATTTTCTCTGGTGTGCCTGGATGTTGAAACTAGCTCCTTCCTTGATCCATCTATACCAGTTCTCCCTCCTTGTGAACACAACTTCCCTGACATACAAGTAAGGACTTCTAAAGAAAACATCAAATTGCATCAAGTGGAATAATATCATATTCTATTACATTTATGTATTGGGTATTTATTCCAAATTGAAACTTACACTTTCTTCCAACTTGTATTTCTACACCCCTCTTCACCCATCCCAATGGGTATGGATGTGGATGCGCATAAGTATCTAGACCAATATGTTCTACAACCACATCAGAAATCAAATTTTATTGAGAACTAAAATCTACTAAAGTGTTTACCTAAGTCTTCTTGATTTGGATTCTAATTTGAAAAAGCTTACTCATCTCTTATACTTCTTCTCCCCCATGCATGTTAGTGGTCATGCATCCCAACCTTTCATCTACATCTGAATCATCATTAATCTCCACCTCTCCTTCTGTCTTCACAGTGGCCATGGATTTCTTAAAATCCTTGTTTCGATAATTTGGGTGTAATTTTGTATGCAACTTCCAACATGTGGCGTCAGTATGTCCATTTATATCATATTTCTTACATAATTTCTTAGGATCTTTACAAGTATGTAAAGCAGTAGCGGCATGTTTACCTTTTCTACTTGTCTTCCCTTGTTCTTTTTCCTTCTAATCTATTCACTGGTCTCCCCTTGGCTCTATTTCTCGTTGCTTCTTCTCGTCATCAATGTGGTATGTTTGTATAAAAGCTTCATTGAGATCCTTGGGCTTCATGGAGATTAGCTTCCTCCAAAGGTGAGTGTGAAGTCCTCCCAAATACTTGGTCAGAATGCCCTCATCCTCCAAGCCCATATTAAGCAACATGGTTTGTCTCCAAAATTTTGTAGTATAGTCTTGCATACTTTGACTACTTCCCTATCTAAAGTACTGCCACTTAATCATCATGTCAGTCTTATGGCCAATAGGATAAAAGTTATCTCTAAGAAATTATTTAAAACCTTTCCAAGTACTGACAATAGGACATTTCTTATTTCACAAGTGGCTAGATGGGTTTCCCACCAAACCAGAGCATGACCTTCCATTTTGAGACGTGTAAAGGTGATCCTTTATGCCTCAGTGACATTATGCACACTAAAATAGACTTCCACTTATTTTAGCCACTTATCAATAATTTTTGCATCTACTTGTCCTTCTAAGTTCTTCATTTCCACTTTCATTTCAACTTTAAAGGTTTATGAGCAAATTTTACCTTCTTGCTTACAATTGGCATCTCTTCTTCATGCTCTTCCCATCTTTCCTCTTCGTGGATCTTTTCGATACCAAAATTTTCGGCCAGTGTTCGAACCACTAAGTCCATGGAATCTTTCTTAATTGAAGCCGTATTTTACAGATATGAAAGCTTTTCTTATTTTCTATGCAAACTATCCATCATGGTCTCTAGCATTTCAACTCTACAGACCAGGTTCTCTTCCTCCATTTGAGCTTGAATTCTATATTTATACTTCTTCATATAAATATATGGCTCACAAGGTAAAACTTCTTCTCCTTTGGACCTTGTCACTATCATGTAAATCACAAGAAAAAAATCAAATACCATAGTCCTAGATATATAATCAGCTCTGATACCAAAATGATTTGTAAACCTCTACTTTGGAAATCTATGAAATCACAGGAAAATTTTGTTCTACTTTCAACTTTGGAAAATAACATATTCGCTTGAAAAAATAGAGCTTTAGTGACGTACTATATAGTGCTATAAGAAGAAAATTGCAGAGAAGAGAAACAAATTCAACTCCAAAACACCAACAATTTTATCCTGGAAACCCCCAATGGAGGAAAACCATTCGGGAAGGGAAAATGCTCTTTCTTCCCACTTTTATTGGTCAATTATAGACAATTACATATTACAAGAAGTAGAAAATGGAGGAAAACAATGTAAACATCTCCCTTCCTATGCTTGTTTGTTATGTTTCTACACCTTACTCCTACAATTCCACTCCAGCACTAAAGATCTTGCTCACTTGCTCTCATTAAGCTTAAACCTTTTCTCTTTGATCTAAGTTGGATCTCTGAATGCCCCAATTCTCTTTTGTATTTATATCCTTCTCCCATGTCCTCCCATGCACTGGAGAATGGGAAAGGTTAGGGAGGGAAGAGACACAGTCGAGCGCTTCAAATTCGCATCCATTCGTGCTCTTTTTCTCTTTTATGTTCGAAAGTGTCATGACCACCACCTTGTAGGGTGGCGGTCCTGTAACCGCCCGCTCTGCACATAGCGGCGATTCTACCCAGAACCTCCGTTTACCTCATTTTTCTTCATTTTATTCAGTTCTCCTTCTTGGTGCTGATGGAAATGATGAAGTGGTGTGTTTTTCTAGATCACTATGGATAAACCTGGGGGCATCCAAATTCATACACTACAGGTGTTATTGTTTCATTTTGTTCATAGCATAATAATTTATTGGTTTACACATTCTTTGACATACATTTTATCTTTATAACATGCTAACATGTGTTTCATGTGCAACATTTGCTATGTAGGGATATTGGCTTTCATACTTGTTTTTTATATTGTTTGTTATTGCTTTTTTATGGGCTTTTCCTTTTTTCTTGTGTGCACACTTATATGTGTTTAGGATTTTTCAGCCTTGATTGTCTTACGACATCATGAGTGATTCCCATGTTTAAAACCTACTTGTTGTGGTCTATATTATCTTCTTGGGTGTTTACATTATCTACTTACACATTGTCTATGTGGTCTACACTTGTCTTCTACATGCATGTTTATTCCAACTAACACATATTTCCTAGCCACTTTATTTGCATGTGCCTTGGTTTCTACAAAGAATGTTCCATCACCCTACAAGGCATAGTTTTAGTTACAATGATTGGTCATCCTTTGAGGCTATATCCTCCTACAGCAATGTCGCATGCTCCCCCAAAGAGGGGGCATCATTTGGGTTTACACACATTACCGGTATAATTTAGTTTTCAGTTTTCATCCATGACACAGTGGGTTACACAGTGAGTGGGTTCAGCATAGTCTAAATAAATCCATACACATTTGATTTTACTGGGAAGATCGTCTTTAGCACATGCATGGGTACACACTAATTACAATGGTGTTTTATATAGTGGGAAGCAATTAAATGTTGGAGAAAAACACCGGGCAATTTCTCCCTACACTTCTTCCATTACATTAGCGTCATATCACCCAAAAAACTAGGCAGTATATAGATATCTTCAGTTTAGGGAAGTAGTTACATGTTGGAGGATAAATCATACTTTCCTCCCTACACTTATTAGTCCAGTGGCGTGAGATCACCCAAAAAACTCGCACTTCATTGACATTTACAAGATCCTTTCTACACCCTTTTCTTGTCATGGATCAGGTGCACATGTTCCTTTTTCATTTCAGTACTTTCATTACATGCTTTTTACATACATGCATGCGTCTTTACACACTTTTTTACACATATACAAGCATATTTGACTACTTGATCGTATTCTCTTTTATAGGTCTATCCGTATGGGAAGTAAGCAATCAACATCACACACATTTGAATTTACACATGCGCTTTCACCCTAGGTTGACTCTCATCATATTTTTATAATTTTTTTATATCTTTAGTCTCTGCGCTCCATCTTTTTATCACTCCACACTTTGTCTAGTCCCTCAGCATGCTCTCTACATCAATCTACTTGGATATCATGTATGCATCTCTATCTACTTCATGTTACCGAGCATTCTTCTCACCAACATAAAGTGGGGGAAAATGTAGACAAAAAATCACACACTTTGATTCATTATTTAGTCTCGATCACATAATACTATTTGTGTGGTTCATAAGTAGGAAGAGTACTGATTAACCCATATCTTTGGCCATCTTTCGTTGCTTTCTATTGTTACTTTTGGCCTTGCACATTTATTGGCCAAGTCTGGCTTTCCATACTTTAGTTTCAATTTTTCTTGACTGGAGTGCCCAGCCAGGACACCAGCGTCAGGCACCCTCATCCCGTCTGGGTGCCCTTTTCCTCTTTACACTTTACTCTCACTTTTTGGGTCCTTTCTAGTCATTTGAACATCTTATCTTTTTAGTTGTCGACCTTTTCAAGGTTAGTTACAAATTTCAAGTGAGGGAATTATATAAATATAAAGTTATGTTATCATAATAAGGCACCAATCACTAATCATCTACTATCAACACCTAAGGATGCATCCATATAACTCCATCACAGGGCACAAAAGGTTGGTTCATCTGCATCACACTTCATAGGAGGGGAGTTTATTATTTCCATGCACACATTATTTACATTCTACATCTAGTTACTTGTTCACTACTTCACGTGTGACTGACACAAGAGCAACCTAAGGCACAATTCCACACACACACACACACACACACACACACACACACACACACACACACCTAGAAATATATTGGGTATAAGATGTAGTGCAACGCTCAGTGATAAGTATATCAATTTGGAATTTGAGGGAATTTTGACCCCTTCATATGCATCTTTCTTTTTTTAGGGTTTTAATGCTTGGTTTGGGTTCTTCCAGGTGATTCTTCCATTACAGGTTTACGGTGACATCTAGCGAAATGTAGCAGCATGCATGCAACAAGAAGTGAAGGAGTGCAGACATCTTATGACCATGAAAATTTGGGTTGCCAACAATCTGTGTAGACCAAGGCACCCAAAATTTAGACCAAGGCACCCAAAATTCAGACCAGGGAACCCGCGGGAGCCCCTATCCTTCCCTAGGCGCCCCAGTCCAATAAAATCCTTCAAATCTATATTTTGTCAAGCTCGTATGTGACAGTTTCCTCCTCTTGTTCAGTCAATCTCCACTGTGACATAGTCCTACGACATCTTTGAATCAGCTAAGGCTCTTCCAACTCTCTTTGCACATTAGGGTTTATACATTTTATTGCTTATCTTTCTTGGGTGTATTTCAGTTATTTCATTTGTTATTTGTTTATTGGTCCTATAACATTAGATTAGGCTAGGATATTTACATTTTAGCATAATTTGCATGTAACATCTATATGAATAAAGTTAGTTAGTAATTTGAACCTTTTTTTATCATGTTTGGTAGAATTGTGCTCTTTTTAATACTTTGGAGTGAAGAACTTGATGCTCTTGGCATTGAGGGAAGCTAGAATTCTTGACCCAGTTGAATGCTTCAGAATTGTAATAGTGGTTGCCCGAATGTTTGTGCATCAGATTTATGAATATTTAGGGAGCATTGGATTCCTTTTGTGCTAGTATTTGTAATAAGATATCATGAGAGTTTCAAGTGACTAAATGAGGTGATGTTAACTTGTTTTCTATAGGGATATGAAGGTAAATTTATCATGATAAAGTTTATCCAAGAAGATGAAAAGTCCCAAAAAAAGAAATTACATTGAAAATAGAGATGGAAAATGTGTCAGTGGAGGACCGTACAGATCGGCTAGGAATAGATTATAAAACATGACCAAACTATATGGTTTGGAACAAAGAAGAGCTAAGTGAAATTTGAAAGTTTCATCTTAAGAAGAAAGTTTGAGCATTGGTCTCATGTATTAATATTAAAAAAAAATTGACACATAGGTGTATGATAATGAACAAGTTAGGAAAGAGATGGAAATACATACTGAGTAGGGGTAGAATGTGGGTGTTTGTATTACCCAAGAAGCACAATTGCAATTAGTAATGTCAAAGGGTAAATTGCCAAATTTGAGTTTATACATAGGCCTTCTTGACTCAATGTGACTTGCATTAGGGGGTGTGTATTTTTCCACCCATTGTTTGCATGATTAATAATGTACTATATATTTTTATTAATAAATGTGTGCTTTTAAATAAAAAATAACATGCCTCTTTGTAAGAAAAAATTAAACCTTAGATTTGCATAGAATTTGATTTGGTTGTTTGGAAAAGTAACAACTTTGTAGGGAGGACATTCTCCCATCATTTCATGTGTTCAGTAGCAGCATGAAGATGAAAGCATAAGAGTCACAGGATCCACATAAAATATAGGATATTATTCAAGATTCAAAACATAATTTTATTTGACCAACCAAAAATATGATGTATCCACCTCCCCGGATCAATGGGTTTTAAAAGAAACAAAACAAAAAATTTGTTTCATGCCTAACTACATGCCCAATTAAATTCAAATATTTATTTCCTTTGAAATTTTCTTTTTTATATAGTTAAATTGATTCAAAATTTAATTTGTAATCCTAAATCCTATAAAAAAAGGAAAAATATGACTAAATCCTAGGAAAAAGAACCCATTTTCAAGCATTAATTGTAATGCATTCCATGAGATGATTGGAGAATATGGAATTTACTTTAAATTTCAGAAAGCATTGTCAAGACCACAATTTGTGTTGCAATCATTTCAATCAATTAGACTACATTTATGTAAGGTATTTTGTTAAATTATCCACATGTCTTGTGTATTCTTCCACATTTTGCATACATCTCTATAAGGAAACTTAAATTCGCATCAGAAAAAAAATGTATATTATATTCTTCTTTCTATGGATGTCCATATCTATTCTAAAGCTATCTATGGTGATCACATTTTTTGTTTGCTATGGAAATATCAATTTATATTATTATAAAGTCTTTAAAAAAAAATTGCATTATTAAATATTGGGTTTTGGCTTAGTTTTACTACGTGTAGGCGATGGAAATTGTTTGGGTGGAAAAACTTGTGGATTTCTTGCCAATGATTTGGGAATCTCAGTCCCTCTACTTAATAGGTGCAGATGTCATATATGTATGCGTGAGTAAAGGTGGATTTTCCTAGTGGCCTTGTGGTCAGGGATCCAATAGGGGTACTCCACTGACCCTACAACAAAGCTAGCAATTTCTTGCTAGAGATAACTTTGTCAAGGGAGCAGGGAAAGGGAGTGAGAAAATAGAAGAGGGGATTAATGTCATGGGTAGAAGATCAAAGTCCCACACCCATTAACCAGAAATTTCACACACACATTAGAGTTAAGAAGAAACAACCCCACAAATGGCAACAAGATGAGTTAGGATTGAGAAATCAAAGTTTCTAAAATCTCCTCATCAAAAAAGGCATGAAACTCCTTCTTGTATTGATGCTTGAGCAGAAATTGTACATAACATGGAAATGGAAGAAATTTGAGAATTAGGGAAATGGAAGAATTTGGCTCTCTCCTTTGTTCTCTTAATACACTCCTGAGTTTACAAAATCAATCACCAACCCTTTGAAATGGGATTGGCTTTACAATTTATAAATTGAGAGGTGACTCATCATCTACCTCCTAATGCCTTTTCATATGTCCTTACACAACTTAAAACTTTTCAACTTCCTAGGAAACTTTTAAGTCCCTTTTTATAACATAAAGGTGACTTATTACACTAGAAACATTAAGACATATGAAAAAGTGCAATCCCAATGCAAAATTAGAACATTAAGAAGAGAGAGAAAGTTGGGGGGTGAAGAGAAGAGAGAGAGAAGATCTTGCCCTTGATTAATTCTGATGATCCTCATTGATGAAAGTCTGAATGCGATGAAACTCTGAATCTTCAAACTCATGTGAAATTCCTTCCAATTAGCTCGCAGATGTTTTGGAATGAGTGTTTAAAAACAATGCTAAATGATTTTGTTGATGACCGCAACTTCCACCCCACATAATGTAACTCAAGCCATGAAGTGAGTGTCAGGAGATATTTTTGAATTCTCTGAGATGAGTCTTAAATTCCCTATGAGCAATGCCCATGGATGATCTCGAATGATGGTATTGACCTGAATGATCATCCCTCTATGTCCCATTGTTCCAAAACTACCCCTTGAGTATGACTTCCCATTAATAGTGAGTACCCACATGGGAGAGTTACTATTTATAGTAAGAGGTGATTCTTGTTTCTTCTTGACCATCTTGATGCGATGAAGTTCTTCATTCAATCTTATGCACACTACCTTCGACTTGGCCACTTCTTGGGTTGACTTACTATTTTTAGTAACCACCCATATAGAGATCTTACTATTTTTAGTAAGTGGTCATTTTCACTAGTTAATGCTCTAGACAATCATTTTTTCTTCCCAGTGATCTTCAGTGCACAGTGCTTTTGCCACAGCTGTTGCAGTCACTTTTGATGAAGAATTACTAAAGATAGCAAGCCTGTGTAGGAAAGCTTACTATTTTTGGAAAGTGGCTTTCCAATGCTTGGTTTGAGTTAAAACATATTTTTTGGACTTGGCACATTGTCACAAAATCATGTCATCCGAATTTCACATAATTTTGCCTACTAGAATGCCTGGAAATAAAAATTCAAAATTTTCACCTAGCAATGACTTCAAGCACGGAGCTGTCATGGCTGCCATTAATGGAGATCCAAATTTACAGGTTTTTTTTTTTGTCTCTGTTCATGATGAAAATAAATCCATTGTGATAGGTTTTTCATTTGGAGTCCGTGTGCAAGTTTTTAGCTCGTTTCCATTGTTGTATTGATGGGAAATCAAACTTTTTCCTCCGTTGGGCCAGAAAGAGAGGATTTCTTCACTGTGAACGTTTTATGGCACAAGAGGAGGGTCTGAAGGTAATTTTTTGATTTTTTTGGATAGAGGAACGAACCGAAAAAAAATAGTTCATCAATCCGTGCATCTTTTTGCAAGATTTCTGTAAATTTTGATTTCACGGCAATAAGGATTTTCTACTGTTCTTCTTCTTTGTTCTTCGTTTCTTCTTCTTAGCTCAATGAAATCTCTTTCTGAAGACATGCATATCACCATGGGGAAAGGGATTTTACTTATTTTATGGAGTTTTTTTGAGCTTTGGCAATGGAAGAGTGATGGTATGAGTTTGCAGAGGGAGTGGTGCATATATGGTTGTGCACGGGAATGTTAGAAGTTAGAAGCAGGAAGCATGTGGGTATTTAAAATTTTGAAATAAAACTGATAAGGGAGATGGGTGAATTTTTCAATGTTTGATGTCCCTAACATGTGAGGGATGTAAGTGACATCAAAATCCACGGAGAGCAAGGTGATAACACGTGGCAGAGATCCGAGGGGCAACGAATGAAGGCTAATTAAAAATCAACTTTAAAGCATTGAGGGGCTGGAAGCTGGTCATATGGGTGACAAGAAGTCTTCCTTAGGAGCTGGGCACATTTTTCCATGTTTTATGTCCATGAAATTTGAGGGACATGAGAGACATAAAATTCCACGGTGCTCCTAGTGATGACACGTGGTAGCGATCGAACGGTTGAGGCTTTGAGCTCCCGCGAGCACCAGGGGGTTGAACTGGCGATCCTGGAGGTCGCATGAGGATCTAGAGGTCATATGGTGGCTACGAGAATTTTTACATGGTTGATATACATAACCTTGAGGGATGTGTGAGGGTTACAAAATCCTGCCAAGCTCCTGGAGATGACATGTGTCCTCCAAAATTTGACTAACTGTCGAACTTGCTCCAACAGGACAACTTAAAATGACGATAACTTGAGCTCCTGATGGAATTTTTTAATAAAATTTTATATAATACTGACTGAAAATTACCTTTTTAATCCAATTTTGGGGGTATCAGGTATTTATTCCTCCATTTGATACCTGAAATATCAGATTTTTGATTTGGTACTCCACTTGTGCATGACAAAAACTGCTTTCAGACCCAATGTGCCAAAGGTTTTTGAAACATATAATTTCACCATATTTTAGTTCATAGAATTAAATTTCTGAATATGTTTTGGTTTTCTCCTAACTCCATCCAGAGCTCCTGGAATCACCTTCGGAAGTTCAACAGTTGTTTTGGCATGTGCACTGCCTAGGCCTGTGAACCCTAATTTTGGTGAAACTACCCCAGCTTCTCCAAGTCCTTCCATAATCTTCCTTAATCACTTCCATGATGTCCCAAGGCCTTTGAATTTCCTCCATGTCCATTTTGGATTTTCTTCTCCGCTCCATGGGGTTGCTCCAGTCTTAGGAAGGCCAGTGATAGCCCTTCCCACAACTGCCTGAAGCTTGCAACTCTTAATGAACTCCTAAAATCACCTAGGAGGGATGAATGGAATTTCCTAAATCACCTCGGGGAATGAATTAACACAAATTTGGAGGTTACTAGACTGATTGGGTAGACCCAAGGTGCCTCGGAATCATAAAACATGAAAATTTTGGTACAGGGGGTATAGTTGTCATGCTCAGAAATTGTCAATTTCCTTATTACACATTTGCAAGACAACACTACGATAATTCAAATTGATATTATAGATGGAAAGAGGGTTTGTGAAGTATAATTCCCAAGAACCTACATGTCTTCATTTGAAAAATTAAAACTTACGTATATTCAAATTATATTTTTGGCATGCAGTGGGTATGTTTTGTTGGATCATGAGAAACTATTCTGAGTATGAAAATAGTTGGGGCCATTATTGTTGTTGTGGTGGGAGGGTGGTGTAATGAATCTAATGGAAAGAGAAAAACACTTATTATGGTTGATGTTGTATTTTTAGTTGAAGCAATCCTTGAATTATAATTTTTCTAACCTTTCCTTGAATATATAATGATTAGTTTTCAAAACATGGTGTACTTATGCACCATAAATTTAAATAGAACTAGGAAAATATGATTGGTATAAGTAAGAATATTTTTATGGAAAATATAGTTTCACTTGTTTTGGATCATTAATGAATTTTCACAAGGACAAAACTTAGGAACATATATTGGTTAAACCTTTAGGAAATACAAATCTTAACAAAACACAATATTTGGGATACTATTTGAAATTGAAATTGAAGATGACAATAATTACTATTAGTTTGGTTTAATGATGAAAAAAGAAAATCGATTAATATTAAGAATTTATAAACATGTATATATAAATAATTTAGATTTCAAATACACTACTAATTATAATGTTATATTTAGAGATAAAAGTAATGCCTAATCAGTGTATTAATCAGGGCATGGATTATCTTCTTTTATTTCATTTCTTCTTAAATATAGGTAAGTAAGTTTTAGTTGTGTGATTGGAGTGATGAGACCAAGGAAGATGAATTATATAATGTTGTGCATTTTTTTTAGAGAAACTAATTGATCAGGGATTCTTGAATAAGTAATGTGTGGAAGAAATACTTATTGATGACGTTGATTATGCAAAGTACACGCATAAATTGTCAAAAAAAAATATTTCCTGCAAAAAAATGATCTCTAACGTTTCAATATGAATAATTATATAACAATAAAATAATCATACCTTTAATAAATTAAAAAATCATGAATTGAAGAGGTGTTTAATTTTTTTATTAGGAATGGTGCCCGAACTAGAGGCCAACATTTTAAAGATAGAATGCAAGAAATTTATCAAGCACAAATTCCATATAAAACATAACTTTTGCAACCCCATTAAAAACACCCACCTAGGGGAGAGGAGCCAATCATGGTGCATTACCCAGTAGTGGTGAGGGTAGTTGACATATTTGGCTCTAGTTTTTGCACAGTAAAATATTAATAATTGAATGAATACTATCCTATAAATGTACAAACACTCTTCAAAACTGATGTGTCTGTCACTTTTCATGTACAGCCATGAATCTATCAACAATATAATAGTCAATATCATTTTTAAACATAAAATAACATATATTATACTTCCATGTTTGCCAAATTTAAAGTCAACATGTATTTAATACAAGGATATATAATTGTATTTCATCCCTATACAAAATTGATACCACATCATCATATCAATTTGATGTCACTTTTCACATAATTTAAGTTCCCATTTTACTGTGTAAAAGGTCTTGTCATTCACACACTTTGGGCCAGGTTCTCACAAGAAGAAGTCCAAAGTGCACCATTTTCAAATACAAGTTGTCTTTTAAGCATTAACTTTCTCACCATTTTCCATACCAGCTACTCCCATAAATGATGTACCTGCATATTTTCAACAAATGTGAGGCTCAAGAAACAAAAATTGAATTGAAATGAGAAATCAAATCAAATTGAACTTCAAATATGAGTATTGAAATAAAATATCATAAATCTTGATCCACCCCTATCAGTTTCACCCAATCAAAAACAAGCACAAGGATCAACCAATTTTACCCAATAAAAAAAAAGCACAAGGATCACTCAACTACAACACTTTTCATATCTCCTATAAATCCAGTTCCTCAACTGCTCTGAAATTTTATTCAGTTAGAGTTATTTTGCTAGTGCATGACAATTACAGTTCCAAGCTGCCGTAATCAACTGTTATTCCACATCATAGTGCCACATAGTAAGTTCTTAACTCTGTTCTTATATTGATGCACATTCATTTAATTTTAATTTTTTTTTTTTGTCAATCTACATATGGGAGGGGAGCCTGTAAAAAACCTGGTAATCCCAAAAATCTGTCAAAAGAAGCGCTTGAGAATTCTCTATAGGCCAATCTACTTTGCAAACAAATCTGACATCTTACCCACCGTGCATACTTGCTGGTGCATACTTTGTTGGTTCATACTTTATGATGCCTTTTCATGTAAGATGTATATTAACAAGTAATTCCAGACTAAATTAATGAAAATTGTATTTCACATTTATAAGTAGATGTATGTTCCCCTTGCTGGTGTATACTTTATGTTGCCTTTTCATGTAGATGTATATTAACAAGTAATTCCAGACTAAATTAATGAAATTTGTATTTCATATTTACAAGTAGATGTATGTTCCCCTTGCTGGTGCATACTTTATGCTGCCTTTTTATGTAGATGTATATTAACAAGTAATTCCAGACTAAATTAATGAAACCTGAATTTCATATTTACAAGTAGATGTATGTTCCCCTTGCTGGTGCATACTTTATGCTACCTTTTCATGTAGATGTATATTAACAAGTAATTCCAGACTAAATTAATGAAATCTATATTTCATATTTACAAGAAGCTGTATGTTCTGTAGACGTATATTTACAAGAAATTCTAGGATAAATTACGGAAAGGCTCTATGGGAGGGGAGCCAGTCATGGTGCACCCAAACTTTGGCGGATTATAGTGGACATTAAAAAAAACATTGTAATCACAAAAATCCGTCAAAAGAAGTGCGCGAGAATTCTCTACAGCCCCATCTCCTTTGCCAACACATTTGACACGCAAATCACCGTACACATGAGTTGGAGTGTGAGGTGTCTCAATTTCTGAGTTTTCATGGTGCGGACCAATAGCTGTTAGTAGAACCCCCCACCGTTTATTGTATTCGCTGCCACTTATCACTAAAACAATCACTGTTTCCGAGGACTGCGAAATCCACACATAGGGATATGGTATTAATAAACAACCACTAATTTTCATGTAGATGTATATTAACAAGTAATTCCAGACTAAATTAATGAAACCTGCATTTCATATTTACAAGTAGCTGTGTGTTCTGGAGACGTATATTTACAAGAAATTCTAGGCTGAATTACGGAAAGGCTCTATATTTGTAAATAGATATATAAGAAATATACATCTACTTGTAAAGATACATCTACAGAATACACATCTGAATCTAAATATACATCTACAGAATATACAACGACAAGAAAAGGCGGCATAAAATATACAGTTACATGAAAATGAAGCATTAAATATACAACTACATGAAAAGGCAGCATAAAATATGCATCTAACATGTAATTTCTTGTAAGTATATATATACATATTTCTTCAATTTATCCTGGAATTACTTGTAAATATAAATCTACATGTACACATACATCTACAGGTTTCATTAATTTAGCTCAGAATTACTTGTGAATATTCATCTACATTTAGAGGCAGTATAAAATATACAGTTACATGAAAATGAAGCATTAAATATACAACTACATGAAAAGGCAACATAAAATATGCATCTAACATGTAATTTCTTGTAAGTATATATATACATATTTCTTCAATTTATCCTGGAATTACTTGTAAATATAAATCTACATGTACACATACATCTACAGCTTTCATTAATTTAGCTCAGAATGGCTTGTGAATATTCATCTACATTAAAAGGAAGCATACAACTATATTGCATGCTGCATTTTTCATGTTTATGTATATTTGGTTATAAATTCAAATTTGTATTTGTTTCAATAACATTGCCTTCCTCTGTACTAGCCCCATTTTCACCTTTGATTTTTGAAGTATCCATTGCTCAGAACATAGGCACTCACATCAAATGGCTGCACTTCCTTTTACGTTTGTTGATTCAATATTCTAAAAATCTCATTGTTGTAAGTTACATCGGTTTGGTAAATTTATCTATCTTAGCAGGTTTTTATTGACATCATGAGGAGAAGGCAGCTTCCAAAAAGAGTAAGACCTGCATGTACCAAAATTAGGGGAGCAAGATTTCCGCCAAGTGAAGAACATGAAGAAGAGGCTATCAATACCCCACCTCAAGATGCCAATGACACACCACATGAAGAAGTAAATGTCCAAGCAATAAGAGTGAGCCCTTCAACACAAAATGTGTCAAAGCCAAGATCTGATTGGAACAAGTCTGATATGAATAATGCCATGAAAGATGTTGAAGATTATGGATACTCTACATGTGCTGCTGCAAAAAAATGGGGTATACCAGCGACCACCCTTACTTCTTGGCTAATGGGCATTACCACCACTAAAAGAAAGGGTCCACCAACAATTCTAACAGATGAAGAAGAGATGGAGATAGTGAGTTGGTGTCATGAAATGGATGACATGGGACATGGGTTAGAAATTATACAACTTAAGACATGTGTGGCACAAATCTGCGAAACAAGGTCTAACCCATTCACGGATGGTTTTCCGGGTAAGTCATGGTGGGCAGGTTTTAAAAAAAGACACTCAGATCTAACATTAAGGACAGCTGATGGCCTCGATAAGGATCGAGCAGTGTGTTTGAGGCCATAAATTGTCAGTTCCTTCTACATTAATTTTTCTAAAGCTTATGAGGCCAACCCATATGGACCAAACCGAATATGGAATTGTGATGAAACTAGATTACAAGCAGGGAGGAACTGTGGTATGAGAGTGCTTGCTAAAAGGGGTAGTAGGAGTGTGCCATATATCATCGCAAAAAGCAGAGAATGGATTACCATATTGTGTTGTGTAAATGTTGTTGGACAAAGTATTCCAGGATTCTATCTTTTTAAGGGGAAGAGCCATTTAGAAAATTATATTGCAGGTTGTGAGCCTGGAGCTTGCATGGCAACACAATCACATGCATGGATGAAAAAAGATTTATTCATGAACTGATTACATCACTTTGCATCATCTATACCTGGTGGAGTGTCTCCTACCAATAGGCATTTACTAATTTTTGATGGCCATGGTTCACATGTTGCTTTGGGGACAATTCAAGAAGCCAGGAGTTTGGGGATTGATTTGTTAACATTGCCTGCACACACCTCTCATAAATTACAGCCATTGGATGTGAGTGTCTTTGCTCCATTCAAAAAATACTTCAAGGAGGAGAGATGCAAATGGATAGTTGCAAACCATGGGATAGATGTGAAAAGGGCTGAATTAGCAGAGTTAGGGAGCAAAGCATTCAGAATGGCTCTTACACCTAGCAACATTAAATTAGGATTCAAAAGAACAGGGATATGGCCTCTTAATCCCAATGCCCTGGATGAAGACATGGGACCAAGCAGAACATTTGACACATCTTTTCAAGATGATGCTAGTGTAACAAAAAATATGCTTCATCTATCTAGGGTTGATTTAGAGCAAAGTGAAGATGCTCAGATGGTGCCTTCCAAGTTATGTGATACCCTTTTTCAAAGATTTAAACTCCTATTGTTTCTGAAAATTACACTGAGTAACATAAAATAGTAAATGTCATTAAAGTAATAGCCAGAAGCCAATAACACAATCTACAAGTAGAAAAGAGAAATACGCAATAGTTTCTATCACTGCCTCAATGAGGGTAAAAACCTCACCTATTAGAACCATATGGACTGTAGATATTCAAAGAGAATCAAACAATTGCCAAACTAAAAAATGTGTTGATAACAACAAGCATCTGCACTTCCATTATCAGTCACTCCAACAAGCATAACAACACCAGTGCAAGACATGTACAAATTATACTATCAGATTTTAATATGTAAAATCACCAAATTATACGAATCAGTTACTAATAATAGGGATTACCATGTCTTTTGACAAATCAGCCTCTTGGAATTTCTTGTAACATACGAAGGCTTTCATCAACTATGATTGAAATATATTCATTTATAAATCCTATCTGATTATAAATTGATCTCATACTAGTGTAGTTTGAATCAATCAACTCCATTTCATTTATTGCTCAAGGAGCCTAACCCCTTGATTAGCTTCAAATATGAACAATTTTCCAAACTTCACATTAAAACGACTAAGTTTTCGTTACCATAAAAGAAGTAAATGACTAAGAACAGAACAGTGTACATAACGAAACCTCTTTTAAAGCATCCATGGCAAGATTCAAATGACTTTTTCTAGTTTAGAAGGAAGCAAAGTTAAAATATCACTTAAAGTAGATATTATTGCTGAAGAAAGAAATCAGAAGTACCTTCCACTCTCTGCATCTGTTGTTATAACGTATAGCCAGGTAATACACTCAGAAGTATGACTAGCTCCCAACACAGAGGTGGTCAGTGTAAACACCCACACACAAAATTATCAGGCTGAAACAGTAAGCATCTCTGTTGTTAAACTTTCCAGTAAAAAAGGGTAAGCATTCCCCTCTTGATTTGTTTTGTTCCACGAATTCGTTGCATTCCGTGGAGGTTCAGGCGGTTAACATTTACCCAGAGCTGGATGGATGTTTGGGAGTGTTTGGTGTAATGAATATCAGTAAATAAATCTGCATGCCAAACATTAAGAACTCTTTTGCTTCCCTGACACGGCATAGAGGATGTTTATTACTACCATATCCCTATGCGTGGATTTCGCAGTTGTCGAAAATAGCGAAGGAGATGGGGCTATAGAGAATTCTCACGCGCTTCTTTTGACAGTTTTTTGTGATTACCTGGTTTTTTTTAATGTTCAGTTTAGTGTCCCAAAATTTGGGTGCACCGTGACTGGATCCCCTCTCATACAGTAAGACACTAACCTTATTCTCTGGGCAATAAATAGAAATCCAAAAAAATTGAGTATAACAGACTAGGATAGCTGAGTTACAATGTGTCAAAGCAATTACCTAAAATTAATTAATGAGAAGTAGTAGTAAATAAATAGATGCCTATAGCTATGGTGGGGTGGTTATTTATATCCCTATGGTCGTGTTTTCTAAGATAATTACTTAGTCTACATTGTTGCATAACAATGATCAGGATTCACTCAGTGTGTACATTACGAGTGCCTATCGAATCCAATGTCTGACAAAAGGACTCATATCGCTATGGAGCTTGGGTAACATGAAAATTTCAATTAACAGAGGAACCATGTGGAGTCATCTTGTACCAGTGTAGTTATCACAGTCTCAGATTACAAAGGCAGCTACATTCAATTACAGTATCAGTGATCAGTAGGTGGTCATGTTCTTATAGGAACCTTACTAATGGTCATAGCATCATACTTGTCGGTGCAGGTTTTAGAGAACCACTGAACTGTTATTACATTCATTCAACAAGTATAATGTATATCAAACAATGGGTCTGTGCCTGTTGCTTTGAGGTTCAAGAAATATGTAGTTACAATTGTGTCAAAGAGAGGAAAAGGGAAGGATCAAACCAAATTTTATGCTACCAAATGCACAAGTTCTATTAAGAGTGATCAAGAAGTAGAAGAGATAAAATATAATCTCTTTAAAACAGATTATCAGCATGAAGAGATAAGAAGAGGACAACTACAAACCTTATTCTCTGGGCAATAAAGAGAAATATATATAAATACTTATGTGGCATGTCTAACGTTACGTTATACTATCAGTACGTCCTTAACCTCTGTACATAGATACAAGAATGGAAACGTCCATGTACATAGATACAAGAATGGAAACGTGAGAGTAAAAATCACACTTTGAGCATGCTCACTTGAGCACAATCGAATGCTACAATGATACAATACTCACGCGCTTCTTTTGACAGATTTTATATAAATTCAACAAGTAAAATGATACAACTCTCACGCACTTCTTTTGACACATTTTTTGGATCACCCGGCTTTTTTTAATGTTCAGTATATTGTAATTTTCAGAAACAATAGGAGTTTAAGTCTTTGCAAAAAGGAATCACATAACTAGGAAGACATATAACACAATCTACTAGTACAAAAGAAAAATATGTAATTGTTTCTATCACTGCCTCAGTGAGGGTAAAAACCTCACCTATTAGAACCGAATGGACTGTAAATATTCGAAGAGAATCAAACAATTTCCAAGCTCATTTGATGTGTTGATAAACACAATTACAGAAGGAATGCTCTGCATCTGCATGGATCATTCTCAGTCAATCCAACAAGCTCCTCCCCACCACTGCAAGACGTGTATAAAAAATACTGTCAGTTTTTAATATGTAAAACCACCAAAGTATACAACTCAGTTTTTAAACCCATGACTGGCTTCAAATATGAACATTTTTCCAAACTTCACATTAAAACGACTAAGGAGGGTTACCATAAAAGAAGTAAATGACTAAGAACTGAACATTGTACAGAACGAAACCTGGAAGCATCCACGGCAAGATTCAAGAAGGCAGAAATGTTAAAATATTGTGAAACCTATAACTGAAACTTCCAGTTATTGCTGTCCCAAAGAAAGAAGTCACAAGTATGACTAGCTCCCAATGCAATCTTCGTCAGTGTAAACACCCACACACAAAATTATCAGGCCAAAACTGTAAGCAATCCCCATCCTGGTCCATTCTGTTCCACTGTTTTGTTGCATTCTGCAGTGGTTCGAGCGGTAAACAGTCCCCTAGCTGGAGGCGGTTTGGGAGTAGGTGGCGCAATGAATAGCATCTAATAAATCCGAGTTCATGCCTAACATTACGACTTCCTTTGCTTCCCTGACACGGTGTAGTGGTTTTTAATTACAACCATATCCTGTATGCGTGGATTTCGCAGTCCTCGGAAACAATGAGTTCTTTAGTGATAAGTGGCAGCGAATATAGTAAACAGTGGGGGGTTAGATTCATAGCAATAATTGGTCCGCACCGTGAAAACTCAGTTTTTTTGACACCTCACACTCCAGCACATGTGAACGGTGATCTACGTGTCAAATGTGTTGGCAAAGGAGATGGGGCTGTAGAGAATTCTCGTGCACTTCTTTTGATCAAATTTTTGTGATTCCAGTGTTTTTTTTATGTTCGGTATAAACCGCTCAAAGTTTGGGTGCACCATGACTGGCTCCCCTCCCATACTTAGATTTATACATGTTTGTAATGATATTGTACTCCCTACAATAAATATCAAAATCAAACCAACAATAAAAGGTCATTCTCAACGTCATCTTTCCAAAGTGCATCCAACACAAAAAAATAGAGATTGGGTGGCCATAGTACAAATGGTATCTCTATTGTGTTATACATGGTGATGATGTTCATTATTACTTCCCTTACTTATAATTCAAATAGGGAGACTCCATCCTCCACAATAATCTCATTTAACCACTTTTCCTCAAATTGCTTAAAATTTATTAGTGATTCCTTTAAAACCTTTTGAAATACATTACCCATATATTCCTTGAAATTTTTCATATAGAAGTGTAAGAAGCCAAGTGCAAACTTCACGAGCTTTTTTTCCCACACATATGAGAAAATAGGACATCCTTTGTTGATAGTTGCAAGTTTAAATGTAAAACAAAACATCCTAATGCAAAAAAAAGTGTTGTATTATATTGTCAAAATATTTAAAATTCTTATAATATTAATTTAATTTTAGTTAATAGTGTAATATCAATGATCACTTATGTGTATTTTCTATAATGATTGCTAGATAATATTTAGAGGATAGTCTATAATGATCACACATAGATTAAATTGACATATTTATTTTACTTTATGATTATTGTTACATTATGAACTTATTTCACCCAATGAAGTTAGATACTGTGTTTATGAAATGTGATAATAACGAATGACTAATTTCATATGAGTTGAGGGAAAATGGATTTAATCTAGAAACACTATTATGTTGGTCTTGAACAAATATTTTTAAAAACTAAACTCTAAACTCCACTACATTATATAGATATTATGATCTTTTAATTGGATTCTTCTAGGAAAAAGGAAAAAAATATAAATGATGGTTAGTTAGACATTGAATTTAAGTTAAAAAAATCTTTTGATGGTCAAATAGATGTCAAATGTAATGTCAACAATTACAAACATTATTATGTGACACCCCTTGTTTCGATTGTAATGGATATGAAACAATCAAACATCGATACCAGCGAGAACCCTGGACTTCTGGTGACGGAATGCAGAACTCACTTATGCGCGCATCATGGTACTGCGGAGTTTATATGGCGTCATTGAACAGCATTTATAACCGAGTTGGAATGCCACACATATATATAGCGATTCAATTATAGCGTGCCACCGACTCTTGTTGTCCTTATGGATGGCTGTGATCAGATCAAACATTATCGGTTCGCTGGGATTTGGTTGCTCTTCGTATACTCGCGGCATTGAAACCAACGGGGTGGCAGCGAATAATGGTGTAATGAGGTTATGTGCTCGGCATGAACATGCATTGGTCCGCACTCCGAAAACAAATGCCATAATTATTATAGTATGACACCTCCTTAAGTTATCATTGCAATGGACTGTACGGCGGGTTATCGTGTCTGTATATTGCTGGCAAGATGGAGATGAGGTATGTAAGAGAATTCAACGTGCAGCTTCTGTAAGACAGCATGCTATGTTGGGATTACCCGGTAAAATCATGGAATGTGTATATAATATAATGTAAACGAAGTTTGGGTTTTCACCATTGAATGGCTCCCCTCCCCTATTTATACTAGAGCTATAAACTGGATTGTGACATAAACTGTGGATGATGTGGGCACTTGAAGCGAGAGTCAGCAGCAGGTCATAAATAACTTAGTCTAACAGGTTCACACTTGGCCACCATTATTTATGGCTTTATTGAAGGTATCCGTGGAGGAACGAATTGTGTTGTCTTGGATAATCCATTGATTATTTATTCTCGCCAGATTAAGGATATCAACGAAGTTGTTAGGTATAGAATACATAAATTGAAATGCGGTGGAGTCGAGTCTCACCCTGTTGGAATTATCATATGGACGCTATGGTAAAGACTAGATCCTAGAAGTCTAGTTCTCTTCTAAAGTGTATACCCCATCGGTTGACTAAGTTTCTTCCATTGCTATCAAGGCAGGATCTACGACCTTGACTGGAATCTAATCATTGTCAATTAATTGCCTATATAAGCAAGGCATTTTCTACAATTAAGTATTAAAACTGAATAGAGTTCAAAAAACAGACCTATCTGATATCGGTTGCTCGTTTGTTTGCAAACCGCTTATGTAACGACATCACCGACGAATAACCGTTTCATCTCCATTGATTGTGCAGTTTGATTTGCATCATGTGTTCTTGGCTTGGTATGATCTGGTAATTCTTCCTCTTCTGCGGCACCACCATCCAAAAAGAACCAGGAAATAAAATAACCAATGAAAAAAGGAAAGACATTACTTACAAGCACTTGAAAAAACCTAGTATATACCTAACTATACTCACCAATATCAACTTTCCTCTTACGCGAAAAGAGTAACAATGTTGTGTGAAACAATCAATAGAACGTTAAGCAGGCTCCACTTCCGATATAGGACAAGAGGAGACGATAGGATGACGTCAATGCTATTGCATCAGTCTCAATTATTTGTACAAGCAATCATTAAATTTTCCTATCTAATTCGTTTAGTACCGAATATTCTCACATAACATGAGACAAGGTCCTCCAAATAATGTCTTACTCGTCACCCAACTCTCACCATCTTCTCAGCTTCTATTTCATTAGTCATTCTATCGTCCCCTGATTATGATACACCGAATAAATTGCACGGTATATGATAAATTATAACGTGTCTCTTTCTCGTGGAAGTCATAGATAATTTACAGCCTTGTGGAGAGGTTAGATCTGTCCTACATGTTACTCGAAGGTAGTTGAGAAATGAGAAACTGGAGCATAAAATGCACCTTCCTCACTATCTAAACCTATGGTAATCTGACAAGCTTGGAAGATAAAAAAAGGTTCTTGATTGATTTTATCCCCTGACATGTGTTCTATGTAATACACTTGTCAAATAGAAAATATAAATGAGAAGTGGAGCATAAATGCACACAATTTCTTTCAGGGCCTTACTAAATACTGGTACCATTGATAAGCTTGGAAGATAAAAAATTGAGGTCTTTTGAATCATCACTTCTCATCCATAGTGTGTTGAGTAACATGACCTGGTATCTTAAGACACTATTTAGCCTAATGGCCTAATTGATTATAGCTTGGAAGCATCTAAAAAAAAGTCCTCATAGTTGATGCATTAGGTCTATAAACCCTGCGTAGTGTTTCAAATGTAATTGAATGGAATAAAGGTTTAAATTTAATGACTCCATAGAGTTATATTCGATCTTAGCAAAGAATGTTAACAAATGTTAAATCTAAAAATCAATGTGTTTCATAATAGTCCTGCAAATGTATATAAACAGTAAAGGGTTTTTGTTTTTTATTTTGGGTAAATCAAAGGGGATTTGAGTATTGGGGGAATCCTGCACGCGGATTTCAAAGTGAATTAGAAATTATGGGTACCATTGAGGAACGTTATGATGATACCAAATCTTCCACAAGCACCCAAGGTATGGTCCACAATTAAAATGAGGGAAAAGAGAGAGGTCCGAAGGGAAGTAGAAATTTGCCTAGAAGTAATAGAGGCTCCCAGGGAGAGAGAGAGGAGGATAGCCTAGAGAGAGAGGACAACCAGAGAGACACAGGGGACTTGGAAGAGGGATCTTCCATGGATAAAATAATTGGAAAACATTTTCACAACAGATTCCTACATTTATTCTCTGATTTCATCAACCGATATAAGCTATTCAGGAACCTCCACCTTAGCGACGGCTCCTGGGAGAATGAAATTGAGATCCTCCAATTAGCATCTAATAACCCACCCAAATGAGCATCCCTATGGGAATGGGAGTTAACTGCACTAACATGGCCCGAAGAGATGTGTGGGACCTTGCTCGAGTCCAAATGCAACATGAGGTGGTGATTGTTAAATATCATCGTAAATGCCATAACATTGACGTTGCATTACAAGGATTGTATTCGCCACATTTTTGCATTCCCCTTGACCTCGAGAAAACTTCGTAGTAGATAATAGAAACAATTGAGAGGTAAATTTCATTGTAGGAAGTCTCCTCACCTCCACCATCACCCTATAGGTTTGATGACAAGATACCCTCCCTGGTGCTAATGTTTTCAATGAAGGGGTCCACTTGATAACAAAGTCCTTAATCAGGCTACAATTCTACCAATCTCAGAGTGCGCTCACAACCCAGAATCATCGTCTTATGCCATAACGATGTATCCTTCAGGACAGGACATGGGATCTAGTTGTTTAAGCACAACTGACGACCTTCGATAGAGTCAAATGGTCCCACTAGATACCATGTGAGCCTGACTAGTTTGGTTCGATTAGCTTTCCACCACTCCCTGTAAAATATCACCCTAGATATAGATGTAAGCTGCCGTAAATGCCAAGAGATATGCCTTGCGTAAATTTAAACAAGCGCCATATTTGTAGTCTGAGAAATTTTTAATGAATCCCTGAGACAACCCATTAAGCTTACTCATTAAGGGAGTATACCCCCAATGTCAATTGTACAAAATGATTAAATGCCTTTGCACACAATTGGTTCCTTTGTCTAACCTTCCGAGTCTATACCTTCAATCCATCTGCGTCGTTCAGATCATACTCTTCCACGAGAATCTTAGACATTGGCGATCCCGAGAGCCTACGAAGATTGTAGGTCGATCAACGCATAGTCTTCAACTTAATTTTCACCTTCTTTCCTTTTTTTTGTCATGCAATAACTTTATTTGTAAAGTCTTTTTATAATAGAAACAAATATAATGTAAACTATCATTACATAATTAGTGGATGGCCTCACATGATAGTGATTAAGTACACGGTGTGCAATGTAGGTGCACACATGATATTGTGACTAGAATAACGTACAAAAGTTTTGGTGCCTATTATGATGAGAATATCCATGTAAATTTTTGGGAAGGAAAAAAATATCTAATAATTTGTTAAATGAGAAAAAATCTTATAAATTTTTGGGAAGGAAACAAAAATCTAATAATTTGTTAAATGAGAAAAAATCTTACAAATGCTACGTGAAATTTTTGAATACATACTTAAGATTACCTTTATAAAATTTGAAAATAAAAGAAAAAAGGAAAAGCATAAACTTGTCACATTTCCATTATCATGTGTATATATCAATTCTAGATTTAGATATATCCTTCCATATCTAGGAACATTAAAAAAAAACTTACAAGTACTTCATAAGATTTTGATTGATTGAAATGAATGGAAGTGAATTGTTCCGCAACAATGCACGGAGGATTACCTAAGACAAGATGGAGATTTTGGCTCCGCCAAATGTAAAATCACCGGAGTGTCGGCATTATAATTTTGGTACGAATGAAGAGAAAATACGTAACATTGAAAAGGCGCCGGCCAAATAAATTTTCTACGGGTACGGGTCTGATCTAAAATATCTGCAAGGACTTACTGAGGATAAAATCTTTTGTTCTTGAAAATAAGAGGGCGGTCACATCAAGCTGCATAATAATGGTAAAGGACTTGGCAGGTGGCAGCCATTATTTTTGCAGGTCGGTTTTTGGTACGACGTTGTTCAACTTGGAATGAGGATATGGAGGACACTTTAAATGTGGTACCTACTTGCTTTTTATCATATTTTGATTGGATAAAATCATCTGGTCATGAGAATATGAGGGTGGTGAAGTCACATCAACATAATAAGATCAAAAGAAGTATATTAGATGGAATGGGACGATTCTCTTAGCTTCCTGCCACACATGAGGAAGTACCCAAGTATGGTTTACCATGGATTAGCAATTGTGTCGTAAAGGTGTAATAGAAATGACGATAGGGGAAGCATTGTATGGAAAGAAAAAGGAGAAAAAGAAGTTAATGAGAAAATTTGCCATCAAGAGGGCCATTACAGTTATGAGTACTCTAGCCTCTAGGCAATACATAACACTAATGCCCTCTCTCAATTTTAAAAAAGACTCTATAATAGATTAATAGAAGTTGTATTTATTATTGATTCTATAATAGATTAATAAAAAAGGTGATAAACCCAAAGCATTAAAACATAAAATACGAGACTATGCAACAACAATAACTATAGTAGTTGTCGAAGGGAGAGATAGACTATTAGGTGTGTCACTCTAACACCATTGGTACCAGAGGGGTATGTCGTATCTAGGATGGGATTCCATCCACTGTTCTCTTGATGCTCTTCTTTATTTTTGGAAAGGAAGAGAAATGGATAAGGCCAATTGTGGCAATTTTCCTTGGGGTCTCTAATCATTTTTAAAACCTTACGGTAACAATGTACAAGGGCACAATATCACAAAATGATTCATTCTATTTGAAACAACAAATCCACATGGTAATACCAAGTAAAGATCTTGGGTAAAGTGCCCACTTTTTATTTATTTCATTTTAGCCTCTCTCGAGTGAAAATTCAAATGTTCTAGGCGTCAAATAGACTACAATAGTTATTTGATCTTAGATCATATAAAATACCAGAAATAATAGAAACCATATGAATGATACCTAGATTGTTAGTCTTTACATTCTACAACTTTTGTCTATTCTATCCATTTGTATACTCTTAACTATGATTTTTTTTTAAAGGCGATCATCTTCCTCCATGAGTTTTTTTTTCATCAAAGTCAACTTCACGTTAACTCAAGTCCCATGTTGATGAGGAAACTTAATATAATTGAAATAAGGGCAATAATAGTGAGTACTAATGACCTTAAACCTCAATGCTAGTGTGAGGGTTAAATAGTTTGTATATCGCAACTAAAGCTAACATCACCAAGAGCATAGCTATTTGTTCTAAAATAAGTATTTATCCTTTATTAAACATAAATAAACATAATACTTGACTCATAAATGGTACAAAACACTAATATCACATATATTTCGACCACAATTACATAAAATTCATAAATATATGTTTATATCGATTAGATTCATATATCTCACTTTTTATAATGATTCCCCTCATTCATTTTTCATTATTAAATTATCTCTTCTCACTCATTTTCGTGATATTCTCTCCCCCCTTCATTTTACATCATTATATAGCCTTTAAAAGGAAAAGGTTATGTATTTTCACTCATAATGACTTGGAGTAACCATTGTTTAACTCTTGTTTACATTCATAACTAGTAATTAGTAGATATTTACATATATATCACGGTGTTTATGCATTTTCCCTATGCAAAATTTAATATATTCTTCATTATTATCATTTTAATATGTTTCTGGCTTCCGCGATACACTATAATGCTCATATAAATCCTGCTAACATCATAAAATAACTTCATAATATGAAGAACCCTGTTGAAATCATCCACGGAATTCAAACATTATCTTGTCCTTGAGACAATCAAGTGATGAGGAACCTATTAACATTTCTCTTGTCCTGAACAAAAGTTTTGATTAATAAATCACATATTTTTCCAAGATTAGAAGAAGTACACCATGGATTCTCTCTTGGATATATATATTCGGAGGGATCTACTTCTGATTCATCTTCAAAATCTTCATCTAATTCCTCTAGTCCTACATTCCCCAAAGATTTTGTATTGGTCCCTCTATTCTAGTATAATTGTGTTTCCTTTGGGCAATTGAATGAATTATGTTTTCCATTATCATCTTGGAGTTTTTTTTCCAAGCGTCCAACAAGTCTCTCTAGTTTTTAAACATCACAATCCTCATTAGGGTTTATTTTATGACACCTCCTGGAAATCAGAGGTGGAAAATACCTGGCGAATATCCTTAGAACTGGTTTCGTGGGAAGGTAAATCTTTTGGGGGGTCTGACAATAAAATTTTCACCTGATTTTAAAGTGGTGTGACAGAAGGCTGCAAACGCGTGACAGGAGATTTGTTGTCATGTGTCAACAAGGTTGTTGACGCGCGACAACAAATCTTCTATCGCACGTATGCAGCCTCTGCCCTCTGGTTGCACGACAACAAAATCTCCATGTCGCGCGTTAACAAACTCTCTGTCGCACGTCAACAACCTTGTTGACGCGCCGAAAACAAATCTTCTGTCACGTGTCTACTTCCTCCACACTTCTATCGCTCGTCAACAAACTGTTCCTGTCACGTGTCTGTAGCCGCTGCCCTCCTGCCACACGTTTATTGTACTTGATAATACATATGCCCCCAAGTGGTATGAGTGAGCTAGTAGTGTTCTACCTGGCGAATAATCTAGGATTATATAGGGGGATAGTTTCAAGGGTAGATGAAGCTGACCCCTAAAAAAATTAAATTGTAATTTTTAGGCAAACAGGTCACTAACCCGCGCCAGAAAATTCACCTTTTCAAATTTTTCAAAAATGGAATATTCGCCATATTACGAATATTCGCCACTAAAATTATCCCTGATCCTCATCCTTCTTCCTTCTATAATAGATTAATAAAAATATATTTTATAACAGATTAATAGAAGTTGTATTTTGTTAATATAGTTTAACACTTTTGATTGGAGCTTAGAACCAGGGGATTAAAGGGATCCCACCCGCATACAACCTAAACAAAAAACAACCCCAACAACCAAATCAAGCCAACAAAAACCACTAAATCCTGTAGATCCAAGAAGAAGATACTAAGAACAATGGCTACTACTATTCTTTATACGCGGAATAGTAATCATGCAGGTTTTCATGACGCCCCTTCTTTCGGTTTTTCTTCTTGACCTCTTGCCAAATACTATGATTAGAGGCAACAACCAACATGAGATTGCCAGAGGAATCTAGGTGTTGCTCCTAATCTGAGTCTGATTTGTCTAATTTATCCAATTCATGACCTCGCTTAATTCCACCAATTGTTGACTGATTGAGATATCCCCTATTCAAGGGGGTTATGAAGGTCGTGCTCTTGGAATCTTTCCTTAAATTTGTTGAGGATGGATCGCCTTGAGCCTTTGAGTGTTCCTCCTTACTCTCTGTGTTTAGAATTGAACTACCCTATCCTCCTTTGTTTGGTGGATTTTTTCTTCTTAGATTCTTCTTGTCTTGAGGGAAATCAACTTGTAAGTGACCTGGAGTTCACCATAACCGACACCTAAATGTTGTGTTTTCATAGTCCAAGATTTGGACATGCTAATACTTCCTTGTTTTCAATAGGATCTTATCAAGAAACCCCTTACTAAGATCAATTTCTGCACAGAGTCTAGCGAAAGATTGACGACCTGCCTCCTCCCTAGAAAATTCACCTTTAGGAATTTACCCAATGCGTTTCCTATATCTTCAAGAGCACTCCAAAGATGAAGTGGGTGGTTCGAAAGACGAACCTACACTGGCATTTTAGAAACGATAAGAGTATTCAGGTCAAACTCAGGAAACCACAATAAAAGAAATAATATGGCATTGCCCCAAAACAATGGACCATTCAAGAGACATTTATGGTAATCTTCTACCTTCTCAAAATGAACCACAAAGAAGCCCTTAGAGTAAAAGGAGATATTACAGTTTTTGGACCAATTATCGGAGACCCGTTGGGATAAGGCAGAGGAAGTCAACCACAAACCATTGAATGTACCGATTATTGCTAACTGTGTCATAGATAAAATATGGACGCACGCATCTGATTAATTCAGAATCAACATCAACATCTCCTTTGCAAGATCCACTATGTATGCTTGAGTGCCAGTCGGATTCAAAACTTCTTGCTACACTGTTTCCTTAAAGGAAGTGAATTTGGGAGCCTCTATCTTGGCTGGAATCTCCCCTTTAACCTTATCTCTGTTTTCTTCCTTACCCCCATCTGCGCCTTCCACACTCGTGCTGCCGTTCACAGGGAGTATTCCATTGCTAATAGTTGCGCCAGATTCCGAGCAGGGACAACCGCTAGGGTTTTGACAGCCTTCATTCCCATTTCTCTAATAGAATTTATATTTACCATTGATTCTATAATATATTAATAAAAAGGGTGATAAACTTGTAGCATTGAAACACAAAATATGAGAGAATAATGCAACAACAATAAACATGGCAACTGCCAAAGGAATATGTAGACTATTAGATTTTTCATTCCGAAACCATTGATACTAGAGGGGTACCTCGCATCTAGGATGGGATCTCATCCATTGTTCTATTGATGCTCTTATTAATTTTAGAAAGGAGGAGAAATGGACAAGGCAAATTGTGGCAATTTTCCTTGGGGTCTCTAATCATTTTTAAAACCTTAGGGTAATAATGTACAAGGACACAATATCACAAATTGATTCACTCTGTTTGAAACAAAAATCCACATGTTAATGCCAAGTAAAGATCTTGGGTAAAGCACCACTATTGATTTATTTTATTTTAGCCTCTCTCAAGTGAAAATTTAAATGTTCTAGGCGTCAAATAGACTTTAATAGTTATTTGATCTTATATCATATAATATACTACAAATAATAGAAATTGTATGAATGATACCTAGATTTTTAGTTTTTACATTTTACAACTTTTGTCTATTCTATCCATATGAATACTCCAACTATGATTTTTTTAAAAGGCGATCATCCTCCTCCATGAATTTTGTTTTCATCAAAGTCAGCTTCATGGTAACCCAAGTCCCATGTCGATGAGGAAACTTAATATAATTGAAATAAAGGCAATATAGTAAGTACTATTGACCTTAAACCTCAATGCTAGTACATGAGGGTTAAATAGTTTGTATATCCCAACTAAAGCTAACATCACCAAGAGCATATCTATCTCTTCTAAAATAAGTATTTATCCTTTATTAAACATGAGTAAACATAATACTTGACTCATAAATGGTTAAAAACCTATTATCACATATATTTCGATCACAATTAAATAAAATTCATAAATATATGTTTATATCGATTAGATTCATATATCTCACTTTTTATACTGATTCCCCTCATTCATTTTCATGATTATATTATCTCTTCTCACTCATTTTCGTGATATTCTCTCCCCCCTTCATTTTACATCATTATATAGCCTTTAAAAGGAAAAGGTCTTGTATTTTCACTCATAATGACTCGGAGTAACCATTGGTTACCTCTTTTTCACATTCTTAACTAGTAATTAGTATATATTTACATATATATCACGGTGTTTATGCATTTTCCTTGTGTAAACTATTATATATTCTACATTTTATCATTTTAATATGTTTTTAGATTCCATGGTATACTATAATGCTCATATAAATCCTGCTAACATCATACAATAGCTTCATAATTCAAAGAAAAAATCATTCATAGACATCAAACATTGTCTCGTCCTTGAGACAACCAAGTGATGAAGAGCCCTGTTAACATTTCTCGTCATGGACAAAAGTTTTGATGAATAAATCACCTAGTTTTCCAATATTAGAAGAAGTACACCATTGATTCTCTCTTGGATATATATTCAGAAGGATATACTTTTTATTCATCTTTAGAATCTTCATCTAATTCCTCCATTCCCTAAGGCTTTTGTATTGGTCCCTATATTAAGGTATAATTGTGCTTCCTTCATGCAAGTGAATGAATTATGTTCTCCATTATCATCTTTTTTTTTTTTCTCCAAGCGTCCAACACATTTATCTGGTTTTTAAACATCGCAATCCTCATCCTTCTTCCTTTTATCTTTTACATTTTTTATTGTACCATTTTTTGACACAAGTATATTATTGTCGATAAATCACTGCACCCTCGGAATGGCCAGAATGTGAACAAGACGTTCGGTGTGATTGGGACACATGGGATCACCTCTAAAGCTGTGGGACTTGGGCTCAAGGTGAACCTCCAGAGAAGGCCGAATTCTTCTTTTTAAACTAAGTGTTGTACTACTCCTAGTGTAATAAAATGGTTATCTAAACCTATGCTAACATTTTCATGGGTTTTAGGGAAAGAGATTTGCAGAAATGAAACTATACTAGGGATGGTGATGCAAAAAATAAAGGGTGTTTCCAGACTCATGAAGGGTTGATTTGAAGAGGGTGTGTCCACCACAAGTCAACTTCACCTACTGCAACTTAGAGAGGGTACAAAATACCACAGATTAGGAAGCATGCGCTCCCTTTGTTAAACTCAATCAGAAAAAACAATCTATCAGTATTCAAATGAATAAGGATGAACTTGAGAATGGTAAACAAACACCACAACACAACTGCATGCAATGTTCCACCACCTGTTAATCACAGAGCTCCAAGAACTTGCAATAGAAACTTAAACTTACACAGTGTACCTACAAGCATGAGAAAGACACAAAGAAGTATAGAAGGATGAAAGGACCGAGATTAGTCACAAAACACACACTGTTATTACTTAAAAAACGTACACAATGCATCATACATTCAGAAGAGGAAATGGTTACCATTATAGTCTTGGAAAAAGTCTTGAAAGTTCCCTCAACATACAAGGAAAACTTGTAGAAGAAGGAGGTTTCTTGAAAAACTATACACTTGTCTCTGAAGTCTAACTTGTCCAACCTGTCTGACATGTTGGAACCCCTTGGAATGATCTTCCAACTTACATTTATAGAAGAAGTTGAGAGAGAGGAGAGAAGGAGTCATAAATTCCCTTCCTAAATTAAAGGTACATGATGTATTTATTACAGTTGGTTAAACCACTTGAGAAGGTTCCATCATGTATCATTAATGCCTAGTTTGACTCATTCTTCTTAATTAATTAAAATAATAATAAATATTTAAAATTAAAATATTAATTTAATTAAAAAATATTGGTGGGACCCCCTGTTGACTGGTTTGCATTGAAGAGGGAGGGGTCCCTGTGAATGGGTTAAAAATAGACCAACTCAGTGGTTGGCTCACCGACCCAACTCACCGAGTTGGTGTCGAGATCCTCTGGCCTTCACCGCAAATGAGCTCCCATTCTGCATCGATCTCTTCTTATCTTCACAAGCTCACCTCTGCATCAACCAACGTAACTCACAAGCTAACACCAAGTCGGTCACCACCCAGATCAAGTCCACTTTGTAAATTTCATCACAACGACTCTACCATATGGTCTTCACTTCACCAAGTAACTCACTCTCTACCTAGCTCATTTCATGATGCCGAGATTCCATAGTGTGTACTCGCCATCACAAGAATGACTCAGCCAATATCTCACCATTTTCCAACATAGTTCGACCTCTCAAATTCTTCTCATGAGCCCACCGAGATACTACGTATTACTCTATTCAGCGTTGAGTTTGAGATTTCCCAGTTGAGCCATCCTTCTAGGCTCGTCACTCAATGATTTTTCCTTTGTAGATGGTTAAAACTGAAACATTTGGGATGTTAACCTAGTTTGAACTGAGCTCATACCTATTTGCCAATGTTCCCCACATTCGACTTTACAATGTCATCTATGACCTAGATCACCACGAGCTCATCGCGCTCATTCTCTGAGAGTTAATTTCCCAAGATCGAGATTGTTAAAAGCATGCATATCCGAGCTTATGGGCTCCAAAATCATCTTAACATGTTGCTCCAATTTTCATTCATTCTTCACAGGTGAGGGACGTTCCTCAACTCAACTTATACCAAGTCACTTCCTCCCCTTCCAACTGAGTTCCATTTCCTTTCATGTCTCTCACCTCCGAAAAACTTGACGCATTAAATGATATTCGAGCTCTACATTTCCTTGAGATAACACTCACACATCTTGGTGCTAACACACCCGAGCTTATCAAGCTCTTCACCTTTAAACTCGCCGAGTGGCTTGAGTAAGTTTGAAACCTCTCATGAATATGTTAAGCTTTTCGGCCAATCTCCCCATTTGACGAGCACTTGTGAGTTGCGGCACTTTTTAATGAATGACGAGCTTGCCTCAATCACCATTGAGCTCAATTTGATCGTGCCAAAGTCAAGTTGCCTATTCCTCTTCAGAGTTCCATTCAACAAATCAGTGTTGAACTCAAGCCCGAGCTCGACTTCCACATTGCCTGAGTTCAACATGATTTGCTACAACCAATTTCTTAGCTCCCTTTTCTCTTGCCAAGTTCTACGAGTTCACGGTGCATTTCTTGACCATCATCAAACTCAATGTGCGTCACTGAAAGCAAGTCCCTCGTGAGATTTACACTCAAACTCACCATCGAAAAAATCATCCGAGCTTCTCCGTGTAGCTCACAGCATGATGTTGAGCTCCTTCTGACGCTGAACTCAGTGTGAGCCATTTTAAGCTTAGCATTTCCTTCTTCACATCCTTTGATCACCATGTATCGGTTAATGATGAATCAGACCTCAATTGGGTCTTGATTTCCATTTTCCAAGCACTTTCTATTCACTTTACTGATATCCTTTCAATGTTTGGCTCAACACCCTTCTATGAACTCGTTGAACCATCTTCTAGTGCCATGCATGTTTTCATAAAGTAGCTCGGTCCTATGTGTTGAGCTTTTGGTTCAGTGATGAATCCTTGTAGTTCCTTGGCAATGCATTTTCCAAAGCCGAGCTCTATGTGTGCCTCCATAGGCTCTATTTTACATGCTCATCACCGAGTAACTCATCATTTTGGAACTCGATGCTGAATCAGTTATTTATGGTTGATGTCCCTCCCTTTGTGATGTATTCGATCTCCATGTGCCGTACCCCTCAACATTTGACTTAGTCTTCCAACTTGGTTTCATTCCTTATTCACCTGTTCACATGGCGATTCACTCATCATGACTCGGTCATCAACCGCCTCCTCCAATTTTGCCAACGTGTTCTGATCCTCCTGTTTACATGATTCGTGTGGAAGTCTCATGTTGGTTTTCCATCTGTTAGCATATGGATTTACACGCATGCAAATGACATGCAATAATGTGGGAATGCATTCCCTCCTCAATGAAGGTGAGGTTGCCTTTATTGAAAGCCAAAACTATATTTACTCATGTACATTCAAAATCGTATGTGGGGGTGTTTTGAAACATCAATGGAAAGAAAAGTGAACGAGGGAGATGGAATGGAATGAAGGAACGAAATGGAAAGGAATGAATGGAAGGAAGATGCAAGATTTAGGTAAAAGAAGAGCCTAATATTTTATGGAGAAGAACAATAAATAACTAACACAAATAAAATGGAGTTTGCATCAGTTAAATGAGAATGAGTAAAGGAAACATACATGAGCAAGTAAATAATAGAGCTTGATCACTGTGAACAAGAACAACATCTTAATAATGTTGATAATAAGATCAAAGACAATATTTGCATGCAATATTTAAACATCTAACATATAATGAACATAAGAACATCAAATGTTACAAGAGATAATGAATGAGACACAAAGTTTGTATTTCATTAACTCCAAAATATCTTCACAAAATAACACAAATTTTCTTCCTGAAACAAAGCTTAGACACAAAAGTATTTTCTTCTCCTCTCTCAAAGTCACCCTTTAAAAATGAGCCCCTCACTTCCTTTTATAACCCAAAAGTTAGTTACAAAGTAGTTAGGGTTTTACATGAACATTAAATAGGGCACTTAAGTGACCTTTAACTTTTTCAACCAAATTTATTAAAAGCAACTAAAAGTAGAAATCACTTAAGTCATCCACAATTTTCTAAAAAAAAACTCAATAACAACATCCTTTTCTTAAAATTCCACTTTTAAAACATACAATAATAACCAGTTCCTTATCCATTGAAATGGGATCCACCTATCTCAAACGTATGAGAAATGGACTCTCCCACTTTGTTAGATACCAAGAAAAATATATCCTTGAACCATCGGTGAAATTAGGATCTCCCGCTTTCAAAAATTGAAAGGATATGAACCTTCCCAATGTTTCGAACATCTTTTCTTCTTCTGGAGGTTCATTTGGTCGAAGAATAGCTTAAAACAATACCTGCAATTCAAAAATCCTACCTAGCATATCATTTAGATTAACCATATTTGATTGAGAATTCTCAAACAAGTTCTTTAATTTGATGCAACGCTCCATTAAAGATGAAGAGAAATTATTGATGGGAGTATACATGTCCTTAAATAATTGTGAAAATTGCTCTTCCACATGTTTCGATGAACACCTTTGATTATGCTCATTACGAGATTGCAAGGGATCTCAGCTATGAACTCTCGAATCAAGGCGAGTGAAGTGAAGGCTTCATTGTATAGGCTCTCATAATGGATCATAGAATCCTTGAGAAGTATCTTCCTTGATTTGAGATGTAGACACCAAAGAAAATGTGTCCCTCGATGTTTAAACTTGAGAATTCCTTCAATGGATAAAACTGAGGATTCCATACTCGTCATCTCCTGTAGACTGGGCAATATCACATCCAAGTTTGATATGTTAGAAACAAAAGTTTCCTTGAAAGAAAGAATTGAATCAAGATATGCACTGACATCTTCATGGAGCTTAAATGTTGTTTTGATCGTCTCTTGGCCTAAAACGAGAATCTTTGAAAGCTAAGTTTTAGTGACATGGACCAACATGTTTATTTATTTTGATAAATTGAGAGTTTCTTCATCAGGGGCAGCCACTGCATCAGGTACTGGGAAAGTGGATGATATGGGATTTATCAGATGTTAAACATATTCCACCAATTGATTCTTTTCAGCCTTGAGCTGAAATTTCTGATACTTATATTTCCCAAGTCTCTTTAGCATGATATCAATTTAATCTCGAGTCATTGCCATGTCACTTTCCAATATGGACCTCCCAAGTCCAAGTATGGAAACTTCATAATCAATAGATGTCATGGCATCACGCTCCTTGTCAACTTGTGGGATGGCAAGATCCACAAATCTATTTCCGTCACTATCCACCATTATTCGAGAAAGAAATTTAGGATTCTTGGGAATGATGTCATTTGAAAGTTTGAAAAGAGCATCAAAATCAATGTCAATTGCCTTGATAACCCTCTTCCTTTTCTTGACTTCGCAATCAACTTAGAAAGGAGTATCATTCACTATTTATGCATACAAAATCCTGAAGCTCGAAGAAACATTCTCATTGTTCTCGACATCATGAGATTCTGTAAGAATCCTTTCCACGACCTCAATTTCAGAAGAAATAACCTCGATATCCACCTCCTGATCATTTGGGAGATATTGGGAAACCTCTTCGTGAAATGTAGGTTCCGAAGTGTTCCATATTTGGACAAATTGCACCTGAGTGGACACTTGTGCAAGGCATGGCTAAGGATCGTTTGTCATGAGCTTCTGAGAACTATAAAAATGTGAGTATAATAATCTCTACTTGAAGTAGAAAATACCGATACGCGTTCTCTTCCTTCACTGGGACTTGGAACCTTAGATTTTTCTCCTCGTGACACATTATTCAAAGAAGTGGATTTTGGCAACCACTCCTTTCTTGCTTGTTGTATATGACTGGATGGCACGAAGGTTGATTGAGAAGGGGATTTGGTTGAATGGAGACCTCCTTGAGTTGGTAATTTTTGTGATCCTGAAGTATGATCTTGAATTGATTGTAACTTGGAAAGTTCTCTTTCGTACCAAGATATGCTTCTTTCAAGAATTGGTTGATTCTTTCTGGGACCTGCATCTCATTTCGCAACCTAACCTCATCACCTAAACCTTACACAATTATTTATTAATTACCTTGTAATTGATAAATCCACATCACCTTACCTGCCACCTCATTTGGCCACCTCATCATGACCTAGTCCTAACCCTAAACTAACCTAATTAAGACCTATAACTTGGTCCACATCCACACCCATGACTAATGACCCCTTTCTCGCACCCAAAACCGACCTTCTAGTTACTTGACCAAGCCCTCAACTAATCTCTCGGGAGAAAAGGAGGGAAAGTTGGCTATTTTACTAAAAATAGCCCACTTTGACCTGACCGATACCGGTTCCTACTCGACCGCCGTCGGTTACGTAACCGCCATCGGTTCCCTGTAAATGGGCTCCCCTAACCAAAAACAAAGGTGGAAGGATTTTTGGATCAATCAGGATCATCAGAAGCGATCAAGAGAATCCGGATCTTTACTTGGCCGAGCAGAGACAAGTGAAGAGACAAGTAGAGTTTGCAGTGAAGGAGATCAAGCCCAAGACTGCAACTGAATAGCCAGAGCCCTGTGACACTCATCTGATCATTGGGAGGGAGACATCTCATCTTCTGGGTATCAGGCCATCCTACCTGAGTTCTGCCTTTGTCATCACAGTTCTTGGACCTGCATCTTCGTCAATAACCAGTAAGTTATATCTTGCATGTCCTCTTTAGTAACATTTCTTAGACTTTTGAATCACAGTCCTCATAAAATCTATTCCTAGATCTACTACCCAGCAACACATTATACCTAACTATCATCCACTTACCTCTCATCACCCCATTACCTAATCCTGCTCATATACCAGCCTTACAAACAACACAACTATCCTACAACCGACCCTCACCAAAAGTCCCAAAAACAAAGACCCTACCGATATCGGTTGACAGTAACCGGTATCGGTTATTGTGACTCAAAACCAGAAACCAGCCTTTTCCCCTACCTGTTTCAACGAAGCAATTAAATTGATATTTTACAGTCTTTGGTGTTAATTCATATTAGCAGGGGAATTGACCACCTTCGAAAGGAAGTTTTATATTTCCTGGGCCCAAGGCAGTTCCCTCATTTATTGTCTAATCAGAATCTTGTGGTCTTGTGTTCTTATTTGCAGGTAGTCCTTCCAAGACAAAAAGGAGTTCTTCGCAATCAACCTGATCTCTCTCTACGGTACGCGCACACCATCTCGACATTCAACAGGTATTCCTCCTAGCCCTAACCCTTATCTGTTTCTAAAAGGAATGAAAGGATAGAAGCAACTCTATTCCCAAAGAGCCGAAACATTCCGAGCGAAACATTTTGGCACGCCCGGTGGGACCCATTTTGGGTTTCTTTCTTTCTTGCTTGCTTTCATATAGGGAGCATATCTGCTGTTTTCTTCTTCTAAAAGATATTCACAAGGTATTTTGTTATTTTGATAAAAGAACTTGCTTTACTTTTACATCTTGCATTAGTGAAAGTCATCTCTTTTGCTTCATCGAATATCATTTTCGATTTGGGTTTTAAAACACGTGCATCACATTCTTGCTTGCTGTTTTCAATTCTAGTGAACATAGATTAAGTAACAGGTCGTACACGTGGGGGTGATTTCCACGGTATTGACAGGAAATTAATCTTACTTTCACTGCACAACACATACCGAATCACTTCATAATTAACACAACAGCTCAAAACATCCCCCCTTTTCCGCGGTATTCCTCCGCCCGATTGAGGTAACCTTATAAGCCAAAACAAACTTGACATTTCCCCTAAGTCTTTTGTTTAGGATTCTGACATCATTCTACGTCTAAAGGCATAAGCCCACGATAATTTAAATTAACCCTAGGGTTAGTCTCTGGATTTGCGTGTGCATCTTGCTTGTTTTCAGTTCTGTTTTCTCTGTCATACTCTGTCTTCTGTGAACACCTCAGAACTATTTGATAAGTGTACTAAACATTGTTTAAAATCAAATCAGCAGCTTCTCATATTTTTTCTTATACCAGTCTTATTACACCGACATCGGTTAACTGACCGACGTCGGCTATAGTCTAACCGACATCGGTTATTAGACCGATATCGGTTACTGTCTTTTACAGTTCCTGACAAACCAGCAACTTACCAATTTCACCATTCTGAGTCTGTTTCTGTTCTTGATAGATTGAAACCCTACTGTGTACTCCTGTCCATGGTTGTTATCACTCGAAAGCAAGCCGCCGCCATGGTTTCACATGCCTGCTCTGTGCCTTTACCTGAATCACCCCCTTCACATTCTATAGGGAACCCTACGGACACCAGTGAGATCCCCAAAATTCCTGTAGGAGATAAGGAATTTGCCAAATTTCTGGATGCTAATCCTAGCGCTGTACAATACTATTTGTCTCATGCCCTTGACCGTACACCTGATGGTCAACTCCTTGTTGGCATGCCTATTAGTATAGCTGCTCATTTAGCTCCCACTCCGCCTGATAACACCGCATTGCTTCCTGCATCTTTAGCCCCGTCTCCTAATTCATGGCTTCAGAGGTTCATACGACACAGATTGGCTTTCCTTTGGTTAATCTTGGACCCCACATATCATTACCGCCGACTGCTCCTACCTCATCTCTCTTGCAGACTGCTCCGTTCATGACTTGCTCTCTTCCACCTATCCACACTAGCTTTCCTTCTCAAGCTCCGCCTACCTTTTCATTCCCATACACGTATCCAGTGACCTCAACATCTTATATGGGACATCCCTATTCGGTCGCCTCAACATATTCATCCTCCATACCTTATCAACACTTAACCCCACCATTGTCTAGCGGAGGCCCTTGGCCCAATTTGCCTCCGTTTACCACAACCGCACCATCTTCTCATCCAACCACAGATTTCATCAAACAAATGATGGACAAAATGCAAAATCTGGAGGCTTCTGTTTCGGGAAGTCGTAGCGCCTTGACATACGAGCAAGTTTGTCGGGAGCCTATTCACCCTTCTGTCCCCCTTCATTCATATCCTCCTCAATGGGAATTGCCGAAATTTACTCGTTTTAATAGTAAAGAGGATCCTCAACAACACTTGCGATCATTTAGACATGCTTGTTATTTGATTGCTCATGATGATGCCTTGTTACTCCGCACTTTTCCCATGTCCTTATCAGGACCCGCCTTGGAGTGGTACAGTGCTTTAACCCAGCACTCAATCTTTCTCTTTTAACCAACTAGCCCAATCTTTCTTGGATCATTTCTCCATTAACATTGCCAAGAAAGTATCTATCACTGACCTTTATGCCATCCGACAATTCGAAGACGAATCTATCGCAGATTTCGTTGGACGATGGCGCGGCCTTATCAACCAACTTACATATGCCTTGCCTCAGGCTGAACTTATCGAACTTTTTACGCGGGCATGTGCTAAGCACATTTCTCCTACTCTTCAAATTCAAACTTTCCACACATTTGACGAGGCCTTTACCATGGCTCGGAAGCTAGAAATTCGAGCCTTAGAAGAAGAGAAATTGCGGTTGCGCAACAAAAACCCCAATTTCCGAACTCCAGATTCTACCAATAAACCAAACACCACCACTCCTCATGCATCCACTTCTTCTAAATCAAAAGGAGCTGTCCACGCGGTGATGGTCAAATCTCAAGCACCGTCTAATACTCCACCAAAAACCACCTATAAGTATAAAGCTGAGCCCATCAATTACACTCCCTTGGGAGAAACTTATGGTGTCATCTTGGAAAAATTGCTCAAAGCAGGAGCCATTACCTTACCTCCTGGTTAAACCTCATTCCGGGTTCGATTCCACCCGCGCCATACCTTCTTGGTACAAAGAAAATGACTTCTGTAACTTTCACCGCGTAAAAGGACATAGTCATGAAAACTGCAAGATGTTGAAAAACATAGTGCAGGAAATGGTTGATGCAGGGGATATAACCCTCGATAATCCTAATGCCCCTGCCAACCAAATTTGAAAATATTCAACAAACCATTCCCGAATCATTCTTCTAACAGTAAACTAAACCAAGATATCTTAGCCGAGGAGAGTGTTCATGAGATCCATGCAGTCTTCGATTCCCAGCCAAAGACCTCTATCGAACAAATTCTGAATCAAACCTCTTCACTAACACAGGAAACCGAACCCCCTTCCTCGCCATCAAGCAAACTGAAATCCTTGCATTCCTTTATCCATCAAGGAATTAACTGCCCAGAGTTCCCTTCTCACAAATGAGCCTTCTTATACCACATCCTTGCAAGACTGTGAGCGGATGTTATCTAATTTATCTATTTCCCAAACGTCTCCTTCTACCATTCTTGCTGCACAAGAGGAAGGCTCGCCACTTCTTTTGTCATCCTTAGACGAGAAACCTCTTGAACCGACATCACCACATTCTTTAAACATGATAGATCCTCTCAAACATGCCCTCCTACCTATTAGTCCTTCATCACCTAAATCTTTTCAGCAACCGGTGGACCTCTTAACGCCCATTGATACAGTGCCTCACATACCCCTTGTATCACACCCACAGTGGACCGGAATCACAACCCACCTTTCTTCCATACAAAAGTTCCTATTCACACGTGAGGACTGTCATTCCCTAGAAGATAGACAGGTCCTGTGGGAACGTTTGAGTACGCCATATTCTACTCAAATGCAAATGACCGATCCTGATGCCTCTACCATATACCCAAAGTGTTTACAGAAGCTTAAAATGCCTATGTCCTCATCTTCACCCCCCTCATCTCTACCAAATACCTCATCCACTTCTATTAACCTAACCAAATCTTCCCCTACGCTTGGGACCTCACCCATACCTAGTCTAACACATCCACCTAAGCGGCTTGATTTATCTAAAAATAAAGCCGTCCATCCCATTAGGAGACAGACTCAATCTCCTCCATCTAGGCCGTTAACACAACTAAAACCCTCGTCGTCACACCTACCTTCCATATTGGGACCCCATCCCTCTACCTTACATCAATATATCATACCTCCTGCGTTTTCTTTTAAGCGACCTACGCCTTCTGTACCCATACAGAAATCCAAAGGTATAGCAACGCCGTCACCCCGCGTATCCTGTCCACCTATCAACCCTAAACAAATTCCATCATCAAAAGATTTGTTTTCTGTCACTCCTATTTCTCCGTGGTTGTTTTCTGATACCACATCATCTGTGGCCTCATCATCCAACCTAGCTTCTGCGTCAAAGAAGCCACGTTTAGTTAAAACCCATTATCAAAACTCCTTGGCTAAAACACCCCCCATACGAACCAACCCCACCACGTCATCACCAGAATCGACCCAGTCAATAGCCTCATTTTCCTCTGACTTTGACCCACTCAAAGGGTCTTACGCCAAAATCCTTGCTATGTTGGTAGAGAATGCGACCATTTCCCTACCCCCACTTAGACCTTATGATCCATCTAAACCTCGACCTATAGGTTACGATGAGTCTAAAATCTGCGCTTACCACCGCACACCAGGACATGACGTAGAGGGATGTAAAGCGTTGAAAGCCATACTTCGTCCGTCACCTCTCTCAGATAGAAAAGTTAAGAAAGACAACTTACGAAGAGAGAGACCTTTAGCTTCAATTCCCTCTCCTATACCACCTGTCCCCGCCTCACCAAGATCTATCATTATTACAGCCCCACCTCTCGAAAACCATGACCTATCCCTACCATCTTCCTCCTCTCGTATTCACGAGATCAATATGATTAGTGTTGCTACTCGAGGGCAGAAAAACAATGGGAAAGTGAAAGAAAACACACCTGCGGCATCTCTTTCTCCGTCCAACATCCCGATTGCACCACCACCTAAAGTGGTTATTCGCGGACCCGCCTATCCCGTCTCTAATGGCATTGCCCACCGAACTATGATCAAACAGCTTCACCAATCACCTGTAAAAATGACACTGTATGATCTCATTCAGACTTCTGAATCTCATCGACAAGCTCTCGTTGAAATCCTTCAAGGGATAGAAGTTTTACCTAATGAAACCTTGCCCGTTACCTCTATTCTAACACCCAATCACGTTGCTTCACTCACCAAACAATCTATCTCCCCAACCACTTCTGTCTCTGTACAGCAAGCCGCTGCTGTCAGTTTCTCCGAAGATGAAATTATTGACTTCGGTGCCGAAGATCCTGACCCTGCTCTTTTCATCTCAGCGTACGTTCGGGATATTCGGGTACGTCGTGTTATGATTGACGGGGGCGCTAGCCTAAACATCATCTCTTCAAAAGCCTTCCAACAAATGAATATCCCTTCTAGTTGCATGTGTGCCAACCCCATCATGTTGCGATCATTCAATGATGCTATTACTTCTACTTTAGGCACCGTGATCCTTAACATTCGTGTAGGACCACGTACTTTACCCGAACTCTTCTATGTCCTTGAGGGAGAGTTCCAATACAATATGTTGTTAGGCCGCCCTTGGATCCGGGCTATGGGATGCGTTCCCTCCACCTTACATAGATGCATAAAATTTGAGTACGAGGGGAAGTCCTACACCGTAAAAGCTGATCCTCCCCCCTTCAAAACTTGCAATATGTTGTATCGCCCTAATGATGTGCTCGTACCAGTCAAGACACCCATTCATCCAACCCAGCCATCTACTTCCGACGCACCTACACCTTCAACCAATGAAACCGCCGTTACAAATATTACTTCCTTTCCCGCAGATAACATCCCAACCTCCGACCCCTTAGTAGATGTTTTTCAACGCCTTACGCTGGGGGAGTATCGCCTATATAACGTTAGTTCTTTCCATACCCCGCAGGAGTACGGACAGGTACATGCACATCCTACCTATGACCGTCGTGTGGGGGAAGTAATCCCCTATGGACCACCTCATTGCCGCACTAACCTAACATATGGGGGTGTCGATGCATCTTCCGTAACCCCTGAACCTCCTCTTGGCGTGGTTCCCTTCCAATCCGATTTTCAATACCTGACAAATCGTCGTTTCGCCCTTACCTTCTTGACTCGCTGTGCTTGGAAAGGCTTTGGTTTTGGTCTTTATGAACAAGGCCGACATACAATCATTCCTGTAACTACTCGCAAACACAATGATCGTAGTGGTCTCGGATTTCCGGGAACACTTACACCGAAGGAACCTCATGTGTCAGTTGTCTTCTGGAAGATGACAACGTCACCCCTACCGAACCATCATCACCCATTTTGCCTTCGTCACCCACAGAGTCGATAGATCCTGAATCTATCCCTCCTAACTTTTTTTTTTCATAAATGCTATCTTCCTAGGTCCTCTCACTTATCAACGCGATAATGAGGACCCCTCTTCTATTCCCCTTCTGTATCCAGATATGATTGAAGAGGACTCACCTTCAATTAACGTTGTTGAGTGCCAGGATGATGACTCCATCCTCACTTACCTTGGTGCGGATGACTCTTATATTCAACGCGCCTTACCATCTGAAACTCAAACCATGCTGAACGAGTCTACTATAGAAATCAACATCCACACAGAGGAAGATCCTCACATTGTGAAGATCGGACAATCCCTTAACGCATCAGAACAAGCCGCCTTTACTACCTTTCTCCGTATCCGCAACCAAGCTTTCGCTTGGTCCTACGCTGACATGCCAGGAATTGATCCTACCATTGCCATCCATAACATCACCCTAAACCCCGATTCCAAACCAGTCAAACAAAAACTGAGAAAAATGCATCCACGCATTGCCCTCTTGGTCAAAGAAGAGCTTCAACGACTTCTTTCCGTTTCCTTCATCTTGCCTATTGACTATCCTCAATGGATTTCTAACATCGTACCTGTCACTAAAGCGACGGGGGGACTTCGGATATGCACGGATTTCCGAGACCTTAACCTCGCTTGCCCCAAGGATGACTTCCCCCTCCCAAGTATTGATCAACTTGTTGATCTCACTGCGGGCCATGAAATGCTTTCTCTCATGGATGGTTTTTCGGGATACAATCAAATTTTGGTAGCCCCGGCCGATCAACATAAAACTACCTTCATAACTCCTTGGGGAACCTTCTGTTATCGTGTCATGCCATTTGGCCTTAAGAATGCTGGTGCGACCTATCAGCGGGCTATGACTTACATTTTTCATGACATTATGCACACTATCCTTGAAGATTATGTCGATGATCTTCTTGGCAAATCTAAACATCGCAGTGAACATCTCGATGTTTTAACCATTATTTTCGATCGCCTGTTGCAATATTCAGTCCGGCTTCAACCAAAGAAATGTGTCTTTGGTGTTCTTTCGGGAAAACTTCTTGGCTTTATCGTCTCTTTGCGTGGCATTGAGGTCGATCCATCTAAAGTCAAAGCTATCCTAGAAATGCCCCCACCCAAAAACCTCAAACAATTGCGTAGTTTGCAGGGTAAACTTCAATCCATCCGGCGTTTCATCTCCCAACTCTCGGATCGATGTCAACCTTTTCATCACCTTCTTAAAAAGGACATTGACTTTCAATGGAGCGAAGAGTGTCATCAAGCCTTTGAAGCTCTCAAAGCTTATCTCTTGCAGCCACCCGTGCTTATCCCACCTCAAGACGACCGCCCTTTCTACCTTTACCTTTCTGCCACTGACCACGCCGTAGGGGCCATGCTTGCACATCGTGACTCTGAGAATCGAGAACAAGCCGTTTATTATATAAGTCACACTTTGGTGGACTATGAGACTAGGTATACACATGTAGAAAAGTTGTGCCTAGCCCTATCATTCGTGGCCACCAAACTCCGACACTACCTTCTGAATCACAAAACTTTCGTCATCACCAACACGGACCCCATCCATTATATGTATGCCAAACCCCATCTAAACCAACGCATCGCCCGATGGCTCATGCTCCTCGCCGACCTCGACCTTGAGTTTGTCCACCAGAAATCAATCAAAGGACAAACCATCGCAGACCAACTTGCAGAAGCCCCTTTACCTGGGGAACAATTTACCAATTTTACATTCCCCGATGAACTCATCGCCACTCTTTCACTCAAAGAGGAATCGTATCCAATGACCCTCTTCTTCGATGGATCCAAATGCCAACGCGGCGGAGGAGCCGGCGTTGTTCTCATTCCTCTCGACGCTGAGCCTATGCCTCTCTCATTCCGACTCGATTTCCCCTGCACTAATAATACAGCGGAATACGAGGCCCTTGTTCTGGGTCTCCAGGTTGCGTTACACTTAGGTGTCAAATCTATCAATATTTTTGGCGACTCTCAATTGGTAGTCAATCAAGTTATGGGCATCTACCAATGTAAAAATGAGGAACTTCAAAAGTACAAACACTACGTGGATTCACTTCTAGCCTTCTTTACTCACTATTCTATCCAAACCATTCCCCGCTCCACTAACAAATTTGCGGATACTATGGCTTGCCTAGCCTCGCAAATTCCAGCTTCATCAACTGACTCTGACATTTTCGTCTTGGTCCAACAACTCTTTGCCCCATCTTACTCAGCCCCGGTTGTTTGTATGATAAATAATGTGTCTGCTAATTCTCAGGATACCTGGTATCACCAATTTCACGACTACCTTACAACCTCCGTTCTCCCACCTGACCTTACTAGTACCGGCAAACGCGCTTTTCTTAAACGCATGTTTCTCGTTATGTCGTTATGGGGGGACTCCTTTATAAACGTGGCTTTGATGGCATCCTCCTTCGATGTCTCACAGGCGCGGAGGTCACCTATACCATCCAACAGGTCCATGACGGTCTTTGTGGTGGACATTTTAGCGGCCTTGCCGTGGCCAAACGAATCCTTCGCCTAGGTTATTATTGGCCTACTCTTAATAACGATTGCTACGAATATGTTAAGCGTTGTGTTATGTGTCAACAACATGCCAACCTTCAACATACTCCAAGCCACCCGCTACAGGTCGCCCGAGATCTTTGGCCTTTCTCACAATGGGGTTTAGACCTTATTGGTGAGATTCATCCGTCCTCTTCGCAACGTCACCGATGGATAATCACAGCAACCGAATATTACACAAAATGGGTGGAGGCTATTCCGCTCATTTCAACTAAAAAAGAAAAAATTGTAGAGTTCATTAACCACCACATTATCTGTCGTTTTGGTGTTCCTCATCGCCTAATAACAGATAATGGAAAATCTTTCAAAAATAAGTTGTTGCAAGACCTTTGTGACAACTTTGGTATCAAACTTAGTTTCTCATCACCCTATTATCCACAAGCGAATGGACAAGCTGAATCTTCTAATAAAACCCTAACCAAAATCCTTATGAAAGTTGTCAATGAGTCCGGAAGAAATTGGCACGATCACATCCCCTTTGCCCTTTGGGCTTATCGTACTAGCATTCGTACCTCCACTAATGCCACACCTTTTTCTTTGGTATATGGTACCGAGGCTGTCTTGCCTCTCGAAATACAAATACCCTCCCTCAGAATATCTCTTCAGGATATTCTTACCAACGATGATTTCCGCCAAGAGCGGTTAGCCCAATTGGAGCTTCTTGACGAGCGTCGTCTTACAGCTCTTGATCACCTTCAAATCTACCAGAAACGCATCAAACGTGCTTATGATAAGCGACTTCATGAGCGTACCTTTAAGGTTGGTGATCTTGTCCTCAAAGAGAATCAACATGTAACCAAACTAGAAAAGAGAAAACGTGGAAAATTTGCTCCCAATTGGATTGGGCCTTACATAATCACTCACACTTACGGATCAGGCACTTATCGTTTAGCTTCGCTTAACGGTAAACCTGAGCCTGAACCCCTTAATGCCTTGCATCTTCGACCATTCTACTGTTGAATTTAGTGTTATATCACTTCTTATCTACCTAACGCTCGTCCCTTGAGCTCATTTACCGCTACATACACTTTGTTTCCTACATCTCAAAATAAAATCAAGCTCACATAGTTTGATTCTCACCTCCCCTTAACGATGCCTTCCCTTTTTAGTCTAGTCCATGACTTCAAAGTATTAAAATAACACATTCTTATGGGATTTTCTTGAGTCAAACTTCTTACCAAACTAGATGCTTCACGCCAAAAGGACATCTAGCTATCTAAATTATATATAGACTGCTCCCTCGAAGGACAGCTATATGCCAAACTATTGCTGCTATTATATATAGACTGCTCCCCCGAAGGACAGCTATACACTAAAATCACAGCTGTTACTATAAATAGACTGTTCCCTTGAAGGACAGCTATACACAGTCAGCCTTTAGCCGAAGCTTCTCGCATTGATCAGCTTCGTGAAGACCTCAAGAATAATACAATTAATATCCCTTGTAGACTTCCCACATCGATCAGTCTATATTCAGTAAAGTAAAGCCACATTCAAAAGAACTTTTGAGTCATGGACTTGTCTATTTAGGGTAGGTTCTCTTTCGTCAGAACACTCACTTTGTACCAAGTTCTCCGTACCTCAGCTATACCATCCACCTCACCTCACCATTTGTTTAAACTCAAGGGACGTGACGTACAATCGATATATTGTGATCATACAACTCTTTTCACCTATTGACTTCTCGTCTATGCACGGTACCTAGGGATTCAAGCTGGTTCTACGTTATTATGTGGTTTGTTTAGCTCTTTTCACCTATGGAACACTCTTTCCTCTTTGCCTCGCATCTAGGATTATGTGTTGATCTTAATCAGGACATGGTTCCCTACCACTTGGGTAGGCTAACTTTCGCTTCCCTTATACCTACACCAACAACGTCCATCCCTTACCAACACCAACAACATTACCCTATCAATATCAATATTTTTACCAACCGACAAATTGCCTAACCACAATCACATTGCCTGAATTCACCTCTCCCTGGTCCTAAGGGAGAACTACATCGGTCTGAGGCCCCTCCTTGCTTTGTGCAATGGGCTATGTAGGCAGCACTTCGGAGACATGGGGTCTCCCAAGGTTAGCTCGACCATCCCCTACCATAACCTATCATGTGTAAATATTTTTGTGTATTTCTATTTAATCACATTCCTCTTTATCCTTTTTTCAAAACACCGAAAGTCAGAATGAAAACATTCTTATTATTATCATAACTCAAATCAACATACATATCCAGTTTTATTTAGATGTTAAACAAATACATCTTCTCTATCATCGACACGCAGGTCGGCATCCTTATTTATTCTTATACCTTGCTAACATTTACTTAGACCCTCACGCCTCATCCCGAACCAGGGGATGATCGTGATCGTCGACGCCTCTCGCCAGGCCTCTCTGTCCTCAAAGGTACCACGGCTATTGGTACCACCCACTGATCTGCCAATCTCTCCTGTAACATATGAATACGCTCCCTCGCATGGAGGTATCTCGCCTCTAGTCCCTCTGCTCGTGACTCCGCAACCGCTAACAATCCTCTTGCCTCATTCACCTGCGTTCGGAGCTGATGAACTAATCTCTGCAGATGATCTCTCTCTGCTGTAATCCTAGCTATGTCAGGACGATCACGTACACCTCGCAGTTCTGTTACCCACCATAATCTATAGGCCTCTGTCGTTCCTGCATCCATTACCCTGCGATCGGCTGCTATCTCCTCTGGCCCTTCTGGAGGTGTCGGCCGGGGAGGTGAGAATGCTGCCTCGGCGTCGATCCTCATATATGGTCTATAAGCCAGGGGTATATCCTGCACAAATCCAAATTGTCGCCGCACACGATCTAGAGGAATCCTCTCGTACTCACCCGGCCTATGCCCTGCGATCCACCTCAATCGCTCTACACCCCTCAACTCCTCAGCTATGTGCTCTGTCACCATATAGTTACCGTACGGCCTCCAACAGATATCCGCCATCGTCACCATCTCCCATACCTACCTATAATACTCAATGTCACCCGTCACGGCCTGGGATCTTGCCTCTTGTTCTGTCTGGACCCATCGTCTGAATCCCAACCTCTGCACTCCGGTCTCCCCTGACTGGATGGGTCGGCCTATTGGTCGCACACAAACAATGTGCTCATAGGCCCAACAATGTAATAAAAATGAACAATCCAGTGTCGTCCTGTGATTTCACCTACAAGCCCATAAACCCCTGTATAGCTCCGCCAAATATGCAGGTGCCCATGCAAAAGTCACGTTCCTTTCTATCATCTCCCAAATAACACACATCAATGCTTTTGGAAATCTTCCCCCATCCGCCCTCGGCAACGCGTAATACCCTACCGCTATCATTAATATCACTGCTAACCTTGTCTCCTCAGGGTGTGCTGCATACATTATACCATACGTGAATGTCAAACCTCGCTGTGTCAAATCTCGTGCGTATGGACCAAATACTGCTGTTATCGCTCCCCGCGCCGCGCTAGGTAATGCCTGATATACTGGTCTTCCTGTAATTGGGAGTCTCAAAATACGGAACACATCTTCCAATGTCACTGTCATCTCCCCTGTTGGCAGATAAAAGGTATTTCTTTCTGGATTCCATCTCTCAATCAACGCCTGCAACATAGCATGGTTACGAGCAATTCGTGAATAATAGCGGATTCCACTTAACCCCAAACGATTTATCAGTGTCCATTCAGCTGGTGTTACATCCGCTCGGATTCGTGACAACAGCGCTGGTACACTATCATTCATCCTCAGCCCTGCCTCTGCCTGCATACGTCCAAACAACAAACAACCATTCAATCCATCAAATCCCCAAAGGTTTTTCTCACACTCTGGAAATTCCTGCAGTAACCGGTATCGGTTATAAACAACCGGTAGCGGTTTTGTAACCGATACCGGTTATCCTCTAACCGCTATCGGTCACTGTCAATTATATACACCTTGCCTAAACACGCCACCTACGACAATAATTTGATCGTTTACCCCTCTCTGTACATACAAACATACCCGAAAACCCCTGATTACATACCCCATTACATTCACCCTATCCCGATTCATTGTCTATCACCTTTTTCTTTCTCATCTTTATCTACTTAACTCTCCCTTATCACATGCAAGAATCAAATTACTACCAAAACGTTTACCTCTTGGGCTGCAGCAGCTTGAGGTGGCACTTGTCTTCCCTCTCGTCCCTGCCTGCTGGATGCTTCTCCTCGTTCTGCCATGTTCACCACCCTTTTCAAATTTGCCTTTCTGCCTTCTGAATCTCAGATCACATTCACTTTCCCAGTCTCTTTTCTCCTTATCACTCAATTCTCTCATGCAATTACTTGTCTCAGGCGTCAAAAAGCGTCGCATTCACGTATTTAACTTCTTGCATGGCTCTTAAAATAAGAACTTCAGTTGCCACCCCCTGCTTTTCTATTTTTAGAAAAGCTCCTTTTCTGAAGATAACCGGTATCGGTTATCTAACCGACATCGGTCTATTTACCATCGACATCGGTTATCTAACCGATATCGGTCATATACCTACCTTTTTTAAACATAGTCCTTTTCTTTATTTTTTACCTAATTTTTTGTGGTGCCGTCCCTTTTTTCCTGCATAACAACACCGTTATCTATAAGCATACATTAAATCCACCTCTCATTACAATTTCATCAATATCATCTATCTACATTACAAAAACAAACAAGCCATCAACAAACGATATTGAAAACCATCAATTTATACACCATTTGGATCCAACTTAACAGCTACATACATTCAATTTCACAAAACCAAAACATACAACATTTCATAATATAACATGTCAATTAAACTCATCATTTATATCTATATACATCCCATCAACAAAAGACATCAACATCATTAATATATAACACCATGTAAATCAAACTCATCATACATCACATATCACAAACCATCGACAAAACATTTAACGCATTTTACGCACAGCATGTGGGTCAAAACATCATATCTATATATATACAAAGTTTCCAATATACAATGTACCCTGCATCGGGGCCTCTGTAATCTCATAATACAACAAAGCCGGCACGCAGGCCGCAATAACTATCAATAATCTCGACTCGGCTCGCAGGCCGGTCCCTCATATCAAAAACATACTCGGCTCGCAGGCCGGTATCAACTGTACAACCTGTACTCGGCTCGCAGGCCGGTATATACAATAAATGAATGAATAAATGAATGAATGAATACATATATATAGGCACGCAGGCCTCTATAAACACAACCGGTTCGCAGACCGGTGCCCATGTCCAATATACAAATACAAAATATACAGGGACCCCTCAGCTCTCTCCACCGCCCTCTGCCTGTCTGCCTGCTGGTCCCTGTGCTGCCTCTCGCCTCCTGCCTGTCACAGACCCACCAGCTGTGGCTGCACCTCCCTGAGATCTCTGGCTCCGAGAGGTCTCTGCTCTATGTGCCGCATATGGCTGATAATCAGCCCCGGTACCATCAAGAATATCCTGATAGTATCGGGCCTCCGCTCTAGCCTCCATATAACGATCACGAGCCACCGTAGGTGCTGGGGCTGGTCCCCTGACTCCTACTACCAGTGCCCCCTGTGCCTGTGCTGGTGCCGCTGGTGGTGCCTGTGGCTGTGGTGGTACCTGTACCTGCGGCTGTGCCGGTGCCGTTGGTGGTGCTGGTGGTGCCTGTACCTGTACCTGAGCCTGTGCCTGTACCTGTACCTGAGCCTGGGCTAGCTGCCCCTGTAAGACACCTATCTGTGCCTGTGCAGCAGCAAGCTGCCCCTGTAATAACTGTACCTACCCTCTGAGCTGGTCCCTCTCTGCTCTAACAGCCGCTAAGTCTGGCTGTGCGGGCTGTGCTATCCTCGCAGCTCTCTCTCCGGCCCACCAAACCAAAAATGCTCCTGTGCAGCCGGCATCATCTACGGTATCATCTGCGGCCTCTCAGCAACCCAATCTGGGTCCACGGGCTGTGGTGCAGGCAGTGGAGCCTCTACATCATCCCTCTGGTACTGAGGGAAGCGAGGGGGCTCATCCTGTCGTAGCCCCATCTGCCTGCGTACCCTCTCTAGGGGTATCCTCTCATACTCTCCCGGCCTCCGTCCCGCTATCCAGAATGTATACTGGATCCACTGCAACTGTCCTCGGGCTCCTCCGTGAGGGTGATGACCTCTATACGGTCTCCATACAATATCTGCCACTGTCAGGCCCTCTAATAAATGTCTGTAATAAGCAACGTCCCACCCTGCAAGCACTGCTCGTGGCTGGCCCACGACCCCCAACCACCTCTGAAAGCCATATCTGTAGACGACCTGTGGCCCTGGCTACTAGGGCAGCCCTACTGGTCTAATGCATATGATGTGCTCATATGCCCAACAGTGAAGCAAAAACGTCGAGCAAATCCCGAATCGCCTCATCCGGTGATAGCCCCACAGCTCTCGGTATAACTGCACCAGGTATACTGGTGCCCAAGCATAACATGTGTGCTCCTCCACCATCTCATGTAGCACCCCCATAAGCGCCCGTGGAAAGCGGCCTCCCTCTGAGTCTGGGAGGGCGAAGCAGGTGATCCCAATCATCATCAGCACGGCAAGCCGTGTCTCATGGCGGTGGGCTCGGTACATATCCCCATACGCGATACTCGCGCTGTGATATGTCAGTAGCACAGCCGCATCCCCGAATACGTGTAGGATGTTGTCCATGGCGGTCTCTGCGTCCACTTGAAAGACTACCTCTCCATCAATCGGCAATCTAAGGATGCGGTACACATCCTCCAATGTAATAGTCATCTCCCCAGTCGGGAGATGAAACACATTGGTCGCCGGATCCCATCTCTCGATGAGGGTGACCATCAAACTGTGATCTCTCTCTATGGCCCTATAATGCTGGACTCCACCAAGTCCCACCTCACGCATAATGGCCCACTGCGCTGCGGACACGTGTGGCCGCATCCATCTCAATAGCGGGGGCATCCTGTCCCGCATCGTCAGCTGCTGACGTGCCTGCAAAACCAACTCACTACATTAGCCCTACTCTTTACAACAACAACTACTTTACCCCTCTCTATCCCCTTTCTTATCCACCTAACCACACCACGACTCCATAACGCACATCTACGCCCACCTATCTTACCCTAAAAACCTCTACAATATCCCCCTCCATCTTCACACCCAACACATAAAACCCAATCATACACAACAACAAACAACCTAACATGCCATCCCCAACGAGAACTTCACACCCAAAACCACCACCGAATGACGCAACAAAAATAGAAAATCCTGTCTAAGGACCGGTACCGGTCACCCATAACCGACCCCGGTCCCCTTCCCACCGACACCGGTCAAAGACCGACCGACACTGGTCGCCAACAAAGCCAACCTTTCCCAAAATTTCGTGACCGATGCCGGTCGCTTAGTGACCGGCATCGGTTGCTGTAAATTTCTGGAGCCGAACCCCGCGCGCCCCCCTAACTACATTTTTTCCTATTTCTACCAATTTACCCACCCAAATACCCTAAAAACCTACCCACCCTGCCGCCTTGACCTATTTAACCCATCTACCCTCTCCCTTTTTCAAATCATTTCCATTTCTTAATTATTTTCTACAAAATGTACATTCCTACCCAAAATCCCAAATATAGCATAATGCAATAAAATGCACACAATGAGGGGTTTCGAACCTACCCGTACGACGACACGTCGTCGTGGTGGGATGGGTGGTGGTGGTCCAGCTGGTCCAGCCCCTCCTGCTCCTCCTGGCTGTGCCATGGCTCTAACTGTCCTCTTCTGAGTCCTCCACCAATCAACTGCTGCCTCCTCCTCACTCGGGCCCACTAACAACTCACTCCTCCACTAAAATAGCTCCACCTCAATCAACAAATGCTCCAATCTCAACTCTCCATGTCAGACAACTCAAATTGGTTTTCAAATTGCAAATGTGACAATGACTGGCCGTATTTTTCTTTTTATAGGTTTTTGACCTGTAACCGATATCGGTTTTATTGTGCCCTAAGGAACCGGTATCGGTTTCTTAACCGATATCGGTCATAGACAATCGACATCAGTTTTTCTCCAACCCTTCCCCCAACTTCTACCCCTATTTACTAATCGCCCTTTCTCATAACATCGCCTATATCAACCTTTGCTGCAACCCCCTTTGTTAATCTATTTGGCCTGACCCAAGGCCACAACCACCTAATCCAGCCCGACCCAAGGCCTCCCTCTACCCATCCGGCCTAACCTACGGCCCTCACCCAACCCATTTGGCCTGACCTACCCCACCCCAACCCATCTGGCCCCCGAGGCCTCAGGCCTACCCATGCAACCTACCCATCCGGCCCGACCCAAGGCCTCACCCTACCCATCTGGCCCGACCCAAGGCCTCACCCTACCCATCCGGCCCGACCCAAGGCCTCACCCTAACCATTTGGCCCGACCCAAGGCCTCACCCTAACCATTTGGCCCGACCCAAGGCCTCACCCCAACCATTTGGCCCGACCCAAGGCCCGACCCAAGGCCTCACCGGCAACCCCAACAACTTGGCCCGACCCAAGGCCACACCCCAACCATTTGGCCCGACCCACGGCCCTCACTCATCAATCAGCCCGACCCAAGGCCATACCACTTAAATACCCCACCCAACATCAACAACATACACTTTTATCCACCCATCATGTAGCTTTTTGTTCAATCGAGCTCACCTGTTCGTGTTTTAGCATGATTAGGGTCCTTGACTTGATTTGTCGACCAACTTTGCCTAGACCTAGACCATGACGTTTATCTCAACCAAACCAACCATTTGGTACTGTCGAACAAGCCTAAACGTTCCTGTACCTTCCCCGTTATATACCCTGGAGCTACTTCCTATGCCTTGGATACCAGGATTATATCACCCTTGTTTGGATAAACTATCGACCTTTACCTATGTATTGCTGGTTTGCTCGTCAAATCATGTACCCTAGTTGCACTAATGCATTTCAACGTGTGTTTGCTTCCTTGGACCTACCCCACCATCTCACCATCATCTCTACACCATTTACCCTTTATCAACCCTATCCCTGCTTTCACGCTACCTCAATCTGTGATAGATTTGAGGGGGATTACCTATACCCTTAACAGAGGAAACCACTTCGTATTATTGTCCGTGCAGCTTTATAAAACAAACTACACGACAATAAGGGGCTAATGTAGACACCAAATTTGTGTCTTACGACCCCCGGGGACCTGCATCTCATTTCGCAACCTAACCTCATCACCTAAACCTTACATAATTATTTATTAATTACCTTGTAATTGATAAATCCACATCACCTTACCTACCACCTCATTTGGCCACCTCATCATGACCTAGTCCTAACCCTAAACTAACCTAATTAAGACCTATAACTTGGTCCACATCCACACCCATGACTAATGACCCCTTTCTCGCACCCAAAACTGACCTTCTAGTTACTTGACCAAGCCCTCAACTAATCTCTCGGGAGAAAAGGAGGGAAAGTTGGCTATTTTACTGAAAATAGCCCACTTTGACCTGACCGATACCGGTTCCTACTCGACCGCCGTCGGTTACATAACCACCATCGGTTCACTGTAAATGGGCTCCCCTAACCAAAAACAAAGGTGGAAGGATTTTTGGATCTATCAGGATCATCAGAAGCGATCAAGAGAATCCAGATCTTTACTTGGCCGAGCAGAGACAAGTGAAGAGACAAGTAGAGTTTGTAGTGAAGGAGATCAAGCCCAATACTGCAACTGAATAGCCAGAGCCCTGTGACACTCATCTGATCATTGGGAGGGAGACATCTCATCTTCTGGGTATCAGGCCATCCTACCTGAGTTCTACCTTTGTCATCACAGTTCTTGGACCTGCATCTTCGTCAATAACCAGTAAGTTATATCTTGCATGTCCTCTTTAGTAACATTTCTTAGACTTTTGAATCATAGTCCTCATAAAATCTATTCCTAGATCTACTACCCAGCAACACATTATACCTAACTATCATCCACTTACCTCTCATCACCCCATTACCTAATCCTGCTCATATACCAGCCTTACAAACAACACAACTATCCTACAACCGACCCTCACCAAAAGTCCCAAAAACAAAGACCCTACCGATATCGGTTGACAGTAACCGGTATCGGTTATTGTGACTCAAAACCAGAAACCAGCCTTTTCCCCTACCTATTTCAATGAAGCAATTAAATTGATATTTTATAGTATTTGGTGTTGATTCATATTAACAGGGGAATTGAACACCTTCGAAAGGAATTTTTATATTTCCTGGGCCCAAGGCAGTTCCCTCATTTATTGTCTAATCAGAATCTTGTGGTCTTGTGTTCTTATTTGCAGGTAGTCCTTCCAAGATAAAAAGGAGTTCTTCGCAATCAACCTGATCTCTCTCTACGGTACGCGCACACCATCTCAACATTCAACAGGTATTCCTCCTAGCCCTAACCCTTATCTATTTCTAAAAGGAATGAAAGGATAGAAGCAACTCTATTCCCAAAGAGCTAAACAAATACATCTTATCTATCATCGACACGCAGGTGGCATCCTTATTTATTCTTAACCTTGTAACCTTACTGTAGACTCACACCTCATCCCGAACCAGGGGATGATCGGATCGTTGACGCCTATCGCCAGCACTATCGGCCTCAAAGGTACACGGCTATGGTATCCGCCCAACTGATCTCCCAATACTCCTGTTAACATATGAGACGCTCCCTCGCATGGAGATCTACCTCGAGTCCCTCTGCTCATGACTCAGCAACCGCTAAACAATCCTCTGCACTAATCACCTGAGTTCGGAGTGATTGAAAATGAACTAATTCTCTACAGAACGATCCTCTCTTGCTGTTGGTGTAATCTAGCTTGTCAGGATGATCACGTAACCTGCAGTGTTGTTTACCCACCATAATCTATAGGCCTCTGTCGTTCCTAATCATTACCTGCGATCGGCTGCTATTCCTCTGGCCCTTCTGGAGGTGTCGGTAGGGGAGGGTGAGAATGCTTGCCTCGGCGTCGGATTCCTCATATATGTCTATAAGCCAGGGGTTATCCTGCCACAAATCCCAAATTGTCACCGCACACGATCTCGAGGAATCTCTCGACTCACCCGGCCTATGCCCTGTGATCCACCTCAATCGCTCTACACCCCTCAACTCCTCAGCTATGGGCTCTGTCACCATATAGTTACCGTACGGCTCCAACAATTCCGACCATCGTACCATTCACAACATGCCATAATAACTCAATGTCACCCGTCACAGCTGGGGTCTGCCTCTTGTCTGTTGACCAATCGTTGAATTCCAACTCTGCCTCCGGTCTCCCCTGATGGATGGGTCGGCCTATTGGTCGCACACAAAACAATTGCTCATAGGCCAACAATGTAATAAAAATGAACATCCAGTGTCGTCCTGTGGATTTCACCTACACGCCCATTAAACCCTGTATAGCTCCGCCAAATATGCAGGTGCCCATGCAAAAGTCACGGTCATTCTATCATCTCCCAAATAACACCAATCATTGCTTTTGGAAATCTTCCCCATCAGCCCTCAGCAACGGTTAAACCCTACGTATCATTAATATCACTGCTAACCGTGTTCTCCGTAGGGTTGCCTGCATACATTATACCATACGTGTAATGTCAAACTCGCTGTGTCAAAATATTGTGCGTATGGACCAAATACTGCTGTATCGGGGGGATACCCGCCGCCATGATAGGAATGCACTGATATACTGGTCTTCTGTAATTGGGAGGCTCAAAATACGGAACAAATTTCCAATGTCACTGTCATCTCCCTGTTGCAGATAAAAGGATTTCTTTCGGATGCCGCTCTCAATCAACGCCAGCAACATGCATGGTTACGAGCAATTTCGTGAATTAATAGGCAGATTCCACTAACCCCAAACGATTTATCAGTGTCCATTCAAGCTGTGTTACATACACTCGGATTCGTGATTAACAAACGCTGGTACACTATCATCACCGCAGCCCTACCTCTGTCTGCATACGTCCAAACAACAAAAAAAACCATTCAATCAATCAAATCCCCAAAGGTTTTTTCTCACACTCTGGAAATTCATGCAGTACGGTATCGTTAAAAAACCGGGTAGCGGTTGTGTAACAATACGGTTATCTCTTAACCACTATCGGTCACTGTCAATTATATACACATTGCCTAAACATCCACCTACGACATAATTTGTCATTACCCCTCTTTGTACATACAAACATACCCGAAAAACCCTGATTACATACCATTACATTCACCCTATCCGATTCATTGTCATCACCTTTTTTCTTTCTCATCTTTATTCTAATTAACTCTCCCTTATCACATGCAAGAATCAAATTACTACCAAAAAGTTTACTCTTGGGCTTTTTATTATAACAAGCTTGAGGTGGCACTTGTCTCACTCTGTCCCTACCTGCTGGTGCTTCTCCTCGTTTTGCATGTTCACCACCTTTTCAAATTCCTTTCTTCCTTCGGAATCTCAGATCACATTCACTTTTCCCAGTCATTTTATCCTTATCACTCAATTTTCTATGCAATTACTTGGTTCTAGCATCAAAAAGCGTCGCATTCGCGATTTAAATTCTTGCGTTGGCTCTTAAAATAAGAATTCAGTGCCACCCTCGCTTTTCTATTTTTAGGAAGAAAGCTCCTTTCTTAAGATAACGGTAATCGGTGATCTTAACCGACATCGGTCTATTTACCACCGACACAGGGTATCTAAACCGATATCGGTATATACCACTTTTTAAACATAGTCCTTTTCTTTATTACCTAATTTTTTGTGGCGCAATTCCTTTTTTTTTCCTGCCATAACACACCGTTATCTATAAGCATACTTAAATCACCTTCATTACAAATTTCATCAATATATCTATCTACATTCAAAAACAAACAAAGCCATCAACAAAGATATTGAAAACCATCAATTTATACACCATTGGATCAAACTTAATAGATACTACATTTATTTCACAAAACCAAAAACATAACAACATTGGTCATTAATATAACAGGTAAATTAAACTCATCATGTTATAGATATACACCCATCAACAAAGACATCAACTATTAAATATATAAACAACCAGGTAAATCAAATCATTCATAACATTCAATATCACAAAACCATCGACAAAAACCTTTAATGCATTTTACGCAACAACACCCGTGTGGTAAAATCATATCTATATATATACAAAGTTTCCAATATACAATGTACCATGCCAATCGGGGCCTTTGTAATCTCATAATACAACAAACCCGGATGCAGGCGCAATAAATGTTCAATAATTCGATCCGCGCTCGAAGCCGGTACCCCATACCAAAAACATTTACTCGGCTGTAAGGCCGGTGTGTATCAACTGTCTACTGTACTCGGCTCGCCCACGTCCCGATATCATAAATAATGAATGAATAACTAAATGAATGAATGCCCATACCATATATACGCACACAGGCCTCTATAAAACACAACACTGTGTAGCAGGGACCGGTGCCCATGTCCAAGATAAAAATACAAAATATACAGGGACCCCTCAGCTCTCCTCCCCCGCCCTCGCTGTCTGCCTGCTTGTCCCTGTGCCCGCTCTTGCCTCCTTGCCTTGTTCCCACAGACCCCACTAAAGCTGTGGCTGCACCTCCCTGAGATCTATGCTCCCGAGAGTTCTCTGCTCTATGTGCCGCTATGGCTGATAATCATCCCCTGGTACCATCAAGAATACCTGATAGTATCGGGCCTCTGCTCTAACCTCCTAAATAAACGCTCTCTAGCCACCGTAGGTGCTGGGCCTGGTCCCCCTGACTCCTACTATACCTACCAGTGCCCCCTGTGTCTGTGCTGTGCTGCTGGTGGTGCACATGGCTGTGGTGGTACCTGTACCTGCGGCTGTGCTGGTGGCCGGCTAGTAATGGTGCTGCGGCTAGGTGCCTGTACCTGTACCTGAGCCTGTGCTCTGTACCTGTACCTGAGCCTGGGCTAGCTGTCCCCTGTAGAGACACCTATCTGTGCCGTGCAGTAAGCAAGATGCCCCCCCTGTATAACTTTACCTGCCCTCTGAGCTGGCCCATCTCTGCTCTAAACAGCCCGCTAAGTCCCCTGGCTGTGCGTACCTGTGCTATCCCTCGCAGCTCGCCATCCGACCCCCCAAACCAAAATACTCCTTAACAAAAGCTGACATCATCTACGTATCATCTAACCGGCCTCTCATCAACCCCCTCCTGGGTCCACGGGATGTGGTTGCAGGCAGTGGAGCCTCTACATCATCCCTCCGGTACTGAGGGAAGCGAGGGGGCTATCCTGTTGTAGCCCCCATCTGCCTGCGTACCCTCTCCAGGGGCTATCCTCTCATACTCTCCCGGCCTCCGTCCCGCTATCCAGAATGTGTACTGGATCACTATCAACTGTCCTCGGGCTCCTCCTGTGCGGGTGATGACCTCCCTATACGGTCTCCTATACAATATCTAGCCAGATGCTCAGGCCCTCTCCAATAAATGTCTGTATAACGCAACGTCCCTCGCCCTGCAAGCACTGCTCGTGGCTAGCCCACGACCCCCACAACCCCCTACTGAAAGTCGTATCTATAGATGACACTGCGGCCCTGGCTACTGGGGCAGCCCTACTGGTCTAATGCATATGAATATGCTCATATGCCCAACAGTGAAGCAAAAATGTCGAGCAAATCCTGAATCGCCTCATCCGGCGATAGGCCCCACAGCTCTCGGTATAATTGCCACCAGGTATATACTGAGTCCCCAAGCATAACATGTGTGCTCCTCCACCATCTCATGTAGCACCCCATCAGCACCCGTGGAAAGCGGCCTCCCTCTGAGTCTGGGAGGGCGAAGCATGTGATCCCAATCATCATCAGCACGTCAAGCCTTGTCTCAATGGGCGGTGGGGCTCGTACATATCCCCATAGGCGATACTCGGGGCTGTGATTGGTCAGAGCGCGCCGCACTCCCCGTACCGTGAGGATATGTCCATGGCGGTCTCTGTGTCCACCTGAAAGACTGCCTCTCCCATCAATCGGTAGTCTACGGATGTTGGTCACATCCTCCAATGTAATAGTCATCTCCCCAGTCGGAATGACAATTGGTCGCCCCGTATCCCATCTCTCGATGAGGGCGACCATCAAACTGTGGAATCTCTCTCTATGGCCCTATAACGCGAAACTCCGCTAAGGTCCCACCTCGCGCATAATGGCCCCCTGCGCTACGGACACGTGTGGCCGCAATCCGTCTCAACGCGGGGCATCCTGTCCCCCCATCGTCAGCGGCTGACGAGTGCCGTCAAACCAACTCACTACATTAGCCCTACTCTTTACGAACAACTACTTTACCCTCTCTATCCCCTGTCTTATCCACCTACCACAAACCATGACCCATAACACACATCTATGCCCACCCTATCCTTCTTACCCTAAAAACCTCTACGATAATCCCCCTCCATCTTCACACCCACCACATAAAACCCTTCATACACAACAACAACACGAACATTCCATCCCCAACGAGAAACTTTCACACACCCCCAAAACACCCACCTAATGACGCAACAAAATAAAATCCTTCTAAGGACCGGTAACCCGGTCACCCATAACTGACCCCGTTCCCCTTCCCACCGCACCCGTTCGCCGACAAATCCAATTTTTTCCTGAAATTTCCGTGACCGATGCCAGTTCGCTTAGTGACCGGCATTGGTCGCTGGAAATTCCAGAGCCGACCCCGCGCCCTCCCCCCCCCCCCCAACTACATTTTTTCCTATTTCTACCAATTTACCCAACACCCAAATACCCTAAAAACCTCCCACCCCTGCCCCATGACCTATTTAACCCATCTAACCTCTCCCTTTTTCAAATCATTTCCATTTCTTAATTAGTTTCTACAAAATTACATTCTACCCAAAATCCCAAATATAGCATAATGCAATAAAATGCAACATATGAGGGGTTTCGAAACCTACCCGTACGACGACATCGTCGTGGGTGGGTGGTGGGTGGTGGGTCCAGCTGTCCAGCCCCTCCTGCTCCTCCTGGCTGTGCCATGGCCTAACTGTCCTCTTCTGAGTCCTCCACCAATCAACTGCTGCCCTCCTCCTCACTCGGGCCCACTAACAACTCACTCCTCCACTAAAATGCTCCACCTCAATCAAAAATGTTCCAATCTCAAACTCTCCACGTCAGACAACTCAAATGGTTTTCAAATTGCAATGTGACAATGACTGGCCGTATTTTTCTTTTTATAGGTTTTTGACCTGTAACCGATATCAGTTTTATTGTGCCCTAAGGAACCGGTATCGGTTCTTAACCGATATCGGTCATAGACATATGACATCGGTTTTTCTCCACCCTTCCCCCAACTTCTGCCCTATTTACTAATCGCCCTTCTCATAACATCGCCTATATCAACCTTTGCTTACAACCCCCTTTGTTAATCTATTCGGCCTGACCCAAGGCCGCAACCTCCACCCTAATCCGGCCCGACCCAAGGCCTCCCTCTACCCATCCGGCCCGACCTACGGCCCTCACCCAACCCATTTGGCCCGACCTACGGCCCTCACCCAACCCTTTGCCCGACCCAGGCCACAACCTACCCATCCCGGCCCGGACCCAAGGCCTCACCCTACCATCCAGCCCGACCCAAGGCCTCACCCTACCCATCCGGCCGACCAAGGCCTCACCCTAACCATTTGGCTTGACCCAAGGCCTCAACCCTAAACCATTTGGCCTGACCAAGGCCTCACCCCCAACCATTTGGCCCGACCCAAGGCCGCAACCCAACAACTTGGCCCGACCCAAGGCCTCACCTACCCATCCGGCCCGACCCAAGGCCGCACCCCAACCATTTGGCCCGACCCAAGGCCGCACCCCAACCATTTGGCCCAACCCATGGCCCTCACTCATCAATCAGCCCGACCCAAGGCCGTACCACTTAGATACCCCGCCCAACATCAACAACATACACTTTTATCCACCCATCATGTAGCTTTTTGTTCAATCGAGCTCACCTGTTCGTGTTTTAGCATGATTAGGGTCCTTGACTTGATTTGTCGACCAAATTTGCCTAGACCTAGACCATGATGTTTATCTCAACCAAACCAACCATTTGGTATTGCCGAACAAGCCTAAACGTTCCTGTACCTTCCCCGTTATATACCCTGGAGCTACTTCCTATGCCTTGGATACCAGGATTATATCACCCTTGTTTGGATAAACTATCGACTTTTGCCTATGCATTGCTGGTTTGCTCGTCAAATCATGTACCCTAGTTGTACTAATGCATTTCAATGTGCGTTTGCTTCCTTGGACCTACCCCACCATCTCACCATCATCTCTACACCATTTACCCTTTATCAACCCTATCCCTGCTTTCACGCTACCTCAATCTGTGATAGATTTGAGGGGGATTACCTATACCCTTAACAGAGGAAACCACTTCGTATTATTGTCCGTGCAGCTTTATAAAACAAACTACACGACAATAAGGGGCTAATGTAGACACCAAATTTGTGTCTTACGACCCCCGGGGACCGTATCTCATTCGCAACCTAACCTCATCACCTAAACCTTACACAATTATTTATTAATTACCTTGTAATTGATAAATCCACATCACCTTACTTGCCACCTCATTTGGCCACCTCATCATGACCTAGTCCTAACCCTAAACTAACCTATTAAGACCTATAACGGGTCCACATCCACACCCATGACTAATGACCCCTTTCTCGCACCCAAAACCGACCTTCTAGTTACTTGACCAAGCCCTCAACTAATCTCTCGGGAGAAAAGGAGGGAAAGTTGGCTATTTTATTGAAAATAGCCCACTTTGACTTGACCCAATACCGGTTCCTACTCGACCGCCGTCGGTTACGTAACCGCCATCGGTTCCCTGTAATGGGCTCCCCTAACCAAAAACAAAGGTTGGAAGGATTTTTGGATCAATCAAGATCATCAGAAGCGATCAAGAGAATCCAGATCTTTACTTGGCCGAGCAGAGACAAGTGAAGAGACAAGTAGAGTTTGCAGTGAAGGAGATCAAGCCCAAGACTACAACTGAATAGCCAGAGCCCTGTGACACTCATCTGATCATTGGGAGGGAGACATCTCATCTTCTGGGTATCAGGCCATCCTACCTGAGTTCTGCCTTTGTCATCACAGTTCTTGGACCTGCATCTTCGTCAATAACTAGTAAGTTATATCTTGCATGTCCTCTTTAGTAACATTTCTTATACTTTTGAATCACAGTCCTCATAAAATCTATTCCTAGATCTACTACCCAGCAACAAAATTATACCTAACTATCATCCACTTACCTCTCATCAACCCAATTACCTAATCCTGCTCATATACCAGTCTTACAAACAACACAACTATCCTATAACCGACCCTCACCAAAAGTCCCAAAAACAAAGACCCTACCGATATCGGTTGACAGTAACCGGTATCGGTTATTGTGACTCAAAACCAGAACCATCCTTTTCCCCTACCTGTTTCAACGAAGCAATTAAATTGATATTTACAGTCTTTGGTGTTAATTCATATTAGCAAGGGAATTGAACCACCTTCGAAAGGAAGTTTTATATTTCATGGGCCCAAGGTAGTTCCCTCATTTATTGTCTAATCAGAATCTTGTGGTCTTGTGTTCTTATTTGCAGGTAGTCCTTCCAAGACAAAAAGGAGTTCTTCAGAATCAACCTGATCTCTCTCTACGGTACGCGCACACCATCTCGACATTCAATAGGTATTCCTCCTAGCCCTAACCCTTATCTATTTCTAAAAGGAATGAAAGGATAGAAGCAACTCTATTCCCAAAGAGCCGAAACATTCCGAGCGAAACAATCATATGAAGGATCAATAACATAATCATCATCATCATTTACAAATGAATCTGGAGGGTTCTTGATGCAAAAGGATTTGATTTGAGCAAGGGTTAGGCGAGAAAGCTCTTGTCTTCTCACTTCATGCTCATCTGAACAGGAAGCCCATAAATATTCCATGGTAGGGTTATGTTGATGCTTTGTTCCAAGAATCTTCTACATATATCCATTGATATCAAACTAGGTTCTCTTCACATATGGATGAATTGTGATGAGGGAAAACTCTTTTTCCATGAGTTGTGCACTGAAAATATTTAGACATTGGTATTCCCCAATTTGGATTGGGAAATGAATTCCCGAGTGATGCTTGTCACTTAGAAGACAATGAACTTGGAATATTTTTCGCGTGAGCTCCATCGATGCCTATTTGTCATTGACGTACTTAGGAAGTTTCCATGGAGTACCCACAAAGCCACTTACGTGAATGTAAGAAAAGGATGAGAATTGAATAAACCAGGTTCCCTATTGGGAAATGGCATCCATGGATTCTTTAGAAAATCTTTCCTCTGTATTCCGATTCAAGTTTTGAATCACGCGGAATGTGAATGCATCGTTGACTCTTCTGAAATGGTGAGAGATATTTTTGAAACTTAGTTGCAGATAGTAATGGAAGACACTATTTGATAGACCCATGACTCCTCTTATTTTGAGTCCCAAAAATATCTTTCTTCTTGCCACCACGTGAGTCAGATACGATGTCATGTAGAAGCATCCAGTCATCTTTACTTTAATTAATTATTTGTGAAGGGTATCACTGATGATGGTGGCCCAATCCACAAACTATCTCTTGGAAAGGATGATACAAATAAACTGATACATCCATGGGTGGAAAATCCTAGCAGAGGGTAAATCAAAAACTCAACTCAGGAGAGTAATCATGTCCCTGATTTCTTCCATGAACTCAATGCGGTACAGTTCTTTAGGAAGTTGGTCAATTCGATACCTCCTGGTAACTAAGCAGTTGTTATTAACCATCTTGCTCCACCTAAGGGGTTCTTCATCCCAAAATTCTTGTGTTGACTGTCGAGTGATATCTGCATTCTCAAGGAAGTTAGGTATGCTGAGAATTTCCTCAATGTGCTTTGGTGTGATGAAGAGGAAAGTCTCTCGATTATCTTTAAAAATTCCTCATCTCTCGGGATCATAATGCTCCGTGCAAGTGATAACCAGATCCGGACACTACACCAAGATAAGAAATGTTGTTGCTTGGGGTAGACCACTATGGTAAAGCCTATTTGAGAATATGGTTTTTCCTTAAGCTTTCACCCAATTGTAGGATTGTTGCACATTGATGTGACCCATATTTGTATCAGTGATATTATCAAATGTCAACTTGATGGAACTGGGAGGAATGATTCCTTGGAATTTGTACTTGAGTGTTGTTGGTCGTTAAAAGAAAACCTAATGAGAGCAACAGTCAGGGGACAAGAAGTCCATCCTCTTTGATGGGAGAGGTTCCCTTATTTAAAAGTAAAACTTATTTACAAATGTACAACACATTACTTTGATGTGGAACTTGGATATCATGAAATTTTTGTGAAATGAAATAGATTATCAATCACAAAAGCATAGAAGAATGAAGACAAGGAAATGAGTAGAAAAGCATTCTCCAGAATTATAGCTGACAAAATAATTCCTTATACGTGCCAGAATACAATGAATTGGAATTGGACCATTTGTATTTGAATTACTATGATGCAATTTGGAAGGACACACAGTTCCACAAATAACATTTACAAGAATACAAAGTTTCTTGGTATTATGTAGACAAATGATCTCCTAATAGTTAACAGATAGCTGTGAAATAAAGGAATCAAATGAAAAAAGAAAGAAGATCCTTTTGTATTGATTGCCGTATTATTTCTTACACTTTTAGAAATAAGCCAAGTTCCCCCTGCAAAAATGGCGAGAAGAGGCTAGTATATAGTTTACAAATTAGTCACCCTTAGTAACTACTTCTTTAAATAATGTTTAGTTAAAGGGTTGCTTGATGAAAAACCTCAACTAATTTACAATATATATGAGAAAAGGAAAGGAAGAAAGGAGAAAAGTCAGGAGAAGAAGACAGGTGTTCATGATTGAGAGGGGCCCACTGATTTGAGGATCCGCTGTCTAAATATTTTCAATGCCTCTACTATGTCTCTGCCACATTGGTACCAATGTATTGGCAGTGGATTGGGTTCAAAATCCGAGGCACTTCTCCATCTCTTTGTCGAATTCGACATGTGTATGATAATCTTTATTTGCTTCTTCAATAGAAGACTGGAGAGAGTAGATCTCCTTCATATTTTCCTTAGAAATGAAATCCTCCTTGAACAAATTATCTTTGACAAAAGCTCTGAATTAAGCTTTGATTTCTTGCAAGGAGAGGGGTACACTAGAGGTATCATCATGGAGGTGGCAATGTATATATTTGAAAGCGGATACCACCAAAGTCTTGAAGGCCTCACCCTTTTGCCAGCTATTTTTCAGTTCTCCCAAAGCTTCTTCTAGCACCTTGATTTTCCATTCCACGTTGTACACCCATGATTTTGACAAGTTATCTTTTGCATCGTCGAAGACTTTTCTTTCCATTAAAATTTTCTCATCAGCCTATCCCATGAGGCGAAGGTCTACTATACAACTGCTCCAGAGTTTGAGTTCTTTATCTATATTTCCCATAGTGGAGGAGAGCTTCTGTTGTAGATTTTTTTACCTTCTCATTGAGTTTGAAAGCTTCATCAATGAAATTCAACCCTGCAATGAGCGTATCATCCACCATGGCCTCCATAGCCCTTCCATAGATAGAATATCGGTGTATATCTTTGATACTCCGGACTTCATCTTGGCTGAGGATTACTAGTGGTGGAAGAGTGGTCAATGGGGTGGGGTCTAAAACTTTATCCTTGGACAACAGTGACTTGATGAAACCTGCAAGAACCTGAGCATGCTCTTCTAGTTGCTCTATAGTTTGTTGCCCTTTTTCAACTCTCCCAATGACCCTAGTGACTGTTTCCTGAAGATTATGAATATCACCTTCAGGGGTGGACTCTCGCATAGGGATCCTCAAGAGCTCGAGATCAGATGCTTGCAAATCATGCTCTAGCTTGTCTACTTTGGGCTTGGCTATCTCTAGGAATTTCTGGCCCTGAGCATCAGATACTATTCTGGAGGTAGTCCTGGCCTTCTTGGCGGGAGTAGGAGGAGTAGTTCCTAATAAGGCCGCCACAACATCAAAATTGGGTCCTGAGATTTGGGAGGAAGACTTTCTCTTCCTACTATCAACAAAAGGCTCACCCATGCAAAAGAGGAGGAAGAGGAAGGTGGGGCAAGAGGGCCGAGAGAAAGGGAACTCATGGCACTCAAAGTGTGCACTACTGTTGCCTCCAGTATTGATATGAGTGGGATGCTCGGGGCTTCTGGTACAGAAGAGTCAATGGCATTTGGAAGCTCAGTGCTTTGAACTTCTTTGTCTTTGTCCATTGGGGCTTCTAGAGCACTTATGGAGGCTGGTACCTCACTCTCTTCACTTTCACTGAGAACAATAATGTTCTTTGGGCCTAATGGCAATTCCGAATGCTTCATCATAGGATCTTCTTCAATAGGCTCCTTTTTGACCTCCTTGATCTTCTTCTGATATACTTGAGTGGATGAGGAAGGAGTGGAGGATGTAGGACCTTTAGTTGAGGTGGCAGGAGGAGTCTGCACATGTGCTTTCGAACTGGGTGTCAATGCTTCCTTCCTTAGTGTTGAAGTATCCTTGGAGGAGGACTCACCTGAATGCCTTATAAGCTCATGGAATTTCCTATAAAACCAGATCTTGGTTCTTACTAAGACAGGGGCTAAGATTTCAGCCAGATCATCTTTCTCCTTTTTGAACCAATCCAAATCCTCCAAGGGAGTGTGTCTGGTCAAGGTGTCATATTCATATGAAAACATGTCAGAATTATCATCCTGAAGCCCTTCCAGAACTTGATACAAGTTAAGCTCTTGAATTAGTTGGAGAGAAAACCTGCCATAATGCTGCCTTCTTGCCTCAAGATCATCAACATAGTCAACCCAATAGTCTTCAGTGTTTGCCCTATGGTAGTAATTGATCTTGATTTTCTGTTCAATAAATTTCTTCAAATCAAAACAAGTTCTTGGCCTGAAGAAATGGACAGTAATGGGAGCAAGGGCTCTTTCTATGTTTTGTGCATCTAGAGCCATCTTGTAGGTGTAATTTCCCAAAGATATGGGGAAGTGTAGGCCAGTAATTTTCTTTTCCATGTAGGTTCTGTGCAACTTGTCTAGTTTCCTGCATATCTCGATCAAGGCCATTTTATCGTTGCAAAACATAGGAAGCTTGAGAGGAGTGCTCTCATATCCTGCAAGCCTTATATAGGATAATTTTCTAAACTGGATGAAGTAGGCACCGTAGTGCGATATTAGGTTCATAGTTTCATCAGAAAATTTCCTTGCCGTGTCGCTCTCCAAAAGCTTGACAATGTACATGGTGAAAGCATCATTCGCCCTCCTGAAGTTACGATTGCTAGTGTCCAAGGTGAATTGAGGGTAGTAGGCATATACAGGGTCACCCTTATGAGCATCAATGTAGGTGAATCCAAACCATTGCCTTGATGCTGCTAGGGTATACATTAGGTATGAAGTCATGTAAAAATTCCTGGTTTGCTGTACACTGGACAGCTGCTCTACTAAGTTCATGTTGATGATTTTTACCCAGTTGATATTCTGAGTTCCTTCACACACCATGTTGATAAGGGGGCACATCCAGAAATGGAACTCGTTGGTAGAGGGTAAGCCCATGACCCGAGCTAGTAGGATTATAAAATCTAACAGCTCCTCATTGAAATCGGCACGAAACAGAACCTTAGATAGATGGGACACCCCTTTTTTAGGGTTCTTAAGCCAAGACTTTGCCACCCCGCTGCCTTGTATTTCTCACTGTCCTGATCGAAGAGGGCCTGTGCCTAGTTCTGAGAGATTACTATAGAATTGTCCATCTCAGGAATCCTGAGGGTAGTGCCAATGGCAGCAGTATCGAGCTTGGTAATGAGTTCCCCATGCACATTCGTTAGCTCACTTGAGTCGGGATTGAAATGAGCACCGCAGGAGAGTACTGTATCTGCGCATTGTACTAAGATTGGGAAACCAACAGTGAATGCTAAGCCACTATCATGAATCATTTGTGCCATAGGAGAGGGGTTCGAGTCTGTCATCCTCGTCCAGAAATCCCCAAAGTCAAGGTGGCAAACTTCACTGTCCCTGATATCGGGAATGTTAGACTTGAGCGGTGAAACTTGTTCCTGACCTTGAAATGTAATCTTCATGTTGATAGCGGCTTGAAAAAAATAGTTACAGACTGAACTCTCGATGGATTTGCAAAGGAATCAGGTATACACACAGAAACTTCGACTTGTGAGGGTATGAGCAATTGGTAGTAAGAAAGCAGTGTGCAAAATGCATAGGGGTAGTTCATTATATAGCCGTTTAGGAGAGAGAAAGACAATAAATGCACATTAAATAGACATCTACCAACTTTAAAAGCAAGATATTTGGGAAGAGCAGGAAAAATGAGCCCGGATGGCCTTTGGTTCATTTGGGACACGCGGGATGTGAAAGCGCGATTCGACTGATGCGGGCGACGCAGGGAAAAGATGCACAAATGCTTTCGGGACATGAGGGATGAAAGTACGTGGAGTGCGCAATTCGGCTGAATCAGGCGAAAGGCGAACATCGAGTCTAGGTGAACTTGGGACACTTGGGACAAAAATGTCTGACGGGCCCAAAAGAAATGGACTTCAGGTAAAATGGCCGATCGGCGAACAGGGAGCCCAAATGAACTTGGGACACTTGGGACAAAAATGTCTGACAGACCCGCAAATCACACAGAGTGACCCATAAACGCATATTTTTAAACTTTTAAACTTATCCCCTTACCAAAACAACAGAAAATGTGTTTAACTTAGAAATTTTCAATTCTGAACTTCTCAAAAGAGGGGGAATTTTGAGAGGACAACAAGTGTGGACTGATTCGATTTCTCCACAGGCTTCCTCAATCTTCCTACAGATTTATTAGATTTTTCAGCCATTATGAATTTCTAGAAAATTGACTTAGGCATGCAAAATAATGCAAATGGGGCCAGGTCTCAGTCTCCAAAACTCTCATTAATGCAAGAAAAAAATGATTCGTTTTAATATTAATTGTATTTTTTTTTTTTAATAATAATAATAATAAATAACCAGTCCCAGTTACAATTTTTGATTTTGGTGACAATAATTTATTTATTTTATGTAAAATAAACAAAATCACCCCAATTTTAATATCCCAATTTTTTTATTTAATTTGCCAGAGCAAATTCTCCTTGGTATGCATGAAAATCACTTGATTTTAATGACCAACGTATTTAGAGATTTACTCCTTCCTTGTGATCTTTTGATCGATGCGTGACTATGTTTACTTAATTCTTCTGCAAATGCGTGGAACTATTGTTGATGCCTGAAACTTTTACGTGCGTATGGCTTCTCTTTAACTCTGTGTGGAAATGATTGAAACTTTGGTTTGTTGTTTGGGATTGTTATTTTCCAACGTGGATTCTTGTTTGCTGTTGGTTGTAGTTTTTAGACTGTGTGGAAAATTCCTTCTACCCTTACATGGAGATTCCTTCCTTTCCTTGCATGGACACTTATGTGGAGTGCATGGCGATGTTCTTTGCTGCTGTTTTTGGACTATTCTCCTGAAAAATGCGTGGCCTTTCCTTGGATTTTAACTGTTGTTCCTTAAACTTTATGTTGTCTGAATGCATGGGAGTCCAAAAATGTTTTCCTTTGGACTGTTCTAAAAAGTGTGTGAGTTTGTTGTAATTCAACTTTTCCCTCATGCATAAAACAATGTGTGGTATTCCTTTACCTCTGCTGGGTGGAAACTTGTTTTGGCCTTCCTTTGATGAATGTGTGGCCTCCTTTCTTCCCTAAATTTGTGGATATCCTCCTTTCTTGGGCTATTTTTAATAATTAAAATATCCTTTGACTGCTCAAAACTGTTATTCTTTTCTCCCCATGTGGATTCTTTCCTTGTTTTCTTGTGACCTGTTTCCCTCCTAGGCGTGGAGATCTTACATCTATTCTTTGGCTATTATTTGCTCCCTCCTTCTTCTCACGTGGTCAGAATCCTTGACTGTGTAAAGGAAAACAATCAAAACAACACAAATTTCTGTTGACTATTTTGATTTTGGTAAATGTGTGGTCTCCTTGGGTGAATGTGCAATTAAAATAAATCTTGTCGAATGAATTTTAATTAATATTTAATTAATTAAAAAACCCCAAAGTTATTAAAAATTGATTTTATCAAACAAAGAGTAATTAATTAATTAATATTTAACGTAATTTATGAACTGGCAAGAGGAGTTCTCACCCGAAATGGATGAAACAAAGACCAGAACGATAAAAAAATGAGATGATCGTGATGAGGGTGATAAATCACGCAAAGTAACACTTTTGAAAATTTCCATTTTTATTGATTTTGCGAAGTCAAAATGGCTGATAACACCATCCCAACATTCCCACTTGACCACGCTCGCCTGAATCTCCCACGTGCGGAACTCCTACATCAACTTACCATCTCAAATGTCTCGAACTCAGAAAGCTAGCTCTTAATCCCTGCATAACATCTCAGCCACATTAATCCACGAGGCCCGACCTTAGCTTCACCGTGGTAACTTGGAAAGTAATTTCCTTATCTCTACTTTTCAACCAGTTTGTGGAATCACCATGCATTTCCCTGATGAGTGCTGAGTTGCCATTGATGCTTTAACTATTATGGCTCGATATTGAGCTCAACTCCTTGAACCGAGCTCCCCATATTGACTTGATGCCTTCCCGACCTAGCCAACTTGCTGAGTAGCTCACCGAGCTACTCGAAGAGCTAAATTTTTTACTTCATGGCCCTTGGGCCTATTTTGTAAACTCTTTCCATTTTTTTGAAAAATCTCCCGTATTTTCTTGACTCGACCGCCTCTTTTCAGTGTTAGGCTCAACCGACCCATCGCGTTGAGTTCCAATGATAAACGATTGAGTTTCTCAAATGAGATAACACTGAGTTGTCAACGAGTTGATCTCAATTTGACCTCGTTCAATGCTAGGTGAGCTCACCTATACAAATTATTAATTATTTTAATTGTGTTATCTCCGTGATGACCCAACATGATTCCCTGGGACCAATGTCATAATTTGATCATAATAGGACCCCGTTGTCCAATTTTGTCGTGTGTAAAATTGGATAAATTTTTTGGTGACCTCTCGGGGATGATTGCCTACTAAGCATGATTCTAGTAGCCTTAAGTCATCCATTGGGCATGGAGTCAATATTGGAATCTGAAAGTAATTTGGTATCTTCTGTGATACATCCCAGAAGTCTCCTTGAACATTGCCAATCTTGGACCTCCCTAGAATGCTAAGCATGAAGTATACTGAATCTGATGAACACTTGGAATCTAAAGCATACTGCGGAACTTTGAATGAAGCAACCGAGGAATCGGGGATATCTTGAAACTTTCTTTGAAACTTTGAACTTTATCTTCTTAAAAAACCTCCAATGATGAAATAATGTGTAGAACAACACAAGAGTGACAATGGAAAACAAAACACACTGAAACTGAAAACCATACATGCCCCAATTGAAACATGCATAGGGTGTGTAATGCACTTATTCTGCTGAAAGAAAACCTATTCCTACTCTATGCTAACTGGAGGAACATGTGAGTTAAAAAAACCCTACAACGAGTTGTGAAAAATAGCTCCCTTTCCTCACAATGGATTTCCATGCAAATGATTTGACAATGGACATGGCTGAGAATGAGAGTGAAAAACTAAAACAAGTCCCAATTCTCCACTTGGTCCACCGAGGCATCAACTAGAAAGAGAAATAATTCCTCTTTTAGTTGCTCTGCATTTGTCCTATAGAGGCATTAGCAACTGATCCTCAGAATTGTGAAACTCATCCTCACATTCTGAAATGAATGTGACTAGTTGCGGCTTCTCTTTTGGCTTCAATGAAGCCAAGGTACCTGATGGGACATGGTCACATCCTTTGAATTTTCCTACTACCCCAAGATTCAAAATTTGGTAATGAATGATTTCCTCTTGTTTCCCATTCAAACATTCCTTATGATAAATGGTGTTTGAAAGTGATGCCCTCTTCGTACCCATTTTTCCTCCTTGGAAACAAGGATTTCTTTCCACGACATGCAACTCCTTTGGATTGTTTGTAGTTTCCAATGTTGAACCACTGCAAATGTTTAAAATGTGTTTCTCATCTAAAAAGTCCTCCTCCTTTGATTGACCTTTACTATCAATCTCCTCATTCAACATAAAACCTTCAATCATCATTGGTTCATCAACTACGTTAGATTCCCCAATTGAGAGCAAGAAATTCTCAATGAAATCATCTCCATCAAATTTTAAATCTGACTTAGTTCTTTCCCATGTGCTCCTCTTTGCCTTCATTCATCAAGCCACATTGAAGATTCAATTCCTCCACATCTGACAAATAGCTTGTTTTTCCATTCTCTGGTTGTGGAAAATATTTAACTTCATCCACCATGGTATTCTCTGGATTGGAATTTTGTTTGTCCTAATTGTCCTCATCCTCAAACATGAAATTAGAAAGATCAAATTCATCTAGGAGATCAGATTTTTGTAAGAATGAAGAAAGGGAAGGATTTGAAAACCTCTGCATGGTCTCATCTATGCATTAATGACTATTAAATCTACCTTAGTCTCATGAAACTCCTTGTGGCTGATTGTAACATCTAATGATGACCTTGGAAAGATGTTACCACCTTCTAGAAGTGTTGCCAGTTCTTGACATGCATGGACAATTAGGATCATTGCATTCACTAGAACTATCTTGTACACTTGAGAGTTTTTCTTCTTTGACTTGCACATGCTCTTCTCCTGGCGGATTTGGAGTTGGCTCTTGCTTTTCTACAACTGGTTTTTCCACTTGTGGTGATTCAACCTCCTCTGAAGATATGGAGCCAATATGAATACTACATTCTGAATAGGTAGATTGCTTGGTCTTCCTCGTTCAGCTCTAGATTTTTTTATGGTACAAAACTAGTTTGTTCCACTTGTTCTTGAGCCTCAACTTCTATAGGAGGTTTAGTCAGGAATGAAGTTTGCTTGATGTTAAGTTTTGCAGCCCATTCCTTCATATTTCTCTTGCATGTTCTCCTTTGTTATTATCCTCAACCATATACTCCTCCCTTTTGCTCATTTCTTGATGATGCTCCTCCCAAAATGGGTTTGGGACTACCAAATGAGGGATGAATTGGGATTCAACTAATTTACTCACTATTTGAGGAAGTGGAAGAGATTCATCTTCTTGTCTTGGTGGCCTTCGTAGAAAAGAAGGAACTTTAGAAGAATGAGGCATGGAAGATTCATGATGGAATGGAGGAATAGAAGATGAAGTAGTGAATTCCACCACAGGGTAGCAACTGGAAGGTTAGGATCATGGGGCTTCAAGTTGAAACTGCATGGATGGAAACATGGAAAGAGGGTTGTAAGGTGGTAATGCAGGGACCTCCCATTGATAGGATTGACTAACATTATATTCATGAACATCCCTCTTCTTGATCCATTCTCCAACTTGAGTCATTGTATTGATTATGAATTGAAGCTTTTGTTGAGGATTAAGCTCACATGGTATAGGGCCAGTCCATGGGTATGGAATGCTGAAGCCAATCTGGGTTGCCTTTGTCATGTCATTGATCCTTATTTGCACCATGTTATGCTCCAACTCTCAAACCTTCTTCTGCAAGTGGTCTTCTTCAGGTGTAGGAGATAGATTTCAGAATCTGCATGCCATTGTTCTTTAGTATCCCCCCAGTCTGGTGGTAACCAAAATGATCTGCATCTTGCTCATGTGGGCATGCATGCTGAAACTGATATTTGTCATGAAATTGGTCTAGAGGTGGATTATAATAGCCTGAAGATGGAAAGAACTGTCGTTGCTGTAAAGTGGGAATCCCACTGTGGAAATGAATTCATGATGGCACCACTTCATGAATGGAAATGGATGTCGAAGAAAACTAGATGGAAATGGGTGAAAACTAAAAGCCTACAACACAGAGAGTGGACACTTTGACCAATGGAGTCACCAGTTGTGCTTGGGTATACCTCGTAAGGCTGAAATTTCACTAAGAGCACAACAACTTAATGAAATGAAGTAATGCTACAACGGGTGATGTTGAGATGCCTCTTCTCCTTCTCTTTGGAGGAGACAAGGATAGTTTGATATGCTGATAATTTCCTTGCTTTGAAGAAGCTCTTGTCTGAATTCTTTGCATAAGTTAACACACTGATATTTGAATCCAGAGATATAGAGTCACTAGGTACTTTGACTTGTGTAAGTGAGAAGAGAAGTACCAACTCTTTCCCACCGGGCATGCCAAAAATTGTTGTCACCAAATCACTGCACCCTCCGAATGGCCAGAATGTGAACAAGACATTCAGTGTGATTGGGACACATGGGATCACCTCTTAAGATATGGGACTTGGGCTCGAGGTGAACCTCTGGAGAAGGCCAGATTCCTCTTCCTAAACTAAGTGATGTACTACTCCTAGTGTAATAAAATGGTTATCTAGACCTATGCTAACATTTTCATGGGTTTTAGGGAAAGAGATTTATAGAAATGAAACTATACTAGGGATGGTGATGCACCAAATAAAGGGTGTTTTCAGACTCATGAAGGGTTAATTTGAAGAGGGTGTGTCCACCACAAGTCAACTTCACCTAATGCAACTTAGAGAGGGTACAAAATACCACAGACTAGGAAGCATACGTTCCCTTTGTTAAAATTGATCAGAAAAAACAAGTTATCAGTCTTCCAATGAAGAAGGATGAACTTGAGAAGGGTGAACAAACACCACAACTCAACTGCATGCAATGCTCCACCACTTGATAAGCACAGAACTTCAAAAACCTACAATAGAAACTTGAACTTGCATAATGTACCTATAAGCATGAGAAAGGCACAAAGAAGTATAGAAGGATGAAAGGACCGAGATTAGTCACAAAACACACACTTTTATTACTTCAACAACGTGCACAATGCATCATACATTTAGAAGAGGAAATGGTTTCCATTACAGTCTTGGAAAAAGGCTTGAAAGTTCCCTCAACATATAAGGACAACTTGTAGAAGGAGGTTTCTTGACAAAATATACACTTGTCTCTAGAAGTCTAACTTGTCCAACTTGTCTGACCTGTTAGAACCCCTTGGAATGAGCTTCCAACTTACATTTATAGAAGAAGTTGAGAGAGAGGAGAGAAGGAGTCATAAATTCCCTTCCTAATTGAAGGCACATGATGTATTTATTATAGTTGGTTGAACCACTTAAGAAGCTTCCATCATGTATCATTAATGCCCGGTTTGACTCATTCTTCTTAATTAATTAAAATAATATTGAAATAAAATATTTTAATAATAATAATAAATATTATTAATAAAATATTTAAAATAAAATGTTTAATTTAATTAAAAAATATTGGTGGGACCCCTCATTGACTGGTTTGCATTGAAGAGGGAGGGGTCCCTGTGAATGGGTCAAAAATAGACCAACTCGGTGGTTAGCTCGTCGAGCCAACTCACCAAGTTGGTGTCGAGATCTTCTGGCCTTCACCGCAACTAAGCTCCCATTCTGCATAGATCTCTTCTTATCTTCATGGGCTCATCGCCGCATCAACCAACATAACTCACGATCTAACACCAAGTCGGTCACCACCCAGATCAAGTTCACTTTGTAAATTTCATCACACCAACTCTGCCAGATGGTCTTCACTTCACCGAGTAACTATCTCTATGCCTAGCTCATTTCATGATGCCAAGCTCCCATGCTGTGTACTCACAATTGCAAGAACGACTCGACCAATAGCTCACCATTTTCTGACATAGTTTGGCCTCTCAAATTCTTTTCACGAGCCCACCGAGATACTACGTATCACTATATTCACTATCAAGTTTGAGATTTCCCTGTCGAGCCACCCTTCTCGGTTCATCACTCAATGATTTTTCCTTTGCATATGGTTTAAATTGACACATTTGGGATGTTAACCTGGTTCAAACCAAACTCATACCTATTTTCTGATGTTCCCCGGTGTTCAACTTTGCAATGTCATCTATGACCTGGACCACCACGAGCTCTTTGCGCTCATTCTCTGAGAGTTACTTCCCCAAGACTGATATTGATAAAACCATGCCTATCTGAGCTTGTGGGCTCCAAAATCATCTTAACATGTAGCTCCAATTTTCATTCATTCTTCACAAGTGAGGGATGTGCCTCAACTCAGCTTATCCCAAGTCGCTTCCTCCCCTTCCAACCGAGTTCCATTTCCTTTCATGTCTCTCACCTCTGGAAAACTCGACACGTTTAATGAGATTTAAGATCTACATTTCCTCAAGCTAGCACTCCCATAGCTTGGTGCTAACGTGCCTGAGCTTATCAATATCTTCACCTTCGAACTCACCGAGTGGCTAGGGTAAGTTTGAAACCTCTTGTGAATCTGCCGAGATTTTCAACCAATCTCCTCGTTTGACAAGAACCTGTGAGTTGTTCCACTTTTTAATGAATGACGAGCTCACCTCAAACACTATTGAGCTTAATTTGATCATGCCAAAGTCGAGTCACATGTTCCTCTTGGGAGTTCCATTTAACAACTTAGTGTTTAAATCGATCCCAAGCTCCTTAGTGATCCGACTCTTCCAATTGAGCTGGACTTCCACATCACTTGAGTTTAGCATGATCTCGTTCAACCAATCTTTGAGCTCCCTTTTCTCCTTTCAAGTTCTGTGAGTTCACCATGCATTTCCTGACCATCCTCAAATTCAACATGCTATCACCAAAAGCGAGTCCCTCGTGAGCTTTACACTTATACTCACCATTGAACAACTCATCCGAGATTCTCTGCGTAGGTCACAACATGATGTTGAGCTCCTTCCAACACTAAACTCTGTGTGAGCAATTTTTAGCTTAGATTTCCCTTCTTCACATCCTCTGATCACCATGCATTGGTCAAAGCCGAATCATACCTCAACTCAGTCTTGATTCCCATTTGATGATCACTTTCTATTCAATTTACTGATATCCTTTTAATGTTTAGGTCGACACCCTTTTGTGAACTCGTTGAACCACCTTCCAGTGCCATGCATGCATTCATGAAGTAATTCGGTCATAAGTGTCAAGAATTTGGTTGAGCGACGACTCCTTGTACTTCTTTGGCAATGCATTTTACAAATCCGAGTGCTATGCATGCCTCCATAGGCTCTATTTTACATGCTCATCACTGAGCAACTCCTCATTTTGGAACTCGATGTTGAATGACTCGTGTATGGTTGGAGTTCCTACCTTTGCGATTTATTCAAGCTCCATGGGCTGCACTGCTTGACATTTGATTCGGTCTTCCCACTCGGCGTCATTCCTTATTCACCTATTCACATGGAGATTCACTCGCCACGACTCGGTCATCAATCACATCCTCTGATTTCGCCAACATGCTCTGATCCTCCCATTTACATGGCTTGTGAGGAAGTCTCATGTTGGTTTTCTATCCCAACATTCCCACTTGACCATGCTTGACTCAATCTCCCATGTGCAGAAATCCTACATCGACTTAACATCTCTAATGTCTCAAACTAGGCAAGATAGCTCTTAATCCTCGCGTAACGGATCAGCCACATTACTCCACGGGGCCTGACCTCAGGTTCACCATGCCAACTGTACAAGTAAGTTCCTTATCTCCACTTTTCCACTAGTTCATGGAATCACCATGCATTTCCCCGATGAGTGTCGAGTTACCATTGATGCTTTAACTATTATGGCTTGATATTGAGCTCGAATCCTTAAACTGAGTTCCCCATATTGACTTATTGCCTTCTCGACCTGGCCAACTGGCTGAGTAGCTCAATGAGCTACATTTTTTGCTTGATGGCCCTTGGCCTATTTTGTAATCTCTTTCTATATTTTGGAAAAAATTTCAGAATTTTCTTGACTCGACCACATCTTTTCAATGTTGGGCTCATCCGACCCATTGAGTTGAGTTCCAATGATAAACGACTGAGTTCTCAACTGAGCTAACATCGTGTTACCACTGAGTTGAGCTAAATTTGACCTCATTGAATGCCAGGTGAGCTCACCTATGTAAATTATTAATTATTTTAATCATGTTATCTCTGTGATGACCGAACGTCAGTCCCTGGGACCAATGTTGTAATTTGATTGTAACAGGACCCTGTTGTCTACTTTTTTCATGTGCAAAATTTGATAACATATATTTTTATTCTTCTCTTTTATCACCTTTTCCATTCCAAATTTGTCATATTGTACTTTTCTTTCTATTTCTTCTTGGCTCTTCTTAATTTTCCTTTCTTTTCCTTTCTCCACATTTTCTTTCCTCTATTCTACAACATTCTCACATAATGCCATAGTTTCATTTTCTCCTTTAATACTTAACTTCCTTATCTCTTCTTTTTTCATTTTTTGGTTTTCTAGTTTATATTCCATATGATTCTTCTTTTCTTGCATTAATTTCTCTTTTTGTGGTTTGGCTAATTCTATGTATGTAGATTTCTCAGATGTTTCTAATATTTTGGTCTCTTTTTCTATCTCTGTCCTTTCCTCTTTTTAAGATCTGTGTTTAGTATGTATCTTCTTCTCGTGGTTCCATATATGTCCTTGTTTCCACACCAATAACATGTTATCAACCTTATTAATTGGCCATTTCCCCTATATTTTTGATATATTTTTTCACACCATCCTTTATTATAGTTATTGTCTCCATAATAATGATTATGGTTGCCTTTATTACATCTATTTTCTCCATATCTACCATGACATCCTCTGCAATATCACCTTTCATTATCTCTATGATATTCGGTATTTCTATGATATCCCCTGATGTATCCTATTTCATTATCTCATTGATATTTCCCATAATATCCATTATCTCTTTGATATCCCCCATGATATCCTCTTCTACTATTTTGATGAAGTCTTTGTCTTAGTTGCATTAATTCATTCTACTTGTCTAGTTTTAATACCATTTCAAACTCTCTCCTCTATGGTCCCGCTTCTAGTTTTGATGCCATTTCCAATGCTTCCATGAATGTTATAAAATATTTTCCATCAATTAAAAATCTTAGATAAGGTAATAATCCTAAAATAAATAACATAATTCTCTTTTTCTCATTTGGTGGTTCATCTAGTTTTTGCATTATATTCTTCATTTTTTTTTATCAAATTCCTTAATCGTTTCCCCTTCCTTTTGAACTAAATTTCTCATTTTTATAACATCTTCCAATGGTATGGGGGATGATGTTTGTTCCAAAGGGCTCATTTGCTCAATAATATTTTATGATTGGGGGAGAATAATCACTTCCTAATTTGCTACTATTCCCAAGACTAAATAATAACTAACTTCCTTTCCCTTTCTTTCTCCAATCTCTACTTTTCTTTCTTTTCTTCCCTCTATCCCATCTCTTAATCTAATTTTTCCCTATTTACTCCTTGAACCATGATACTCAATTTTTTATTTATTTTGTGTTCGTTGGATCCCCCCCTTTTTCCCCACCATTTTCGACACCAAACCCCTCTAACAGAGGGCAAGACAAATCTTCATATTAATATTTTTCCAAAAAAATATGGACATGTTATTTTTCTTGTTTTTTATATTTTTAAAATTATATCCTTTATCCCACTACCATCCTGAAGATATTAGTTAGCTGAGACCTGGGGATCAAACACCAAAATGTTGACCTTAAGCCTCAACACTAGTGTGAGGGTTAAGCAATTCATATATCCCAACTAAAGCTAACATCACCAAGAGCATAACGATCTCTTCTAAAATAAGTATTTGTCCTTTATTAAACATGAATAAGCATAATACTTCATAAATGGTTCAAAACACTAATATCACATATATATTGATCATAATTACATAAAAATTCAAAAATATATGTTTATATCGATTAGATTCATATATCTCACTTTTTATACTAATTCCCCTCATTCATTTTTGTGATTATATCAACTCTTGTCACTCATTTTCATGATATTCTTTTCCCCCTTCATTTTACATCATTATATAACCTTTAAAAGCAAAATGTTATGTCTTTTCACTCATAATGACTCATGGAAACCATTTAATAACTCTTATTTACATTCTTAACTAGTAATTACTGGATATTTACATATATATCATGGTGTTTATGTATTTTCCTTGTGTAAACTATTATATATTCTTCATTATTATCATTTAATATGTTTTTGGCTTTCATGGTATACTATAATGCTCATATAAATCTTTGTCAACATCATAAAATAACTTAATAATATGATGAACCATGTTAACAGTTGGATCTATTGTTACACATTGTAACATGCTCTTAGGAATCCCTTGGCTTTGGGATACCAAATTTGTGCCTTCTATTGTTCACTTATGCCTTAAGTTCATCCATGAGTGTCATCTTATTACTATTCAAGGCATTCCACCACGAACACCTTTTTCCTTTGCTCCTCTGAACATCCAATATTTATTTTCTCCTACTCCTAGTTCATTTTATCCTATTCATGATGGATCCTTAGCCTTGATACCTCATATGGTATCTAGAGCCCTTGCTCCTCCTGTAGCACCTTTTTCACATCCATATCAGTTTCCTTTGCACATGGATCCTACTAATAGACATCGTCACATTTGTATATCACATAACCCACCTCATAGGGGTAGCTCTTCACATAGGTCATATGCTTCACATGCTCCATCTATATATATTTTGCGCTCTCTTTCTCCACATGCTTGGTCTAGATCTATTCCATAAACTTTTCCTCATGCACTCTCTCATGACCATCAAGTACTAGATCATGTTCACATGCGTGATTCTTTTTCATCAATTTTCCATGGGCCCTTGCCTAACACTCTCATTGCATTCATTTTGGCATTCACAATTGTGGGCATACTCATTCCCCCACACCACCTAATGCAACAATCTTATTTTTGGTTTATACTTGACTGTTGAGGGATTTCCTACATAAAAATCACTTTTCACAAACACACACACACACACACACACACACACACACACACACACACACACACACACACACACACACACACACACACACACACACACACACACACGCACACGCACGCGCGCGCACACACACACACACACACACTCACACACACACACACACACACACACACACACACACACACACATTGCACACACACACAAACACGCGCGCGCGCGCGCGCACATTTGACACACACACGCACACACACACACACGCGCGCACACACACACACACACATGCACATGCACACGTAAATGCACATACACACGCACAAACACACGCACATTGGGGGTATCATTATTCCCCCCTTATACTTGTTTTATTTCACATATATAAATTTTAAAATCCAAAAACATGTTTTCTTGAATCTTGATTGGATTTAATCTTAATTTTTTATATACTATTATATGTTGCACCTTTGCTTATTATGTTATTATGGGCCCTAGTATGATTTATCATTTTTCATACACACATGCATAGTTTACATGGAATCTTGAGGTTAATGCAAATTACTTACAGTATGTTACACAATGTATGATACTTGGACCTGTCCATTACTAGTCCCACTAAGGCTATTGGGGGCATCTACATTTTCCCACTTACTATTAGGTTTTATCATTGTAATATTTCAATTTTTCATTCCTATATTTAGATTTTACATTTTGGCATACTATTTACCTTTCCTAACATGCTAAAGGGTGCTTCATATATAGCATTATCCTTATAAGACTCCTTTAATTCATGGTTGTTTGATTTTTGTTTACCTTATTTTCCATTTTTTGTGGGCTATGCCATATTTTTTCTTATTTCCTTATTTTCACAAGCCTTGACAGCTCCGATAGTCTTGTGAAATTCTAAGTGGTGTCCCATGTATGTAACCAACTCCTCGTTGTGTCCTTGTTTGTTATTTTACTATATGATTTTCCTAATTTCTTTTACGTGTGAATTATTTGTTTGACACTAACACTTCTATGCTAGCATGTTCTTATCATTTTTCTTGCACCATGGTAACTACCATGCGTAATCCCTTTTCCCCTACTAAAATCCCTATATCAGATATACATATCAACATCATCCTTAATTATTTAGGATTAGTTCACATTTTTTCATCTCATGCACCCCAAATGAGTGGGAGAAAACACCGGCTGAAACTTTTAACCATCCCAAAAGTTACAAAAAGTAGTTACAAAATCATAGTCAGTATGATCAGGATGGAAATCAGTCATAGAATAGGGCCAAAAATAGATTTGGCCACAAAAATCAACATGGATAGAAATGTCTAGAACATATAGGAACATATGGGCACTAGTGTACCACATGGGAAATCCTATTTTGGGGGCACAAATAGTTACAGAGTATTTTTTTTCAGAAGTTATACAGTTACAATCTTCTTTAGTTTCAGCAAATACACATGCATATTCATATTGCAATCAATTACTAACATGAACAAAATAAGGAACTAAGTACTTACTCAAGAACCAAAGAAAGAACTAAAGCATGAACAAATAAAGAAGTGACACCTAGGGCATATACAGAGCAACAATATGCCTAGAAAAATGTCTTACCTGAGGTAAGTTATAAATCAGATTTGTGATAATCCATAGTGGAAATTATCCACGGGGAAGTATTAATGGTTGCAGGGAAAAACGTATGAGATCGCCCAATAAACTTTCCCTTACCGGTGACATGATGCCTAAATATGAATATTAGTGCCAAGGCACTCAAATCCCTAGTTTGGTGACATGATTCCCAAATCCTTCATATTATTCCTGTAAACACAAAATCACGCACTTACTACTATTTACTATACTGTACCAAGTATGTTATTTTATATATGGATCTTGCGTAAGAAAAGTATTCACTAATGAACCATTCCCTAGTCCATCCACTTGTCTTGTTGGTTTTTATTGCTTTTATCTTTCACACTTGTCACTCATACACCTAGTTCTGTTAAGTTCACAGGGATCCCTTTCAGTTGGTCTCCACTCATTTGTCATCATTTGTCTCTAGACACTAGTGCCAAGTACTGGACACTAGCGTCCATTGCTCCTGTCCATTCTAGGTTCCCATGTCTTCTTTATATTTGATCTTATTTTTGACATTTGAGGTTGGTCTTTTCAGTTTTCCCACTCATATCTGTGGTACGTCGGCATGTCAGGTCATTAGTGTTGAAATTCAAGAATAGATCCCTATGTAAACACAACATACATACCATTATAAGGACTTGAAATTATTATCAAGGGCTAGCTATCAACATATTTCAAGGGACTACATTTGGGCACATTAATCTACATACACACTGCATAGGAAGGGGATTTCATTCTATTCCATCCACACATTTACATTTTATCTAGCTACTGCCCACTATCTTGGCATCATTGGCACGAGGGTGACCTAGGAGCACTATTTCACACATAAGACACATAGAACTACATTGGGTCTGAGATGCAGTGCATTTCTCAGTTGTAAGTTCACCTTTGTGACAGCTGAGGACATTTTTACCCCTCATTTTACATCTTTATTTTTTAGATTTGATGTTGTTTTGAGGGTTTTATAGGATGATATTTGTGTTCATAGGTTTATAGGTACTCCTGTAGTCAAAGTGTGAATTTTAGGTGATCATTGGAAAACAAGTGTGAAGCCCTAGTGACAATGTTAGAACCAGATCCCAATATTTTGCTATAGTCTATGACACCCACAGAGGTCTAGGTTGCCCACACACACCTCTTCCCGTATTTGGGAATCCTGTGTCCAGGTGCATAGCGAGCATCTTATGTATTTTCTTGAGCATTGATTATGATGGTTGATGCTTCTGTTTCATCATATTTTACAATTCAGACATACTTTAGGATTAGCAAAATTCAAGTTAAGTGCCCTATCTCTTGCATTTTATTTCATAATCAAATCAAATAAATTTCCTAGCATTTGTATTTCATTATATATCAGTTACAATAGATATTTTCATTTAGATTTTGAATAAAATATTGAGATTTTATTGAATCATTTTGGTGAACCCATAGCTTAGAAATCCTTTCCCTTAGGATCCACTAAAACCTTAATGGCTAAGGATAACTCTTCTCCTCCTAGGCTAGTCATGCCTCATGTGAGTATCAATCCTATCTATGATGAAGCAACTATAGCTGAACTTACTACTCTATAATACAACACTATTCTTCCAGATGATACTTAAAGACAACTCTTATCTAATGAATGTAATGTGCCTACTAGCTTTGATCATTCTACCATTAACATTATTTTTGATCTGGCAAATTTTTTGGTTGTAGAACTTGTTATTCTGTCAACCACACTCCACCTTATTTCTATTTATACTGAGACTTTAGATGATGATATTATTATTTTTATGCTCAATCTTGATGATGATAAAAAACATGATGAAATAAACATGTGCATGATTTTTTTCTCATACTAGTCAAGATGATTCTATAGTTACATCTCATACTCCTTGAATTTCTGAAAATGTTTCTAATGATTCATCACATACCATTTATCCTCCTCCTTCCTTATATGTTGATGATACACTTAATGAAATCCTTGCATCTCAATATTTATCTGATATTGGTGATACACATACTAGTAACGATTCTACTTCTTTGCATACTACTAAATGTGAATTTCTACTCCACTTTCATCTTCTTCTAAGATTATCTCTAGTAACATGCATGATTCATCTCCTTCTATCACTTCATCTCCTAATAATATTTTCGATGCTAGTCCTACTACTTCTATTGACACTCCATGTGCTTCACCACCTATTACTTCTTCAAAACCTATATCTGGTGTGCCCTTAATAGCATCAACATCTTCCATTTAATCTATTGACATCCCTATGATCACTCATAATGGAAAGCTTCAACCAATCAATACACTACTCACATCTTGCTATCATTCCTTCACATGAAAATTTATCACTCATGCATGTTGTTGGCCAATTACAATCTCACGTTCAATCTCTCACACTTGAAAGAAAATCCTATTATGCTGCTATCGATAAAAATTCTTTACATGGAAATCCTATTCCAAAAAATATTCACAATTCAACATTCCCTAAGGATTTCATTATGCCTACATTTGTATGCTTTGATGGTACTGTAAATCCATATTTTCATCTCAAACATTATCGTATAGCTATGGCTTCATACTCTAATGATTTATTATTTCTCAAATCCTTTCCCCATAGTCTTACTAATGACGCTCTCCAATGGTACACGCATTTACCCTTTGGATCTATTAGTACCTATTGTGAGATGGAATACGAAATTTTTCTTTGTCACTTTATACTCAAAAAAACCCCTAGAGTCACATATGATCATCTACTTAGTCTTACATCAAGGAAAAACAAAACCCATTATTGATTACATTTTACGTTTCAATGCTTGTATGCATCAATTACTTTTCCATCCCATTGATTTAGAAAAGTAAATTCATCTTTTATTGTGGCTTGATTCCCTCTTTAAAACAACACTTGCAACATGATACATGTGAATCATTCACACATCTTATGTTATAAGGTCATTGATTTAGAACAAAGATATCATTGTTGCACATATTATAGATCCTCCTCCTAGTTCTCCTACTATTGCATCATCTAGTTATTATCCTCTTCCATCTATTCAACATCATCCTAGGACTCCATATCCTCCACCTCACAAGAAAAATCAATATTCTCCATTGCATAAGCGTCCATGCATCTCCTCCACCATGTCAGTCTCCACCTAAGGAATCTCCATCCCCTCCACGGGAGCCATTGCACTTTTCTCATGATGCTAAGCCTCATGATGTGCTATGCTCTTTCTTGATAAGCGTATTATTCTCTTACCTTCTAATCAACATCATCCTCCACATTGATTGCAACAACAATGTGATAGACCTTATTGCAACTTTCATCATATTAATCATTCATCATGATAATGACTATTGCACTCTTCATGATCGATTGCAATAGTTACAAGATAAGGGTGTAATTACCTTTGCTCCCTCTCATGAGCAATCCATGTGTCCAATTCCACACTAAGCATGTATCTAGTTCAGTTCATTTATCTCCTCCACCTTCTTCTAAGGTTACTATTTTTCAACCACCATAGGTTATTATTCATGCATGTTCTCCATCTCATCCATCCACCATTACACCATCTCATCTTGCCACACCATGATCCTACTACACATTGGCTTCCTAAGGCATCGACATATGCACTTCCCACCACTGCACCTCCCATCATTGGCACCATCTCATATGGAATTCAGTTTGGTTCATACACTCATGTTGATTATACACTGCATGCTTCTACTGCTCCACACTTGTTTGGTCTTTGGTAGGTGATTTTTTCACCTCCTCCTGATGACGCACTCATGTGTTTTCATGGTTCTTACATGACTATTGAGGGATCTATTGAAATAAAAACCTCACTCCATATCTTACGCTACACCTTCATCAATCTATCTATCTAGCATACACACTATCAAATCATTTCCCAATGATGCACTCATATGGTTCATTTATGACTATTGAGGGGTCTTATATAAAGAACCACATCACATTACAAAAATACTGGGGGCATCAATCTTCTTCCCCCTTCTCATCTTACACATGTGTTATCATACATAAGGGATACACATTTATTTTCATACTATACTTAATCACATATTTTCATATTATTTCCTATGCATAACATATTCTCTATCCTACTATACATACATATATTTATTTCATTCCATCTATATTAGCATACATACATAAAATATTGAAAAGAATTATTTATCATCATCATTTATCACATCACACATCAATATAACAACAATGTCAATACATCATACATCAAAATACCGTACCAATCATCACATTACACATCAATAAACATCATGTATAATGCATATGCACAAATAGTCCATCTATATATTCACACCATCATAGTTACAAAAATACCAATACTGGGGGCAAGCCCTCATATATTGCTACATATACAAATCATACACATCATCATATCACTATACGTAATTAAGTAGATCTCTAGAACTAGATGCTTCGTCACTCAATCTACACCATTGGTCATGGACCCTATACTCTTTACCTGGCTATAATAGAGTAAGGGTCGATCGAATGCTCTGAAATAGTTCTAGGAACCTCGTAAATACATTCTGTGTAAGGGGGCCTCCACCCGCAACCTTCTAGCTCACTACATTTCCTCTCATGCCTTATCCCTCTGGCTCAATAACATTGTACAAGTACACTGCTACACCATTGGCTCAAACAATGTGCATGATCACCCATAATAACATCCACCCACTCTAGCATCCACACCTCCAATAAGAACATTGGTGAGAACATTCCATGTCAACATGCGGATCAAAGTTATCTACAATCAAAGACCAATAAACATCCCTTGCAATAATACAACACATCAAATTAGCTCATATGCACAATACAAAAAATTCAAACAACCTAGTAACAATATAAACTTGTAATACATGTATATACTCATTTTATATCACTTCCGCTACTACATAGTCACCATTTGGGGTACTTGCCCCTCTCCTCCTTGACGGTAATCCCACCGCATCCAAAAAAATTGGGTATAGTAGCACCCATCGGTGCTTTGGCCACCATGCATTATATGCCTTGGTACACTCATCATCCTCTTGTATCGGCTCTATGGCCGCATATGAATCCTCTGGACAAGGGGTATTATTTGCGCCCTTGTGGGAACTGGTCTAGCTTCAGCCCTCTATCGGTGACCTCGTGGCTCTCAACCATATATATGGCTTTAAAATCACATCCCAAGCCATGCCAAAATTTTGTGATCCACGCTCTCCCTAAAATAACTACATCAACATCAAATATGAACCTATCCTCATATCCACATAGTACACTTAAAACATCGAAGCTCCACTACATCCTATGGGCCATCCACCATAGTGGCAATATGGCCTCCAATAATGGCCCCTGGAACTATGTGATCCAACAATGATCTATATGTATCAGTATCCATCCTCCTGCCCCACACACCTACCCACCACTGCAGAGATCTAAATACACTAGGTTTCGCCCACTCTCCTCGTGGTCCACCAAGCTGGCCTCAATATAGCAATGTGCTCATATGCCCACACATATAATAAAGTGGTGGCTCAAATCCACCCCATGCTCCTCCTGAGTGAATCTATACAATTCCTTATAAATGGGATAATATGAATCGTGCCCATGCATATCTCGTAACATCCTCTATACGATGGTTGTATCATTCATCTTATACAAGATTCCTACACCACCAATCAACATTGTACAAGTAGTTGATCACAACAATAATAAAGTTACAATCATGGAATTCCTTCCCTCAATATAACATCCAAACTAATGTGCACCTCGGTATGAACTCGTGTCCCTATAAAATATTGCCTAAAAAATTCATATGTCTCTTGAAGAATCTCTCTAGCAATCACTTGCACCCTCTCACCAATAATAGGCAACTGCAATATGTGATATACATCCTCTAGCGTCATTGTCATCTCCTATGTAGGAAACCAAAATGTACACATGTCTACACACCACTCTCTTGCACAAAGTACTGTGATCATAGGCATATTATGGGGCACATCCCCCATCCTCGCTGTGTTACATGCCAACACAATCTAGAACATCCCACTCATCATTAGACAACCCCAATCCTATAAATGTACTCAAATAACAACCACTACACTCTTACGAATGAATATCTCTTTGCACAACACCAAAAAATGTCAAAAACAACATTAGTACATCATATACATACAAATACAACCACCAATAACATAAAAAAACATCACTTTTCACATTTACAACACTCTGGGCTTAACCCAAGTCTTTTGGGTCGTGAACACCCATGAGAAAGATTGGGGATCCCAGGAGTAGATCACTAATGCCCATGCCTGGGTGCTAGTGTTTTGAAGGTCATTAAATCTTTTGCGCTCTTGCCTAGGTCAAAAATGCCAAGAAAATTAAAAATAATGTTTTTATAAATTTTCACAAAAAATGACTAATTTAAATGCAATATTTGAAAACTACCACACTTACAAACTCTGTTGTAGTCTATGACACCACAAATGTCCCCACCATATCAAATCGGATCAATAATGATGCTCTCACTTGCGGTATTTTCACACACTCAGAGCTCCAAATCACACTCGTGTAATAACCAAATGAAATACTTGTTCACTTTTCTCTTTATTATTTATAGTAATTCTTCATTACCTACCTCACTGTAGTCATAAAATAATGCACTTTAGACATTATTTAGTCCCTATATCATACTACTATTTAGAAGGTTTTTGAGTGAATAAAGTACTAATTAACCTCTGTCTTTCAGCCATATTTTCTTATTTTATTTTGTCATTCTCATCCTTTCATACCTAGATCCCCAGTCAAATTTCATCACTTTGATGCTATTTTAGCCTCAACTGGGGTGCCCATGGGTGCCTTGGTCCCACGAGGGGCACCCTGATCCTTTTCACACTTTCCCACCACTTTTTGGGATCTTTCTATCCATTTGAGATCTTTATATTTTTGGTGGTAAGCCATTTCAGGGTTAATTATGAAATTAGATCAAGAGAACCCTGTAAATATAAAGTTATGAGACCATAATGAGGGACCAAACATTAGTCACTACTATCATCCACCCGTAGATTTGCATCTATTTATAGACCATTTACATCCATTAGCTCCATCACAAGGATAAGGATGATCTAGAATCACACAAGCATAGGGGGGATTCTATTCTATTCCATGCACACATTCTATTATATTTTCTACATTTAGTTATTGCTCGTTATTTCACAAAGTGCAACTCGCACAAGAGAACCTAGGGAACATATGCACACACACACACAAACTAGAACTACATTTGGGTCTGAAATGTAGTGCAATGCTCAATTAGTAAGCCCACTATTTTGGCAGTCGAGGTCAGTTTAACCCATTCATTTGCAATCACTTTTAGGGTTTTGATACTTCTTTTGGTCTTTTATAGGTCTATCTATCATATTGAATTATTAACGACACCTAGTGTAGTGCAATGAATTTGATGTGACACACATCAAGGGTTTCGAATCACCTACCAAACCTGGGAAATTAAGTTCCTAACCTTTTGCACAGACTAGGGTGCCCATTCTTCAGACCAGAGTGCCCGCAGGAATCCGTAAATCCCTCTCTAAGCACTCCAAAAATCCAGATAATTAGCCCAGATCCATCCTTTTTTGGGACCTCTACACAATCATTCCTGATTCCTGTTCCTCCAGCCATTTTTGCGACACAATCCTGTAAGATCATCAATTCAACTGAGTTCTTTCCTCTTCTCTCTTGCACATTAGGGTTAAAATTTCCTTTTGCATAGTTGTTTGGGTTATTTACCATACTTCTTTATTGCATTTATTTGTCATTCTAGATTAGATTAACTATAGGATATTTCCACATTTTTTTTAATCACTCGTTATAGTCACTATTTACGCTTATTTTCTTAACTAATACACATCACACCATTTCAATCATATCTTGAGCATCACTACTCTGATTTTGGTCTCGTTTGTGTCAATATATTTAGAACTCTTCCTAATATCATGTAATACACATTACATAGACACTATATTCACATTTGACACTGGTTTAAATCAATATATGCTCAATTTTACGATATCTACTATATTGTGCTTTGATCACAATTACATCAGCACACACTTACTTTCGGCTCAATGTTCACTCTCATCATCACTCTAACTTTCACTAAAAAGGGGGAATATAATCAGGGTCATCCTATAACCCCCATCACACTGTCAAAAAATTATTTCACACTCCTAATTCATCATTATCAAAACATTTCTCGTACATCATGTGACATTTCCCACCACTTTCTAGCGATTCCCCATAATGACCTAATATAGGGATAATAAACGTAAAAAATCACTCCATAAGTAACTAATCAATTAATCATATACATTCAAATTTTGATAACATAAAACCTTCTACTATTCAAATTGATAAAAAAATCCCCACAACAAAGCGTATTTATCCTCTAGATGACCTAACATGGGAGTTATATCACCACTTTCCTAGATGAAGTAACATTATAAGTTATTCTACATTTTTTGACTCCTTCTAAATGACATAACATGGAAGCCATATCATACAAATTGTAACGACACCCTTGGAGTGGGGGTAATGAGACATCATTTCTTTTCATATACCTCTCCTATATGGGTTATTCACGTTTGATTGAAACAAATAAAATTGGATTCAAAAATGAAAAAATTTTGATCTTTTTTCCATCTACAGTGGCTAGACATTTTGAGGATGTAGTTAAAGTTGGAGGGTAAAACTAGAATTCTCTCCCTACACTCTTCCTCTAGTGACAGGGTGCCCAAATCCTCAATTTTTCTCACACACCGAAATCAGGTTGGGAACTGATCACACCTTACCCCAACACATCACCATTAATAATAAAATCAAAATATCCAATTACTCAATATTAAAATCATCAGTCTCGCTTAGTGCTCCTCATAACGGTCCTAGGAATCTCATTACATCACATGGATTGACATGTTGATCTATGGTTCACCATGCTATGTGTTCTTATTCTGCATATTTCTACTACATCTGTATACTCCTACAACATGGGATTCTTTAGACTTCTCTTAGGAATGCATCTCTATTTACTTTATATTACCGAGATTTCACTCAACAACATAAAGTGGGGGAAAATATAGACACAAAATCACGCACTTACTACTATTTAATATACCACCAAGTATGTTGTTTTATATATGGATCTTGCGTAAGAATAATTTTCACTTATGACCCATTCCCTAGTCCTTCCAATTGTCTTGTTTGTTTATATTGATTTTATATTTCACGTTTGTATCTCATACACACAGTTCTGGTCAGGTGACAAGGATCCCTGTTAGTCGTTCTCCACTCATTTATCATCGTTTGTCTCTGGACACTAGTGCCAGGTGCCCTTATCCATCCTAGACACCCATGTATTCTTTATGTTTGATCTTATTTTTGACATTTGAGGTCAGTGTTTTCTATTTCCCACTCATATATCAAGGTACTAGCTGCATTTTGGGTCATTAGTGTTGAAATTCAAGTAAGTGATCCCTATATAAACACAATATACATACCATTATAAGGGCGGGAAATTCTTATCAAGGGCTAGCTATCTAGATATCTCAAGGGACTACATTTGGGCACATTACTCTGAATACACACTGTATAGGAGTGGGATTTCATTCTATTCCATCCATACATTTGCATTTTATCTAGCTACTACCCTCTATCTTGGCATCATTGGTACGAGGGTGAACTAGGAGAACTATTACACTAAAAAGCACATAGAACTACATTGGGTCTGAGATGTAGTGCATTTCTCATTCGTAAGTTCACCATTGTGATAGATGAGGATAGTTTAACCCCTCATTTTGCATCTTTATTTTTTAGAATTTTATGTATTTTTGAGGGTTTTACATAAGGATATTTGTGTGCAGGTTTAAAGGTACTCCCACAGTCAAAGTGTCACTTTCACGTGATCATTGATGAGCAAGTGCGAATCCCTAACTATAATTTTGGAACCAAATCCCAAGATATTTTCTGTAGTATATGGTGCACACCAGAGGTCTAGGGTGCCCACAGGCGCCCCTGCCCCTATCTGGGAACCCATGCCCATGTGTTGCAAGCATATCTGTATTTTCTTGAGCCTGATTGTGATGGTTGGTGCCTCTACTTCATCATATTTTCCATTTAGACATACTTCAAGATTAGTGAAATTTAGGTAAGTTCCCTATCTCTTGCATTTTATTTCATTATCAGATCAAATAAATTGCCTAACATTTGTATTTCATTGTATATTAGTTACAATAGATCCTTGCATCTAGATTTTGATAAAACATACAAAATTATTTGAATCAATTCCAACAAACTTCTAAGAAACAAGTCTGCAAGTAGGATCAAATTTCTACCCCTTTCTCTTTTAACAATTTAGCTGTATTCTAACCCCTTGGTTTATCTTTTTTCTAATACGCATTTCCAATTTTAAATATTTCTCAATTTAAAATTCAATTGTATTTACCTAGAGAATTGACTAAACTTGTTTTCTTTTGTAGGTCCTATCCTACTCCTGCGAAGGCAAAAATCACATAAGTAACCATGAAGCAAATTTCAAGCACGCTCTACCAAAGACGATATTATAAGGAACTACATGCACACATCATTATCACTCCACACATGTAAAGGTCACCCCTAGGATCCTTATCCTACCCTTCCTTTAGAATTCCATGGTATAAATTTTTTCCTATTCCATTTGACATGCTACAACTCTCATTCGGCACGCTATTGGGCACAATATTCATTCGATTCTCCAAGGTACACTTTTCTTTTCTACTTTAAGCTACCAAATCCTTATTTACCAGCATAAAGTAGGGAGTATTTAGTCACTAAATCACGAACTTACTATGTACATATAGCCTCTAAATAGTTTATTTATATGCATGATTCCTAAGAAAGAGAATGTGTCATTAACAACCCTTTTACTTTGCTTTGAGATTGATTTTGTTCTTTTCATCTTTATTGTTTACTGTTTCTGACATGAAACTTGTAGTTTTACATACTAGCAGACATCTTTCTCAACTCCAATTTACCTATGTACCTTTTTGAGCACCATGTATAGGACCCCCAACTCAGGACATGAGCACTCTGTAATGCCCATTTAAACAACCACTTGAGACCCAAAAAATTACCTAGGGTTAGCTAGAAAAATTATGGAATAATTTTTTTTATTTAAAGTGTCTACAACCAGGTTGCAAGACATCATTTTTTAGTAATAGGTTTCAAAAAAAATTCAATGTATTACAACATATTTTTTCCTTCATTAACTAATATCAAGCTCACAAGGCTCAAATTTTAGGGTTAAATGCTCTAGTTAGGTTCAGGGAGGAAATTTACCCCCATGCTTGCTCTCTAATAGGCTCAGAGTTTAAACTATATTTTTATCTTACTTAATGCTTCCAAAATTTCCATAAGCCATTCCCAGTGGATAGGAAATTTTCTCACCTTTCCGGTGATATAAAGAAGTCCTACTAACTCCTTACAGAACTCAAGATATGAGTGGGCGGAGTTTCTAGGGAAAATTTTCCCTTAGGGGACACGTGCCGAGAGGAGGGGGAAGCACTTTGGATGGATTGGCACGTTGCGGGGCAGCATAGGGAAATTTTCCCATCACAAAGCTCAAATGCACAAAACATTATATGCCCTCACAAGTCCCCAGGTGGACACGTGTTGAGTCCTTGTGCAAGGTGAGAAAGGAGAAGGGAAGGGCAGAGCGGTGGGTGGATTTAGTGCCTTGCACCCAACGAAGGAGGAAAGGAAGAAAAATGTGCACGGGTTTGCGCACCTATCAAAGAACAACGTCTGAGAGGAAGGTGGAGATGTGTGCCATGGGAGAAATTTAGAACATTTTCCCAAGGCCAAAATTAACAAAGGAAGGAGAAGGGTTTGCCCTCATGCCTCCACCCCCCAAACTGCCATGTGGCATGCTCTCATTGGCTGCGGGCTGGTGAGGCCAAAATGATAATTTTTCCCAATTTTTTTTCAAAGGGTTAAGTCCAAAGGGAAAAACGTGCCTCCGCCGTAGCCAAAAGAGGACTCGAGGCACCCTCTAATTGGCTGCGGGCCGGCAGACGGAAATGGAATTTTTTTCCAAAGTAAAAATTTTAAGGGATAAGTTTAAGTTTGAAAAGAGTCTGCCCATCCACCATGTAATGTGGCAACATGTGATTGGATGCGGGCCAAAGGGGTTGTGGGGTAAAATGGGAAAATTTTCCCAAGGTAAAATTTTCGAAAGGGCTAAGTTTAAAAATTGGTCCGCCCCTCTTAAGGTGCCACAGGGTAGGCCCCAATTGGTTGCGGGATGGCGAGGGCCGTAGACCTTTTTGGGAAATTTTTCCAAAGTAAAATTTAATTTTTTCTATAGTTAGATTAAATATTATTATTATTTTTTGAAAGCCAAATTGAAGTAAAATTTCAAATGGCCATAACTTGACCTAGAAATCTCAGTTTTGGGAAAACGAGGACTTTTCAGAAATCCCTCGATGCCCTTTCTACACAAGGATCATCAATTTTGGAAATTATTGAAGTTTGAGAGGTAAATTTAATGAAAACAATATGCAGGGTTCTAATTAGTGGACTGACAGTTTTCAAATTCTCAATTTGGTTTAATTAGAACTCCTCCTTCGCTCAACATGTCGAACAGACATGTAGGATTAGTCTAGGGATGGTTTAGAGTGTTTTAGGAAGATTAATTTGTTCAATTTATTTAAATTTTTACTTCTCTGACAATGGACAGAAAAATGACCCAAGGAGGAATTGCATTAAAATTTAGCAATGGTTGGATTATTTCTTGAGTTTTCTTTGTCAGGTTGGGTTCAATAATGTCTTAACATGATAAATTATAATATTTTTAAGTTTATTACTAAGTGCAGGTCTGAATTGTTCATTTTATCAAAATGTGAATTTCCAGAATGAAGTGTATGACAGTGAACTATTTCTTTGACTTGGAATATCAATTTTGGTCATTTGAATGTGCATATGTTTCCTAAACCTAGTCAAATACATTTAATTGAATTCCATCAACCATTCAATAACAATTTTCCAAGAATTATTTCTATATTCAACTCCTTCAAGAGAATAACATATTGTCTTTTGTTTCATACGCATGCTTCTTTTCAAAACAACAATTTCCAATCTTTAACAACAATTTCAACTTCAATAATAATTCAAATCTAATACAAAATACACTTTTTAGAAAGGAATGCAATCCTTCATTGATCATGAAATACAATTTTACAACTTTCCTTTTTTATTTGGTTTCCAAAATACAGTTTATAAGATACATAATAAAATGCATGTAACTTCATTTACATTTCTTTTCCAAAATAGAGGACAATTATGAATCTCCTTTGCATTTCTCAATTAAAATTCAATCTTCCATCTACAATACAATAGCTTCACATTTAAATTACTATACAACTCATCCACTTCGAAGTGGGAAAGATTACAACAAACTTGCTCAAAGGATGGGACTATCAAACTGTATTCTTCTTTCTCAAAACAAAAACATGCTAGTTTCTCCATCTTTTCATCTTTGATCACAACAAGGAAGGGGGAAAGGCAATTCTTTCCACCCAACCAAGACATCCAATGAGAAAGGAGAAGCCATCCTTCCTCATTGGCCCCAGAGACCCAACCATATTGAAATAGAGAATGAAAATCAACTCATGGCAACAATGGCTTCCAAAAACATACCAGCAACATTTTCACATGCACAGATCAATAAGATACACATTACAAACAATGACAACAGTTCACAACTATATTTGAAACCATTCACACAAAACATAGTCTTGATCAAACAAGCCAACAAGAGCAATAACTATGGGGAACTACTTATGCCTCCCTATTTAGAATTGGGCATCCACCTAAATCATACCGCTAATAAACATATCAAATCCCATAAACATTATATCTCCCAACCCCTCCTTATGCCCCCCCCAAATTTTCTCCCTTATGCCCCCCAAGAGTAAGAAATGCAAGCAATTTCTTTTCCAAGGTGGATCCCAATCCAAAACTCCCTCCACAATAAAACTGGTGCCATTGGCAATCCCTTATGCCCCCCATTGGAAATCCCCATAGCCTTCTCCTACACAATGTCCTAAGCAGTCTACCCAACCAGCCAAGAACACAAAACACATTCACCATTTAAACATGCATGTAAGAGAAAGAAAACATTAAAAAACAAAATCAAGATCCTACCTCTCCATACTGGAGTTTTTTCCAAGCTCACAAGATTTCCAACTGTCAAAGTGCAGTCTAAAACCAACAATGTTCAAGCATTCAAAAGACTCCAAAATTCCTCCACAACAAGCTCCAAAAATAGCAAAAAAAAGCTCCCCCAAGAGGAATGGACAAAGTTTCAACAACCCAAAATAAGCAAGGAGTTTCACTTTTAAAGGAGAGGGAAGAGAAGAGGATGATGTGGATCCATATGGGATGCCACATCATTCTTTCTCAACCCCAAGAGGAAATCAACATCATCCACAAAATCATAATAAATAAGAATGAAAAAATAACTTACACACTCCAAAATGACCCATAATCCAAAATGCACTAATTTAAAATATGTAAGAGAAGTGCAATTAAAAATTACAAACTGTCATTTCAAAATGCAATAAAAATGCCTAAATTTAACCTCCAAACCATAGGTATGGTTGGTGAATCATTTTAAGAGGTGTTGGAAAATTTTAACTTGTCCCACAAGCCTCCAAATTTGGCCTCCAAGGACAAATTCGAATTCTTAAGGAGATGAAGTGTTTAACCTTCCAAAATATTTCTTACATGACTCTTACATATCCCTTACACCTTCTTACACATTTCTTACACACTCTTCCAACATTAACATTTAAAATCAACAACTTCATTAATTACATTCCATGTCCCCAATTTAATTTAATTAAAGTTTAACTATATGATCTCTCACATTAATCTACCACATTTAAATTAATTACAAGAAGGAACACATTACTAATAAAATACATACAACAATAATTAACAAAAAGGAACACATAATAAAATACATAACCCATGGTCACATATATTGGAAATCCCCCCATGGAAATCCCTAACAAACACACACACAAAAGAGTTGCCATGGTGACCTTGTTGATTTCACCCAGAATTCTAATATGGTTAGTCTTTAGTCCCCCGACATTGTTGTGATTTTTAACTTGCAAAAATGGAAATACCTCCTTTGGCATTGTGGCCATATCAGAACATCCAAAATGATATAAACAACTATTTCACACAGAATTTCTTTCTGGAATAGAGTTGTTTTTATCCTTTCATTTTCTTGAGAAACAGATAAGGGTTAGGGCTAGGAGGAATACCTATTGAATGTTGAGAAGGTGTGCGCGTATCGTAGAGAGATCAAATCAATTGTGAAGAAATCCTTTTTATCTCGGAAGGACTACCTGTAAGTAAGAATACAAGACCACCAGATCTTAGTTAGACAATAAGTGTGGGAACTTCCTTAGGCCTAGGAAATATTAGACTTCCTTTCGAAGGTGGTCAGTTCCCCATTTGATATGAATTAAAGCAAAATGATAACAAAGAACTACAAGATAATACTTACTAGTTCCTGATGAAGATACAGGTCCAAGGAATGTGGTGGCGACAATAAGGCTTAGCTGGGATGATCTGGTATTGGAAAGTGAGCTGATGAAGCTATCCTTAGTCTTTTCCAATGCTTGAATGAGGGTGACAGTGATCCAGTTGCTCAGTTGCAGTCTTCGGCTCGATGCTCTTCTCTGTAACCTCTTCTGCTTGTTTCACTTCTCTTTCTCCTCTCTTATGAATTCCGGATCCTTTCTTTTTGGTTGGGGGAGGTCATTAAAAGGGAACCGATGGCGGTTACGTAACCGACGACGGTCGAGTAGGAACCGATGTCGGTTGGGTCAAAGTGGCTATTTTTAGTAAAACAACCATCTTTCCCTCCTTTTCTCCCGAGGGATCAGTTATGGGCTTGGTCAAGTTGTTATTTGGCTCGTTTTGGTGCGGGTGAGGGGTGATGAGTCATGGTTGTGGGTCTAGACCAAGTCATAGGTCTTAATTAGGTTGGTATAGGGTTAGGGCTAGGTCATGGTGAGGTGGAAAGATGAGGTGGCGGGTTTGGAGATGTGGATTTATTAATTATAAGGTAATTAATAAATCATTAGGTGTGTAAGGTTTTAGGTGGTGAGGTGGGGTTAGGTTGCGGGATGAGATACGTGGTAAAGGGCGTCGTAAGACCCAAATTTGGTGTCTACATTTTCCCCTTGTTGTCGTGTAGCTTGTATTTTAAAGCTGCACTAACAAAAATAAAAGGTGGTTGCCCCAGTTAAGGGTATAGGTAATCCCCCTCAAATCTATCACAGATTGAGGTGACATGAAATCAGAGATAGGGTTGATAAAGGGTGAATTATGATGAGATGATGGTAGGATGGTGAGGTAAGTTCAAGGAGGTAAACGCACGTTGAAATGCAGTAGTGCGACCAGGGTACACGAATGGAAGAGCAAAAAAGCAATTCATAGGCAAAGATCAATAGTTTATCCAAACAAGGTTGATATAATCCTGGTATCTAAGGCATAGGAAGTAGCTCCAGGGGATATAACGGGTAAGGTACTGGAACGTTTAGGCATGTTCGGTGGTACGAAAATGGTTGGTTTGGTTGAGATAAATGTCATGGTCTCGGTCTAAGCAAAGCTGGTTGGCTGATCAATTAAAGTATCCTAGTCATGCTGAAACACGAATAGGTGAGCTCGATTGAACAAATAGCTACATTATGGGTGGATAGAACTGTAATTTGTGGGTTTCGGTCGAGGTACTTAATTGGTGCAGCCGTGGGTTAGGCCGATTGGTTAGTTGTGGCCTTGGGTCGGGCCAAGTGATGGGGTGCGGCCTTGGGTTGGGCCAAGTGATTGGTTGCGGCCTTGGGTCGGGCCAAGGTTGGTTTGTTGCAAGCCTTTGGTCGGGGGTCCGATTGGTTTGTTTTGACCTTGGGTTGGGCTGGTTGGTTTGTTGCGGCCTTGGGTCTGGCCGAGGTTGGGCCAAGTGATTGGTTACGGCCTTGGGTTGGCTAATTGAGTGGTTACGGTCTTGGGCTGGGCCCATGAATTCAAAATAAGGCTATTTAGCAAAGGCCGGGGGGTAGGCGATGTGGTGAAAAATAGAGTTCGGTGGAGAAGGAAAGGAGTTAGGGTAAACTAGGTAGGTAACCGATATCGGTTAGTTATGACCGCTATCGGTTAGACGACCGATATCTGTTTTCTAGGGTGCGCCATAACTGATATCGGTTAGAGGTCAAAACCTATAAAAAGAAAAAATACGGCGTGTCATTTTCACATTGTCAATTTGAGTGCCAACCGTTTGCTTGTCTGAGTGTTGAATTGATTTTGTTGAGTTTGTGGTCTGAGTTGGCACTAGTTGAGTGGAGGAGGGAGTTATTGGTAGACCCCAGAGATCAGGAGGTAGAGTTTGATTGGTTGAGGACCCTGCTGAGGAGATTTAGAGCTATGGGATAGCCTAGAGGAGCAGGAGGTGTTGGAGGAGTTGGACCACCACCACCTATCCCACGACGACGACGTGTAGTCGTTACCGGTAGGTTCTAAATCCCTATCTGTGTGAAGTTGATGAATTTAGCTAGGATGTGGGTTTTGGGGTAGGAATCTAAAATGTGATAAAATAATGAATAAATGAAAGTAGATCGTAAAATGGAGTGGGTAGATATGTTAGGTAAGTCAACATGGCAGGGTGGGTAAGTTTTTAGGTAATTGGGCTGGGTAGATAGGTTAAAATTAGAAAAAAGGGGATTTGGGGGCCATTTTTGATCTGCCCCCGAAATCCCACAATGACCGATGTCGGTCACTAAGTGACCGGCATTGGTCACCACGCAAGCTGTTAAGATGTTGTTGGTTCAGAGACCGGTAGTCGGTCATGTGCTGACCGACGTCGGTGCATAAAAATAGGGTATAGATAAGGGATGGGACAGATGGCGGTTGAGGGTGACCGGTACCGGTTATCATGGGTAGGGGGAAAGGATGTGAAAGTTGTTGTGTTGGTGTGTTGTAGGCGGGTAGGATAGAATTATGGGGTGAAAGGGGAAAAGGTAGAGTTGGTAGGAAAGGTTATTGGGGTGCGGGGTAAAGGGGATATTGTAGGTGTTTTGTTGGGTGGGGTTAGTGATATTGGGGTTATTGGGTAGTTGTTTTGGAAAGAGTAGGCCTGATGTAGTGGGTTGGTTTTGCAGGCACGCTAGCAGCTGATGATGTGGGATCAGATGCCCCCTCTACTGAGGTGGATGTGGCCACATGTGACTGCAGTGCAGTGGTCAGTCATGCAAGAGGTTGGACTTGGTGGAGTCCAGAGATATAGGGCTGTGAATAGGGACCACAACCTGATGGTTGCCCTCAACGAGAGATGGGATCCAGAAACCAATGTCTTCCATCTCCCTACTGGAGAGATGACGGTCACACTAGAGGATGTGTATCGCATCCTGAGATTGCCGATCATAGGTGAGGCGGTATTCTAGGGTGGATGCTGAGACAACGATGGACAACATCCTGTAGGTATTTGGGGATGCAGCCCCTTTGATTACATATCATAGCGTGAGCATTTGCTACGGTGATATGTATCGCGCACACTGACAGGAGACATAGCTAGCCGTGCTGATGATGATTGGCATCACCTACTTCGCCCTCCCGGACTCAGAGGGAGGTTGCTTCCCACGGGCACTGATGGGAGTATTACATGAGATGGTGGAGGAGCACACCTGCTATGCATGGGCACCGGTGTATTTGGTGCAGCTATACAGAGAGCTCTGGGGCTATCAACGTATGAGGTGATTTGGGATATGCTCGACATTTTTGCTACATTACTGGGCCTATGAGCACATTGTGTGTTTATGACCGGTAGGGCTACCCTAGCAGCTAGGGCCGTAGGCAGTGTATAGGTATGGGTTCCAGAGGTGGTTGGGGGTCGTGGGCCAGCTACGAGCGGTTATTGCAGGGAGAGATCTCACGTACTACCGGCATATGTTAGAGGGCCTAACCGCACTAGATGTTATATGGAGGCCATACAGAGGCCATCAGCCCCGAGGAGGAGCTTGAGCACAGCTACGATGGATCCAGTATATCTTCTGGATAGTTGGACGGAGACCCGGGGAGCATGAGCGGATTCCCCTAGAGAGGGTATGCCGATAGTTGGGTCTAAGATAGGACGAGCCACCTCCCTTCCCACAGTATCAGAGGGAGGATGTAGAGGCACCACTGCCTCTTCCGCAGCCATGGGATCCAGTCTGGGTCGCGGAGAGACTGGCGGATGATACGGTGGATGATGCCGGTGTTACAGGTGCATTTTTGGTTTAGTGATCAGGGCAGAGGGCAGCCATGAGAGCACAACCCGCACAACCAGATTTGGTGGTTGTTATAGCGGAGAGGGACCATCTCTTAGGCCAGGTGTAGTTATTACAGGGGCAGCTTGCTGCTGCACAGGCATAGATCGGAGTGCTACAGGGGTAGTTGGCCTAGGCACAGGGACAGGTACAGGTACATGCACAGGCATAGCCATAGGGCCAGATCCTTGTTCAGGCACAGATTGTAGCTCCACCGCCACCATAGGTACAGGCATAGGGTCAGGGTGTATAGGCAGGACAGGGCCTAGTGATATTAGGATTTGGGGGAGCAGCCCCACCAGCCATGGTGGCACGGGCCCGCTACATGGAGGCGAGAGCGGAGGCCCGATATTACAAGATGTACTAGATGGTACCAGGGCCGACTATCAGCCATATGCAGCTCATAAAGATGAGACATCCAGGAATCAAAGGTCACAGGGGGTTGCAGCCACAGCCGGTGGGTCAGTGACGGGTAGGAGGTGAGATCCGGCATAGGGGCCAGCTGAGAGACGAGCCAAGGGAGGGGGAGAGAGCTGAGTCACCCTAGGAGCAGAGCTGGGTTTTTTCAGATTTGATAGAGACACCAGTCTACGAACCGAGTGTGTATATAGAGGCCTGCGTGCCCTCATTTGATGTATTCATGTTTGTTATATATACCGGCCTGCGAGCCAAATACATGGTGTATAGTTGATACCGGCCTGCGAGCCGAGTATATTTTTGACATGAGAGGCTGGCCTGCGAGCCGAGTTGAGATTTTGACAGAGACAACGGCCTGCGTGCCGACTTTGTATTTTTGGTTTGTATGATAGAGGCCCCATGTAGGGCAATTTGTATATTGTAACATTTTTGTGATGATATATATAGATGACGAGGTTGACCCATATGGTGTGTGTAATTGTGGATTTGGTGCATATATTATAATGCTTTATGTTTTTGTGTTAATGGTATTGGAATATTTGTGATGTATATATAAATGATGTGGATGATGTTTTAATGATATGCATACGTTTTGAAATATTGATGTTTAGTATGATGATGGATGTTGATAGTGATGTCATTATGCAGGGAAAAGAGGTGGGCGCCGCAAAAGTTTTGTAAAAAAAAACAAATAGAAGGCCTGGATATAAGAAAAATAGGTATAGGCTGACCGATATCGGTTAGATAACCGATGTCGGTTACGTTTGACCGATACCATTTATATAACCGACATCGTTTATGTTAAAACAAACTTTTCTAAAAATAGAAAAGCTAGGGATGGAATTTTAGATTCTTATTTTTAGAGTCATGCAACATGTTAAATAGGAAGATGCGAGGTTGTTGTTGTCCATACAGGGTAGTTGCATGGGAGAATTGAGTGATAAGGAGGAAAGAGAAAGCTACAGTGATTGTGAGCTTGGAGTAAGAAGGCGTAAAGGTAAGTAATAGTGAAGAGGGTGGTGAACATGGCTGAACAAGGAGAAGCATCCAGCGGGCAGAGAGGGAGGGAAGACAGGTTCCACCTCAAACTGCTGCATCCCAGGAGGTGTATATGATTTTTGGTTGGAGTTAAATTTTGCATGGTTATAAATAGAATGTGGTAAGATAAATGGGTAGAAAGGTGATAGGCAAGAGCTTGGGATGGGGTGAGTGTTGTAGGGTAGGTAATCAGGTGTTGGAGATATGTGTGTAGGGACAGAGAGGGGAAAACGAGCGCAAAAGTTATCATAGGTGGTGTTTTGAGTGGGGTGGTTGGAATTGACAGTGACCGATATCATTTAGGAATAACCGGTATCGGTTAGGTAACCGGTATCAGTTGTCTATAACCGATATTGGTTACTATGTAAAGTTGCGGATTGTGATAAAAAACATGCGGGAAGTTATTTGTTGATTTTGTTGTTTGTTGGTTTAATGTGTGCAAGCATAGGCAGGGTTGAGGATGAATGATAGGGTGTCAGCTTTGCTGTCACGGGTCCGAGCGGATGTAACACCAGCTGAGTGGGCATTAATAAACCATGTGGGGTTAAGCGGAATCTGCTATTATGCATGGATTACACGCAATCATGCTATGTTGCAGGCACTGATTGAGAAATAGAATCTTGAAAGAAATACCTTTATTCTGCCAATAGGGGAGATGAAAGTGATGTTAGAAGATGTGTTCTGAATTTTGAGACTCCCAATTACAGGAAGACCAGTGTATCATGCAGGGCCTAATGTGGCGCGAGCAGCGATAACGATAGTATTTGGTCCAGCCGTACGAGATTTGACACAACGAGGTTTGACATTCACTTATGGTATAATGTTTGCGGTACACCCTGACGCAACAAGGTTAGCAGTGGTATTAATGATAGCGGTGGGGTATTATGCATTACCTAGAGTGGACGGGGGAAGATTTCTGAAATCATTGATGTGTATTATTCGTGAGATGATAGAAGGTAACGTTACTTTTGCATGGGCACCTGTATATCTTGCGGAGCTATACAGGGGTTTATGGGCATGCAAGCGAAAGCATAGGACTACATTGGGTTGTGCATACTTATTACATTGTTGGGCCTATGAGCACATTGTGTGTGTGTGACCAATAGGCCGACCAATCCAGGGAGAAGAGACAGGAATGCAGAGGTTGGGATTCAGACGATGGGTCCAGACAGAGCAAGAGGCAAGAGCCGAAACTGTGATAGATGACACCGAGTATTATAGGTAGATGTGGGAGATGGTGACAATGGTGGATATTCGTTGGATACCGTACGAGAACTACATGGTGACAGAAAACATAGCCGAGGATTTGAGGGGTGTAGAGTGATTAAGGTGGATTGCGGGACACAGGCCAGGTGAGTACGAGAGGATTCCTCTAGATCATGTGCGATGACAATTTGGATTTGTTCAGGATATACCCATGGCTCATAGACCATACAGGAGGATCGACGCTGAGGCACCCCTCTCACTGCCACGACCGACACTTCCAGAAGGACCAGAGGAGATAGCAGCCAATCGCAGGGTAATGGATGCAGGAGTGACAGAGTCTTATAGATTATGGTGGGTAGCAGAGCTGCGACGTACACGTGAAAGGGCCGATCATCCTGAAATAGCTGTGATTACAATGGAGAGAGACCGCCTGCAGGGCTTAGTTCATCAGCTTCAAACACAGGTGAATGAGACAATGATGATTGTTAGAGGTTTCGCCGTCACAAGTGGAGAGGCTAGAGGAAAGATTCCTCCACGTGAGAGGGCATATTCGTATGTTATAGGAGAGATTGACAGATCATTGGGGGGATCTAATAATAGTGGCCCCTTTGACGGTGGAGAGGCCAGGTGAGCGGCGTTGACGATCACCATCACTACCTAGTTAGGGATGAGGCGCGGGGGCCGACGTGAATTTTATAGGGGTAGAAGAATAAATGAGGAAACTAACCTACGTGTTGATGATAGAGAAGATGTATTTGTTTAACATCTACAATAAAACTGAATATGTATGTTGATTTTGAGTTGATGATAATAATAAGAAATGGTTGTGTTTTGAATGTTTGGATTAATAAAGGACAAAAGTGGAGTGTTATCAATATAAATATGCGAAAACATTTATATTTTTAATCAAAACACAACACATGATAGGTTATGGTAGGGGATGGTCGAGCTAACCTTGGGAGACCCCATGTCTCTGAAGTGCTACCTTACATAGCCCATTGCATAAAGCAAGGAGGGGCCTCAGACCGATGTAGTTCTCCCTTAGGACCAGGGAGAGGTGAAGTCAAACAATTTGGTTATGGTTAGGCAATTTGTTGGTTGGTAGAAGTTTGATGTTGGTAGAGAAATGTTGTTGGTGTTGATGTGGTTATAGGTGAAGTGAGGGTTTAGGTTACCCAAGCATTAGGGAACCGTGTCCTGATTAAGGTCAACATATAATCCTAGATTCAGGTAAAAGAGGCAAAAATGTCCCATAGTTGGAAAGAGCTAAACAACTAATGTATTATCATAGGATGAGCTTGAATCTCTAGGTACCTTGCATAGGGGAGAAGTTGATAGGTGAAAAGAGTTGTATAATCACAATATATCAGATATACGTCACGTCCCTTGAGTTTTGTTATTGTGAAGAATGGTGAGGTGAGGTGGATGGTATAACTGGGGCATAGAGGACTTGTTATAAGGTGATTATTCTGATGAAATAGATCCAAACCTAGATAGACGAGTCCATGAATCAAAAGTGCTGTTGAATACTGCTTCTATTTTTCTGGATATAGATTGATCGATGCGGGAATTCTATATGGGATATGCATCGTGTTATTTCTTGAGGTCTTCATGAAGCTGATCAATGCGAGAAGCTTCTGATAGAGGCTGAATTTGTATAGCTGTCCTTCAAGGGAGTAGTCTACTTATAGTAGCATGATGCGACTTTGCACATAGCTATCCTTCGAGGGAGTAGTCTAGTGTATAATAACAGATGCGGGCTTTGCACATAGCTATCCTTCGAGGGAACAGTCTAGTTTATAGCTTAGAGGTCTAGATGTGTGTTTGACATGAAGCATCTAGTTTTGCAGGAAGTTTGACTCAAGAATATCCCAGAATTGTATAATTGAGAACTTGTTATTTTGATACTTTTAAGTCATGGACCAGACTAAAAAGGGGAAGGCATCTTTAAGAAGAGGTGATGATCAGACCATGTGAGCTTGATTCCATTTTGAGAGGCATGAAACAAGGTGTATGAGGTGGTAAATGAGCTCAAGGGACGAGCGCAAGGTAGATAAGAAGTGATGTAACACTAAATTCAACAGTAGAATGGTCAGAGATGCAAGGCATTAAGGGGTTCAGGCTCAGGTTTACCATTAAGCGAAGCTAAACGATAAGTACCTGATCCATAGGTGTGAGTGATAATGTAAGGCCCAATCCAATTAGGAGCAAATTTTCCACGTTTGCTCTTTTCTAGTTTGGTTACATGTTGATTCTCTTTGAGGACAAGATCACCAATCTTAAAGGTACGCTCATGAATTCGCTTATCATAAGCACGCTTAATGCGCTTTTGATAAATTTTTAGGTGGTCAAGAGCTGTAAGACGACGCTTGTCAAGAAGCTCTAATTGGGCTAACCGCTCTTGGCGGAAGTCATCATTGGCGAGAATATCCTGAAGAGATATTCTGAGAGAAGGGATTTGTATTTCGAGAGGCAAGACAACCTCGGTACCATACACTAGAGAGAATGGTGTGGCATTAGTAGAAGTACGAATGCTGGTACGATAAGCCCAAAGGGAAAAGGGGATGTGATCATGCCAGTTTTTTCTAGAATTGTTAATGACTTTCATGAGAATTTTGATTAAGGTTTTGTTAGAAGATTCGGCTTGTCCATTTTCTTGTGGATAGTAGGGTGATGAGAAGCTAAGTTTGATACCAAAGTTGTCACAAAGGTCTTGTAACAACTTATTTTTGAAAGATTTTCCATTATCTGTTATCAGGCGATGAGGAACACCAAAACGACAGATGATGTGATGATTGATGAACTCAACGATTTTTTCTTTTTTGGTTGAAATGAGTGGAATGGCTTCCACCCATTTAGTGTAATATTCAGTTGCCGTGATGATCCAATGGTGATGCTGCGAAGAAGGCGGGTGAATCTCGCCAATAAGGTCTAAACCCCATTGTGAGAAAGGCCAAAGATCTCGTGCGACCTGTAACGGGTGGCTAGGAGTATGTTGAAGGTTGGCATGTTGTTGACACATAACACAACGCTTAACATATTCACAGCAATATTTATTGAGAGTAGGCCAATAATATCCTAGGCGAAGGATCTGCTTGGCCATGGTGAGGCCACTAAAGTGCCCGCCACAAAGTCCGTGTCAGGAATTTGTTGGGTGGTATGAGCGACTTCAGTGTCGGTTAGACAGTGAAGGAGGATACCATCAAAGCCATGTTTATAAAGGAGTCCCCTCATGACGACATAACGAGAAACACTTTTAAGAAAAGACACATTTACCATTACTAGTAAGGTCATGTGGTAGCAAAGAGGTTGTAAGGTAGTCGTGAAATTGGTGGTACCCAGGTATCCTACGAATCAATAGATACATTATTTACCATACAAACATCTGGAACTAAGTAAGATGGGGCAAAGAGTTGTTGGACCAAGACAAATATGTCCGAGTTAGTTGGTGAGGCCGGAATTTACGAGGCCAAGCAAGCCATAGTATCTGTAAATTTATTAGTTGAGCGGGGAATGGTTTGAATAGAATAATGAGAAAATAAGGTCAAAAGTGAATCCACGTAATGTTTGTACTTTTGAAGTTCCTCATTTTTACATTGGTAGATGCCAGTAACTTGATTTACTACCAATTGAGAGTCCACCGAAAATATTAATAGACTTCACACCTAAGTGTAACGCAACATGGAGACCTAAAACAAGGGCCTCGTATTCCACTGTGTTGTTAGTGCATGGGAAATCGAGCCTGAATGAAAGAGGCATAGGTTCACCTTCAAGAGGAATGAGAACAACGCCCACCCCTCCACCACACTGGAATTTAGATCCATTGAAGAAGAGGGTCATTGGATATGACACATCACTAAGTGAAACAGTTACGATGAGATCATCAGGGAAAGTAAAATTGGCAAATTGTTCCCTAGGTAAAGGGGCTTCTGCGAGTTGGTCTATGATAGTTTGTCCTTTGACTGATTTTTTGTGTACAAACTCAATGTCCGAGGTCGACGAGTAGCATAAGTCATCGGGCAATGAGTTAGTTTAGATGAGGTTTGGTGTATATATAATGTATAGGGTCAGTGTTGGTGATGAAAAAAGTTTTTGTGATTCAAGAGGTAATGTCAAAGTTTGGTCGCCACAACTGATAGGGCTAGGCACAACTTTTTTACGTGTATATACCTAGTCTCATAATCCACAAGAGTACGACTTATGTAATAAACTTCTTGTTCTCGATGCTCAGAGTCACGATGTGTGAGCATGGATCCTACAGCATGGTCAGTGGCAGAAAGGTAAAGGTAGAAAGGGTGATCATCCTGAGGTGGGATAAGCATGGGTGGCTACAAGAGATAAGCTTTAAGAGCCTCAAAGGCTTGGTGGCATTCCTCACTCAATTGAAAGATAATGTCTTTTTTAAGGAGATGATGGAAAGGTTGACATTAGTTCGAGAGTTGTGAAATGAAATGATGGATAGATTGCAGTTTGCCTTGCAAACTATGTAATTTTTTAAGGTTAGTGGGTGGGGGAAGCTATAGGATTGCTTTGACTTTAGCTGGATCGACCTCAATGCCACACAAAGAGACGATAAAGCTAAGGATTTTTCCTGAAAGGATGCCAAAGACACATTTATTTTGGTTGAAGATGAACACAGTATTGTAACAGGCGATCAAAAATAATGGTTAAAACATCGAGATGTTCACTGCGATGTTTAGATTTTCTAAGAAGATCATCGACATAATCCTCGAGGATAGTGTGCATAATGCCATCAAGAATATAAGTCATAGCTCGCTGATAGGTCGCACAAGCATTCTTGAGTCCGAATGGCATGACACGATAGCAGAAGGTCCCCTAGGGGGTAATGAAGGTGGTTTTATGTTGATCGGCTGGGGCTACCAAAATTTGATTGAATCCCGAGAAGCCATCAATGAGAGAAAGCATCTCATGGCACGCAGTGAGATCAATAAGTTGATCAATGCTAGGTAAGGGGAAGTCATCCTTTGGGCAAGTGAGGTTAAGGTCCCGAAAATCCATGCATATCCGAAGTCCCCCCATCACTTTAGTGATAGGTACGATATTAGAAATCCATTGCGGATGGTCAATAGGTAAGATGAAAGAAATAGAAAGAAAGTGCATTGAAGCTCTTCTTTCACCAAGAGGGCAATGTGTGGATGAATTTTTCTCAGTTTCTATTTAACTGGTTTAGAGTCTGGTTTTAGAGTGATGTTATGGACAGCAATGTCAAGATTGATTCTTAACATGTTGGCGTAGGACCAAGCAAAAGCTTGATTACGGGCACGGAGGAAGGTAGTGAAGGTGGCTTGTTCTAATGTGTCAAGAGATTGTCTGATCTTTACAATGTGAGGATCGTCTTCCATGTGGATGTTGATTTCTATAGTCGATTCATTTAACATAGTTTGGGTGTCAGATGGTAAGGCACGTTGAATATAAGAGTCGTCTGCACCAACGTAGGTGAGGATGGAGTCATCATCTTAGCACTCCACAACATTAATTGAAGGTGAATCTTCTTCAATCATATCTGGATACAAAAGGGGGAGAGAAGATGGGTCTTCACTATCGTGTTGATAAGTGAGAGGACCTATGAAGTTAACATTCATGAAAAAAAAAAGTTAGGAGGGATAGCTTCCTGGTTTAATCGACTCTGTGGGTGAAGATGGAAAAATGGGTGATGATGGTTCGGAAGGGGTGACTTCGTTGTTTTCCTGGATACAATTGACATGAGGTTTCTTCGGTGTAGGTGGTTCAAAAAATCCAAGACCACGACGATATTTGTGTTTGCGGGTAGTTACGGGAATGATCGTGTGTCGGCCTTGTTCATAAAGACCATAAACCAAAACCCTTCCAAGCACAGCGCGTCAAGAAGGTGAGGGAAAAATGACGGTTGGTTAGATATCGAAAATCAGATTGGAAGGGAACCACACCAAGGGGAGGTTCAGGGGGTGACAGAGGATGTGTCAACACCCCCATATGTTAGGTTGGTGGTGGCAATTAGGTGGTCCGTAGGAGATCACCTCCCCCACACGACAGTTGTAGGTAGGATGTGCATGTAACTGTCCGTACTCCTGTGGGGTATGAAAGGTGCTAACGTTGTATAGGCAGTATTCCCCTAGCGTAAGGCGTTGAAAAACATCTACCAAGGGGTCTGAAGTTGGGATGTTGTCCGCGGGGAAGGAAGTGGTATTCGTGGCAGTGGGTTCATTGGTTGAAGGTGTGAGTGTGGTTAAGGTGGATGGTGGAGACGTGGTTGAAGTAGATGGTTGGGCTGGATCAATGGGTGCCTTGACTGGTACAAGCACATCATTAGGGTGATATAACATATTGTAGGTTTTGAAGGGGGAAGCGTCAGCTTTGACGGTGTATGACTTCCCCTCATACTTGAATTTGATGCATCTATGTAAGGTGGAGGGAACACATACCATAGCCTGGATCCAAGGGTGGCCTAGCAATATGTTGTATTGGAATTCTCCCTCAAGGACATAGAAGAGTTCGGGTAAGGTACGTGGCCCTACACGAATGTTAAGGATCACGGTGCCTAAGGTAGAAGTAATAGCATCGTTGAATGAATGCAACATGGTGGGGTTTGGCACACATACAGCTAGGAGGGATATTCATCTGTTGGAAGGCTTTGGAAGAGACGATGTTTTAGGCTAGCGCCCCCGTCGATCATAACACGACGTACCTGGATGTCCTAGACGTAAGTTGAGATGAAAAGAGTGGGATCAGGATCTTCTGCACCAAAGACGACAATTTCTTCTTCAGAAAAATTGACAGCATTGGCTTGCTGTATAGGGACAAAAGTGGTTGTGGAGGTAGGTTGTTTGGTGAGAGAAGTGACGTGGTTGGGTGTTAAAATGGAAGCGACGGGCAAGGTTTCGTTAGGTAGGACCTCTATCCCTTGAAGGATCTCAATTAAAGCTTGTCGATGTGATTCAGATGTTTGAATGAGATCATAGAGTGTCATTTTGACTAGGAGATTGGTGAAGTTGTTTGATCATGGTGTGGTGGGGAAACTCCATCAGAGATGGGATAGGCAGGTCCATGAATGACCACTTTTGGTGGTGGTGTGATCGGGATGGCAGAAGGAGAAAGAGAGGCCACAGGTGTGCTTTCTTTAGCTTTTCCATTGTTTTTCTGACCTCGAGTAGCAATGTTAATCATGTTGATCTCATGAATACGAGAGGAGGAGGATGGTGGGGATAAGTCATTGTTCTCAAGAGGTGAGGGTTGCAATGATGATAGATTTTGGCGAGGCAGGGACAGGTGGTATAGGAGAAGGAATCGAAGCTAAGGGCTTCTCTCTCCGTAAATTGTCTTTCTTAGGCTGTCTATCCGAGATAGGTGACTGGTGAAGGATGGCTTTCAAAGCTTTGCATCCTTCTACATCGTGTCCTGGTGTGCGAATGGTAAGCACAGATTTTAGATTCATCATAACCTATAGGTCGAGGTTTAGATGGATCATAGAGTCTGAGTGGGGGTAGGGAAATGGTCGCATCCCCTACCAACATATCAAGGATCTTGGAGTAAGATCCTTTGAGTGGGTCAAATTCAGATGAAGATGAGGCTGTTGATTGAGTGGGTGAGATTTTTGATTGTTTTGGTAAGGGTTAGGTGCGAGTGGTTCGTATAGGGTGGTGATTTAGGCAAGGGATTTTGATGAGTGGTTTTAACTAGGCGTGGTTTCTTCTGCACAGAAGTTATGTTTAGCTGGTTAGATGATGAGGCCCCATCTGATGTGGTGGCAGGAAACAACCATGGGGAAAGAGGAGCGACAGCAAACAAGTCCTTCGATGATCGAGTTTGCTTAGGGTTGGCAGGTAGGTGAGATACTTGGGGCGACGTGGTGTTGATACGCCCGTGAGTGTCTGTAGGGGTGCAAAAGGTATAGGTCGTGTTAAAGAAGATGTGGGAGGCAAGGTGTATTGATGGCAAGGTGGAGGGGTGAGGCCCTAATATAGAAGGTAGGTGTGATGGTGAAGGCTGAAGTCCGAGCCTGTTGTATCGGTGTGATCGGGGGGTGAGGGTTTTAGTTGTGGAAGAGGTATAGATTGGACTCGAGGAGATTGGGTCTGTCTCCTAGGTGGATTGATGGCAGTATTTTTGGATAAATCTAAACATTTAGGTGGGTGTGTCAGGCTAGGAATTGGTGAAGTCCCAAGTGTAAGGGAAGGCTTGGTTAGGTTGATAGAGATGGCTGAGGGATTTGATAGAGATGAGGGGGGTGAAGGTGAGGACATAGGCATTTTGAGCTTTTGTAAACACCTCGGGTATATGGTAGAGGTGTCTGGATTAGTCATCTGCATTTGAGTAGAGCAGGGTGTACTCAAGCATGCTCCCATAAGGCTCGTCTATCTTCTGAGGGATGACACTCTTCACGTGTGAACATGAAATTTGGTATGGAAGAGAGATGGGTTGTGATTCCGGTCCACTGTGGGTGTGATACAGGGGGTAAATGAGGCACTGTATCAATGGGTACTAAGAGGTCAACCGGTCACTGGAAAGATTTAGGTGATGAAGAACTAATAGGTAGAAGGGCATGTTCGAGGGGATCCGTTATGATTGAGGAGTTTGGTGATGTAGGCTCAAGGGGTTTCTCCTCTAAGGGTGACAGAAAAAGTGGCAAGCCTTCTTCTGTTGCAGCAAGAGTGGTGGAAGGAGATGTTTGGGAAATAGATAAGTTAGATAACATCCACTCACAATCTTGCAGGGATGTGGTGTAAGAAGGTTCAGTTGTGAGAAGAGAACTCTGGGCGGTTAATTCCTTTATAGGTAAAGGAATAGCAGGACTTGTCCTCTTGTCCTGATGAAGGAGAAGGGGGGTGAAAATCCCTGCGTTGGTGAAGAAGCTTGATTCAGAATTTCCTCAATGGAAGCCCTGGGTTGGGAGTTGAAAATCACATGGATCTCATGCACACTCTTCTCCTTGGCTGAGGTGTCTTGATTTGTGTTACTGTTAGATGCATGGTTTGGAAATGGTTTGTTGAAGATTTTTAAATTTTGATTAGCGGGGGCATTAGGATTATCGAGAGTTATATCCCCTGCATCAAGCATTTCCTGCACTATGTTTTTCAACATCTTGCAGTTTTCATGACTGTGTCCCTTCACGCGATGGAAGTTACAGAAGTCATTTTCTTTATACCAAGAAGGAATAGCGCAGGTGGAATCAAACCCAGAGTGAGGTTTAACAGGAGGCAAGGTGATAGCTCCTGCTTTAAGCAATTTGTGTAAGATCACACCATAAGTTTCTCCCAAGGGAGTATAATTGATGGGCTCGGCTTTATACTTATAGGTGGCTTTCGGCTGGGTATTAGACAATGCTTGAGATTTGACCGTCACTACAGCGTGTATGGCACCCTTTGATTTCGAAGCAGCCGATGTGTGAGAATTGGTGATGTTAGGTTTGGTGGTAGAGTCTTAGGTTCGAAAATTTGAGCTTTTGTTGCGTAACCTCAATTTCTCTCCCTCTAAGGCTCGAATCTCTAGTTTCCGAGCCATAGTAAAGGCCTCATCAAAGGTGCAGAAATTTTGAATTTGGAGGGTGGGAGAAATGTGTTTAGTGCAGGCCCGCGTAAAGATTTTGATGAGCTCAGGCCTTAGGTAAGGCGTAAGTAAGTTGGTTGATGAGGCCCTGCCATCATCCAACGAAGTCTGCGATAGACTCGTCTTCAAAGTTTTCGGATGGCATAGAGGTCGGTAATGGATACTTTCTTGGCAATATTGATGGAGAAGTGATCCATGAAAGATTGGGCTAAGTGGTTAAAGAAGAAGATTGAGTGCTGGGTTAGAGCACTATACCACTCCAAGGCAGGTCCTGATAAGGACATGGGAAAGGTACGGAGTAGTAAGGCATCATCACGAGCAATCAGATAGCAGGTATGTCTGAACGATCGCAAGTGTTGTTGAGGGTGCTCCTTACTATTAAAGCGAGTAAATTTTTGTAATTTCCCATTGAGGAGGATATGTATGAAGGGGCATAGAAGGATGAATAGGCTCTTGAAAAACTTTCTCGTATGTCAGGGGTGTTATGACTTCTTAAAAGAGAAGCCTCAAGATTTTGCATCTTGTCCATCATCTATTTGATTAAATCATTGGTTGGGTTAGATGATGGTGCTGTCATTGTAAACAGAGGAGGATTGGTTCAAGAGCCGCTACTAGACAATGGTGGGATTGAATGTTGATAAGATAATGGTGATGAATGTCTTGGGGCAGCCGAAAAAAGGGTTGTCCTATATAAGAGGTTGAGGCCACTGGATGAATTTGTGGAAATGAAAAGGTGGGCGGAGCTTGTGAGCAAAAGCTCGTGTGTATAGGTGACAGATAACAAGTTATGATAAGAGATAATCTGCAAGAGAGATGAGATAGGGTCAGTGGATGGTAGTGATATGTGGGGATCCCAGATTAACGAAAGGAAAAACCAATTGGTGTAGTATGAACCACCGAAGCCACTGAGCTGGGAGACGGGGCTAAGGATGAAGACGGTGATGCGGAGTTATTAAGTGGGGAAGGGACTAAGTGAGCGGCGATACTAATAGGCATACCAATGAGGAGCTGACCGTCGGGTGTAGGGTTAGGGGTATGAGACAAATAATATTGTACGGGCACTAGGAATTAGAATCCAAAAATTTGGCAAATTTCTTATCTCCTATAGGGATCTTGGGAAAATTACTGGAATCCGTAGGATTCCCCATAGGATGTGAAGGGGGAGAATCAGGCAAAGGCACGGAACATGCATGGGAGACCATAACCTACAGCTTGTTTCTGGGTGATAACAACCATGGACAAGAGGACACAACAGGGATTTAATCAATCTGGAACGAGAAACAACAACAAAATGTTGGAATTGATAGGTTGCTGGTTTGTCAAGAACTGTTAAACAGAGTAACTGATATCGGTCAGATAACCGATGTCGGTCAGAATATAGCCGGCGTCGGTTAGTTAAACGATGTCGGTAGTATAGGACCAGTGTAAGTCACTGTGAAAGCAAAGAGAGGATGTAAGAATCTGTTGGTTTTGGGGATAAAAATTCTTAATATACCCTACCAAATTGTCCTTGAAGTGATCACTGAAATAGTGTATGACAAAGAAACAGAACTAAAAAAAACAAGAAAGATGCGACAAGCAAATTAAGAGACTAACCCTAGGATTAGTTTTAATCACTTTGGGCTTATGCCTTAGATGCCAGATGATGTCAATCCTAAACAAGAGACCTAAGGGAGATGTCAAGTTTGTTTTGGCTCATAAGGCTACCTCAATCGGGTAGAGGAATACCGCGGAAAGGGGGGATGTTTGAGTTGTTGTGTTGATTATGATGTGATTTGGTATGTGTTGTGCAGTGAGAGTAAGATTAATTTCTCGTCAATACCGTGGATATCACCCCCACGTGTACGACCTGTTACTTAATCTACGCTCACTAGAATTAAAAACAACAAGAAAGAATGTGATGCACGTGTTTTAAACCCAAATCGAAAATGATATTCGATGAAGCAAAGAAGATGAATTTCACTAATGCAAAGATTCTAAAGAAAGACAAATTCTTTTACCAAAATGACAAAATATTTTGTGAATATTTAGAAGAACAAAACAACAAGTATGCTCCCTATATGAAAGCAAGCAAGAAAGAAAGAAACCCGAAATGGGTCCCACCGGGCGTGCCAAAATGTTTCACACAGAATTTATTTTCGGAATAGAGTTGCTTCTATCCTTTCATTCTCTTGAGAAACAGATAAGGGTTAGGGCTAGGAGGAATACCTGTTGAATGTTGGGAAGGTGTGGTGTGTACCGTAGAGAGATCAGATCGATTGTGAAGAAATCCTTTTTGTCTGGGAAGGACTACCTGTAAGTAAGAATACAAGACCACCAGATCTTAGTTAGATAATAGGTGAGGGAACTGCCTTAGGCCCAGGAAATATTAGACTTCCTTTCGAAGGTGGTCAGTTCCCCATTTGATATGAATTAAAGCAAAATGATAACAAAGAACTATAAGATAATACTTACAGGTTCCTGATGAAGATACAGGTCCAAGGAATGTGGTGGCGATAGTAAGGCTTAGTTGGGATGATCTGGTATTGGAAAGCGAGTTGATGAAGCTATCCTCAGTCTTTTCCAATGCTTGAACGAGGGTGACAGTGATCTAGTTGCTCAATTGCAGTCTTCGGCTCAATGCTCTTCTCTACAACCTCTTCTGCTTGTTTCACTTCTCTTTCTCCTCTCCAATGAATTTCGGATCCTTTCTTTTTGGTATGGGAGAGGTCATTAACAGGGAACCAATGGTGGTTACGTAACCAACGGGCGGTCGAGTAGGAACCGATGTTGGTTAGGTCAAAGTGGCTATTTTTAGTAAAACAGCCATCTTTCCCTCCTTTTCTCCTGAGGGATCAGTTGTGGGCTTGGTCAAGTCATTATTTGGCTCGTTTTGGTGTAGGTGAGGGGTGATGAGTCATGTATGTGGGTCTAGACCAAGTCATAGGTCTTAATTAGCTTGGTTTAGGGTTAGGGCTAGGTCATGGTGAGGTGGTGAGATGAGGTGGCGGGTTTGGAGATGTGGATTTATTAATTATAAGGTAATTAATAAATCATTAGGTGTGTAAGGTTTTAGGTGGTGAGGTAGGGTTAGCTTGCAGGATGAGATACGTGGTAAAGGGCGTTGTAAGTCCCAAATTTGGTGTCTACAACAACATTTCAAGATCATCTAAACACATGAATAACAACAATATCAAGAATTCAATATTATCATTTTTAATTCATAAATCAACTATATCATCATCTATGCTAGTCAATACTAGGTCTACTCAAAATATCAAATGTCACAAGTCCAAATCAACATCTATAATATGTCCATGTCAAACAATATAACATCATCCACATAAAGGAAATTTATCTAGTAATAGTCATGCATACGAGCTGAATCCAGATCAATAATAATCCATGATCTAAACATCTAACCATCATACTAACACAAAACATGATAGTGTCCATAATATGATCAATAATATCAAAGTTAGTGTCTAAAAGTGTCAAAGGGAAGGTGGGTACTACATCCCCCTCCCCTTACACTCAAATTCCTCTAGGAAGTCACTGGAAAAAATGTGGGAAACTGCACTCGTAGTACTGTGGCTTTCTCCCAAGTGGCTGCAGTGTTATCGTATCTGTCTCACTTCACCCGTACCTGGTCAATCTCTCTACCTTGAAGGCCCAGGGTCTTCTAATCTATGATATGGATGGGCCCCACCTTCACTTTCCCTTGATCCTGCCACCTGTAATGATGTCTAATCCAGCACATGAGAAGGATCTGTAATGTACCTCCTAAGGACAGAAATATGAAAACACATCATGTATATGAGACAAGTTGGGTGGCAATGCTAGGTTGTAGGCCTAAGGGCCGATACGCTCCAAGATCTCAAAATGACCAACGAATCTAGGAGCTAACTTAGAACCTTTTCCATAACAGATAGAGCTCTTGTGTGGCCTGACATGAAGGAACACCTTCATGCCCATATCAAAGCTACGGTCAATCCTATGTTGATCTACATACTTCTTCTACTTGTCCTGTTCCTCCTGCAATCTCTGTCTGATTAACACTACCTACGGCTCCATGTCCTACAAAAGAGCTGGTCCAAGAGATACTCTATCCTCCAAGCTGTCCTAGCTAAGGGGTGTCCTGTACTCTCTACCATATAACGCCTGAAAAGGAGCCATGCCTATAGAACTCTGAAAACTATTATTGTAGGAAAACTTCACTAAGATCATGGACTCCTCCCAGTAAGACTGTTGATCCATCACATACATCCTAAGCATATCCTCCAAAATCTGATTCAATCACTTGGTATGTCCATCTATCTCAAGGTGATATGCTGTTCTGAAGTTAATCCTTGTCCCAAGGACATACTGCATGGTAGTCCAAAAGTGTGAAGTGTACAAAGGATTGCGGTCACAAATGATCTTCCATGGAATCTTGTTCAACCCAGAAAATCTCATCTAAATAAACTCATGCCACTAACTCTAGCTATATAATTTGTCTTCACTGGATAAAAGTGAGCCACTTTTGTCAATTTATCAACCGTGACCATAATGGTGTCATGGTGATATCTCGACATATGTAACCCAACAATGAAATCCATGGAAATGGTGTCCCACTTCCATTCCGGTATGGCATTAGGATAAAGAATACCTGTTGGATGCTGATGCTCAGCCTTAACCCTCTGACACTCTAAACACCATGACACAAACTGATCCATGTCTCGATGAAGTACTCTCCAGTGGTATAACTATTGCAAGGTAGTGTGCATCTTCTTCACCCCGGGATGGGCTGAATAGGGTGCGCGATGTGTCTCTACCAAGATGTCCTACCTCAAGCCTCCATCTCTGGGAACATATATCCTGCCTCTATGCCTGAGAAGACCATCTACCTCTAAGGAAAAACCATCAAATTTCCCCTCAAGGGGTCTCTGTGACTCAATCTCTGCTCATACTGCCATGTAGAAGCTGTCAAGAGGAAGCTACTAAAGAATCCTGCTCCGTAAATCTATGCTCACTGCGGTGGCCATAGCCACAGTTCTCCATCTGTTGAGAGAATCTACTACCACATTCTCCTTCCCCTTCACATGCTCTATCTCCATGTCATACTCACAAAGAAACTCCATCCAACGCCATTGACAAGCGTTGAGATTGGGTTGCATGAAGAGGTGGCAAAGACTCAAATGATCTATCGTAAGTGTGAATCTCCATCTAAGAAGGGAAATGTCTCCATCTAACCAAGGCATGCACAACTGCCACAAGCTCAAGATCATGGGTAGCATAATTAAGCTCATGATCCTTGAGTTTGTAAGACTCAAAAGCTATAACTCTGTCATCCTACATCAACACACCTCCAAGTCCTACTAAAGAAGCATATGTGCAAACAAAGAAATCACCTTGTAGATCTGGCACTGCAAGAATGGGTGTTGCAGTGAGGTACTCCTTTAGTGTCTTAAAGGCCTACTTACATCTGTCTGACCAAACAAACTTATTCCCTTTCCTCTAAAGGGAAGTGATAGGGTGCACAATCTGAGAGAAGTCCTGAAAAAATATCTAGTAATATCCTGCTAATCCCATGAAGATGCACACCTCAATCACTGTAGTGGGTGTTGGCCAATCCATAATGGCTCTAATCCTGGAAGGATCGACTGCGATACCTCCCCCAGAAATAACATGACCCAAATACTGCACTTCTGACTGAAAGAAAGCACACTTCTCCAAGTTCCCATAAAGCTACTGCTCACGAAGGCAATGAAGAACTTGTCAAAGGTGTCCCTTAAGCTCCTCATGTGTATGTGAGTTTATCAAAATGTCATCTAGGAAGATGAGCATGAAGTGATCTAAAAAGGTCCTGAATACCCCATTCATCAAACTCATAAAAACAGCAGGGGAATTTGTCAACCCAAAAGGCACCACTATGAACTCATAGTGCCCATATCTCATGTGGAAGGCGGTATTAGGAATGTCCACCTCTGAAATAATAAACTGATGGTAGCCTGACTTAAGATCAATCTTAGAGAACACTGTGGGTTCCCTTCATTTGATCAAACAAGTCATCAATCACGAGGAAGAGGATAATGATTCTTGATCGTTACCTTGTTCAACTGGTAGTAATCAATACACAACCGCAATGATCCATCCTTCTTCTTCACGAAGATCACTGATGCACCCCAAGGGGATACACTAGGACAGATAAGGCCCTTTTCCAAAAGGCCCTCAAGATGTAACTTGATCTCATAGAGCTTCGGGGTGGTCATCTAATAAGCTACCCGTGAGATAGGCTCTACTCCAGAAACTAAATCTATATGGAAATCAATCTCACGTGGGGGTGGCATCCCCGGTAGTTCCCCTAGAAAAACATCAAGAAAATCTCTCAAGATGGGATGACCATCTAGCGATGGTCCACTAGATCCATCCTTTGATCTGTCGCTAACTATAACAGCATACATCTAACAACCCCGTTACACACATCGCTTAAGCTGTATAGCGAAAATGGTGTGAATGGAAATGGGTTTCCTGACCCCTGAGATCATCGAATCAACTCCTAAATCATCTGAACAAGCTATAGTCTTATGATAACAATCCATCCTAGCCCTATGTGCAGATAACCAATCCATACTTAAGATGACTCCATATGAGCCCAAAGGAAGAATACAAAGATATAAGGTGGTGGTGAAAGGTCCCAAATCTACTACACACTCCTTAAATAAGGAGTCCACAGAGATCTTGGCTCCAGAAGCCATCTTGACATCCCAACTAATACCTTGTTTAACCACCAGACTGCATCGCTTTACTAAATATGGTGAAATGAAAGAATAAGAAGAATCAAAATCAAACAATACAAAGGTAGGAATACCACCAATGCTACTTGTGGTCTCAATGAATGTGCTCTGGTGCTCTACCTTGTGGTTCTCAACCACTGCATAAATCTTGTGGCTGCGTCCCATGTCACCAACTATCAGCTCGAAAATTGGTGCCTTACCCTTGTTAGTGTTTTGAGGGCAATCTCTCCAAAAATGTCCAGCTACTCTACATCTAAAGCAACCACCTAAATCCTCTCCAAGGAGTAGCACCTCTAGTATGTGCCCTAGAAGTCTATGGCATGGATCTCAATGATCTAACTATGGTCTACTATGGCCTTTGTTGGTGAGCTCCCGCTGACTGAGCTCTAGGTCCACCTTGTGTCCTGATGGGACTCCTAGGAGGAGGCCCCATACTCCGACATCTCTGTACATCAGCTCTTTGTAGAGGTCTATAAGGTGGGTGGGACTGCTGCTGCTACCTAAAAGATGACTGTGAGGAATGCTGACCACCAGAAGGAGGAGGAGTTGACTCCCTTGATTTACTGTCTTGCATCTACTGAATGCAGCTCCTGACTCGGTCTCTAGCCTACTGGGTTTTATCCCAAGTCTCCTATGCAATATAGGCCTTCTTAACAGCCTTTACTAAAGTTTGTGGACAGTGAATCTACACTGCACCTTCAATATCCAAATTCAGGCCCCGGATGAACCTGTGAATCCGCACTTGCTCATCCTGCATGTACTCTACATACTAAAGTAGATCTAGAAATCTACTCTCATACTCTGCCACTGATAGAGAAGCCTGACGGAGGTCATGGAACTCGTCAATCCTCTGCTGTATGAACCTCTGTGATAGATATCTACTCTTAAATCTCTCCTCAAATATCTACGAGGTCACCCTCTCTGAATCTACATGGAGCTTCTACTCCTCTATCCTCCACCATACTCCTACTCCATCCCTCAGTAGATGGATCGCAACACAAGATTTCGTGTTGCTAGAACAAGGAAAAAGCTTGAAGTAACCGCTCAAGCTCACTAAACCAGGCCTCTACCTGGAATCCACCTGTATCACCTTAGTAATGTGAGGGATGAAGCTTTAGGATCTCCCTGATGTGATCCGCTGTTGTGGTCTGTCGGCCTCTAGGTCTCTCTACATGCTCATCCCTAAGCCTAGGGCTCTGAGACCTCTCTCTATGCTCTAGAACTCTGTTACTATGTCTCCTAGGTGGTGACTCTACTCTGGATAACTCCGCATGGGAGTTCTCTCCTCTATGCTCCTCACTAAGTTGAGGAGATACCTGACCCTCAATCAAAGGAGCTCTATCATGACTAGCTACTTGTCCTCCACCTAATCCTTTGCGTAGAGCGGCATTAACATCCTGGAGGGTCTATAGAATCTAAGGTAGAATGGCTGCTACACCCTGATCTGGTCGTGGTGGTGGTGATTCTGGGTCTATGTGAAGGTTCCTCCCGCTCCATATGAGCCTCCTGCACAGACCAAAGTTAGAGTTAGTTTATTTGATAAGTTATACATAGTTCCATGTTTACTAAAAATATTCAAATTCTTGCTAATTTTTTTTCTAGATTTAAGTGTGCTAGGTTTAAGTTTTCATGTCTCAAGTTTTCTAGTGTGCCCAAGGGTTCAAACCTTTGAACCACTGCTCTGATACCAAACTGTAATGCCTGTTTAAACAACCACTTGAGTCCTAAGAAATTACCTAGGGTTAGCTAGAAAAATTATGGAATAACTTTTTTTTTGATTTAAAGTGTCTACAACCAGGTTGCAAAACATCAGTTTTCACTAACAGGTTCCGGAACAAATTTAATGTACTACAACATATATTTTCCTTCATTAACTAATATCAAGCTCACAAGGCTCAAATTTTAGGGTTAAATGCTCTAGTTAGGTTTAGGGAGGAAATTTACCCCCATGCCTGCTCTCTAACAGACTCAGAGTTTCAACTAGATTTTTCTCTTACTTAACGCTTCCAAAATTTCCCTAAACCATTCCCAATGGATAGGAAATTTTCTCACCTTTTCCGGTGATATAAAGAAGTCCTCCTAACTCCTTACAGAACTCAAGATATGAGTGGGCAGAGTTTCTAGGGTCAAAATTTTCCCTTAGGGGACACGTGTCAAGAGGAGGGGGAAGCACTTTGGATGGATTGGTGGGTCGTGGGGTGGCATAGGGAAATTTTCCCATCACATAGCTCAAATGTCACAAAACATTCTGTGCCCCCACGGGTCCCCAGGTGGACACGTGTTGAGTCCTGGTGCCAAGCAGGAAAGGAGAAGGGAAGGGTGGAGTGGCGGGTGGATTTAGTGCCTTGCACCCAATGAAGGAGGAAAGGAAGGAAAAGGTGTGCGGGTCAGCGCACCCGTGGAAGAACAAATTCTGAGGGGAAGGTAGAGATGTGGGCCACAGGAGAAATTTAGAACATTTTTGCAAGGCCAAAACAAACAAACAAAGGAAGGAGAAGGGTCCGCCCTCCCACATCCACCCCAAAGTGCCACATGGCACGCTCTCATTGGCTGTGCGCTGGGGAGGCCAAAATGAAAATTTTTCCCAATTTTTTTTCAAAATTAATTCCAAAGGGAAAAAATCTGTGCCTCCGCTATAGCCATAAGAGGACACGTGGTGCCCTCTGATTGGCTGTGGGCCGGTGGAGGGAAAAGGAAATTTTTTCCAAAGTAAAAAAATTTAAAGGATAAGTTTAAGTTTGAAAAGAGTCCGCCCATCCACCGTGCCACGTGGTAGCATGTGATTGGCTGCGGGCCGGCGGGGTTGCGAGGTAAAATGGAAAATTTTCCCAAGGAAATTTTTTCGAAAGGGATAAGTTTAAAAATTGGTCCGCCCCTCCTAGGGTGCCACGTGGTAGGCCCCCAATTGGTTGCGGGATGGTGGGGGCCGTAACCTTTTTGGGAATTTTTTCCAAAGTAAAATTTAAATTTTTCTATAGTTAGATTAAATCTTATTATTTTTTTTGAATGCCAAATTGAAGTAAAACTTCAAATGGCCATAACTTGAGCTAGAAAGCTCAGTTTTGGGAAAATGAGGACTTTTCAGAAATCCCTCGATGCCCTCTTTGCACAGGGATCATCAATTTTGGAAATTGATGAAGTTTGAGAGGTTAATTTAATGAAAACAATCTGCAGGGTTCTAATTAGTGAACTGACAGTTTTCAAATTCTCAATTTGGTTAAATTAGAACTCCTCCTTCGCTCAACATGTCAAACAGACATGGAGGATTAGTCTAGGGAGGGTTTAGAGTGTTTTAGGAAGATTAATTTGTCTCAATTGATTTCAATTTTTATTTCTCCGACAATAGACATAGAAAAACGACCCAAGGAGGAATTGTATTCAAATTTAGCAATGGTTGGATTATTTCTTAATGTTTTCTTTGTTAATTTGGGATTCCTAATAAGTATCTTAGCATGATAAATTATAACATTTTTAAGTTTATTACTAAGTGTAAGTTTGAACTGTTCATTTTATTAAAATGTGAATTGCCAGAATGAAGTTCATGACAGTGAACTGTTTCTTTGAATTGGAATATAAATTTTGTTCATTTGAATGTGCATATGTTTCCTAAAATTAGTCAAATACATTTAATTCAATTCCATCAACCATTAAATAAAATTTTTGCAAGTCTTATTTCTAAATTCAACTCCTTTCAAGAGAATAAAATACTGTCTTTTGTTTCATACACATGCTTCTTTTCCAAATAACAATTTCCAATCTTTAACAACAATTTCAATTCAAAATAATTCAAATAAATACACAATACACTTTTGAGAAAGGAATGCAATCCTTCATTGATCATCAAATACAATTTTACAACTTTCCTTTTTCATTTGGTTTCCAAAATACAGTTTACAAGATACATAATACAATGCATGTAACTTCATTTACATTTCTTTTCCAAAACAGAGAACAATTATGAATCTCCTTTGCATTTCTCAATTAAAATTCAATCTTCCATCTACAATACAATAACTTCACATTACAATTACTATACAACTCATCCACTTCGAAGTGGGAAAGATTACAACAAACTTGCTCAAAGGATGATACTGTCAAACTGTATTCTTCTTGCTCCAAACAACAGCATGCTAGTTTCTCCATCTTTTCATCTTTGATCACAACAAGGAAGGGGGAAAGGCAATGCTCTCCACCCAACCAAGACATCCAATGAGAAAGGAGAATCCATCCTTCCTCATTGGCCCCCGAGCCCCAACCATATTGAAATAGAGAATGAGAATCAACTCATGGCAACAATGGCTTCCACAAACATACAAGCAACATTCTTCACATGCATACAACAATAAGAAATACAGTCCAAGCAAAGGACAGTAGTTCACAACTGCATTTGAAATTATTCACACAACACATAGGCTTGATCAAGCAAGCCAACAAGAGCAAGAACTATGGGGAACTACTTATGCCTCCCTATTTGGAATTGGGCATCCACCTAAATCATACCACCAATAAACATATCAAATCCCATAAACCTTATATCTCCCAACCCCTCCTTATGCCCCCCCAAAGTTTCTCCCTTATGCCCCCCCAAGAGTAAGAAATGCAAGCAGTTTCTTTTCCAAGGTGGATCCCAATCCAAAACTCCCTCCACAATAAAACTAGTGCCATTGGCAATCCCTTATACCCCCCATTGGAAATCCCCATAGCCTTCTCCTACACCATATCCTAAGTAGTCTACCCAACTAGCCAAGAACACAAAACACATTCACCATTTAAACATGCATGCAAGAGAAAGAAAACATTTAAAACAAGCTCAAGATCCTACCTCTCCATAATGGAGTTTGTTCCAAGATCCACAAGCTTTCCAACTGTCAAAGTGCAGTCCAAAACCTGCAATGTTCAAGCATGTAAAAGACTCCAAACTTCCTCCACAACAAGCTCCAAAATCAGCAAGCAAAAAAAATGCACCCCCAAGAGGAATGGAACAAAGTTTCAACAACCCAAAATAAGCAAGGAGTTTCACTTTTAAAGGAGAGGGAAGAGAAGAGGATGATGTGGATCCATGTGGGATGCCACATCATTCTTCCTCAACCCCAAGAGGAAATCAACATCAACCACCAAATCATAATAAATAAGAATGACAAAATGACTTACACACTCCAAAATGACCCATACTCCAAAAGGACTGAATTTAAAATATGTAAGAGAAGTGCAATTAAAACTTACAAATTGTCATTCCAAAATGCAATAAAAATGCCTAAATTTAACCTCCAAACCATAGGTATGGTTGGTGAATCATTTTAAGAGGTGTGGGACAAGTTTAACTTGTCCCACAAGCCTCCAAATTTGGCCTCCAAGGACAAATTCGAATTCTTAAGGAGATGAAGTGTTTAACCTTCCAAAATCTTTCTTACATGACTCTTACATATCCCTTACACCTTCTTACACATTTCTTACACACTCTTCCAACATTAACATTTAAAATCAACAACTTCATTAATTACATTCCATGTCCCCAATTTAATTTAATTAAAGTTTAACTATATGATCTCTCACATTAATCTACCACATTTAAATTAATTACAAGAAGGAACACATTACTAATAAAATACATACAACAATAATTAAAAAAAGGAACACATAATAAAATACATATCCCATGGTCACATATAATGGAAATCCCCCCCATTGGGAATCCCTAACAAACACACACACACACACACACACACACACACACACAAAACAGTTGCCATGGTGACCTTGTTGATTTCACCCAGAATTCTAATATGGTTAGTCTCCAGTCCCCCGACATTGTTGTGATTTTTAACCTGCAAAAATGAAAATACCTCCTTCGGCCTCGTGGCCATATCAGAACATCCAAAATGATATAAACAACATTTCAAGATCATCTAAACACATGAATCACAACAATATCAAGAATTCAACATTATCATTTTTAATTCATAAATCAACTATATCATCATCTATACTATTCCATACTAGGTCTACTCAAAATATCAAATGTCACAAGTCCAAATCAACATCTATAATATGTCCATGTCAAACAATATATCATCATCCACATAAAGGAAATGTCTCTAGTAACCATCATGCATACTAACTGAATCCAGATCAATAATAATCCATGATCTAACATCTAACCATCATACTAAAACAAAACATAATAGTGTCCATAATATGATCAACAATATCAAGATCAGTATCTAAAAGTGTCAAAGGGAAGTGGGCACTACACACTCGAGCGCTACTATCCCATTTGAGCACTTTTGTCCTCTTTCTTTCTTTTAATGATTTTTTAAAACTTACTTATTTCTTATATTTGTTTATCACTCTTAGTTGGCCTTTCACTTGTTAGTAATTAAACTTAAGCAAAAACATTATAGACACTAAATCACACACTTGGGTATTATTTAGTCCCGGTCTCATACTACTATTCATATGCTTTTTGAGTGAAGAAATTACTAATTAACCCAACCATAATTTCGTTAAATATGAACATTTTACTAAGAATCTATATTTATAGTATTATTATTTCTGGTTTTATAATTGTTGAAATTGGATTGCTAAATTTCCATTATTGGTTTTTATCTAGTGTGATATCAGATTCCAATATGTTTATTATTGGAATTTAATTAGTGTAATATCGGATTCCAATATTTACACTATGCCATACAAGTATGTTCCTAATTCTATATTGAGTTTATGAGAATGGGAATATGCCCATTCTCAACACACTCATAGTACAACTATGTTCCTAATTCTTTTTATGTGTATTTGCTTTATCTCAATTCTTTTTCTATGATTCCTATATGAGGCATTTTGATCCCTTTTGAAAATTAAAACAATGTGATATGGGTACATGTTGTATGAAATAAGAAGCAACTATTGAGTCTATGAGAATGGACATATGCCCATTCTCATCACACTCATGGTACAAGTATGTTCCTAATTATTTTTATGTGTATCAACTTTATATTTATTCTTCTTCTATAATTCATATATGAGGGATTTTGACCTCTTTTAAAAATTTATATCTTGGCAGACAAATAGGTTAAGTCATGGTGCATTGCCAGACACTCTTGTTAAGAGAACATTAAATAATATATCTTGGCACTCTAAATACTATAGTTTTTCATTCAATAATTAGGGGATTCTAGGCATATAATTTAGTATCTAGACTTCAGAAAGGTTTGCATTTTATAAATTTATTAGAATAATTAAAAAATAAGTTATCTAGACTTATGCACATAGCTTTAGGAAAAGACCATATAATTTTGTGGTTGTAATGAATGCATAAATCAATTCATTACATAACATGAATTTTTGAAATGAGTTCCTTGTAAATCACATCCATGTCCCTTTAAATCACAAGATCCAACTCCCTGTAAACTTAGAGCATAATTAAGGATTTTTTTTTTTCAAATTATATTAATTACAAGGTGGAATTTATATTATTAATATATACATTAATAATTATTAACAATCAGTTCCATAAGCAACAACAATGTTATATAGAATTATATTATGGAAAAATCTTCCAAAGTAATATAATACTCAGTCTTTCATTTAATTATCAAATAATAGTACAACTGTAAAGTTTTATAGGACCAAGGTTTGGAATAATTTTTTTTAATAAAACCCACATCCTGGGCCAAGATGATTTCACATATAAATTTATAAACTTCAATAGTTTCTCCAAGTCAACATTCCTTATCCTGTTCAAGTAGTTCAAGGTATGATTTAATGGCCACGTGTCCTTTATTGGGTATCTTTATGTATCCACTTTTCCTTTTTTAATTTGGTGTCCATGCCCAGATGATGCTATCCACATCGATATCTGCTTTAGGTTCATCTGAGATGGTCCATGTTTTATTTAGCTTTAAACAATACTGATACAATGTTGTACCTTCTCCTCTCCCTGCAAGTTTCTAATATTGAACTCTCAGCTTTTTATTTACATCATTGCCTTCTCCTGTTGAAGGAAAATATCCCCATCTGCTCTCCCCATCCATATCTTTTCATTATCATTTCCTGGTCGTATAAGTAGCATTTTTCCCTTGAACACATCCTTCAATGGATTGAATTCTTGGTTAGATCTTCCAAAAACAGGCCCAACATAAATATCTAGTTGATTACTATATACAAGGTGTAGACCATCCAATTGAGCACTCCACCTTGCTTAATCATAAGGGAAACTTCTTGTTTCATTGAAAATAAAATATTTTATTGGCCAAACTATTGATTTATTAGGTTGTAGTAAGTCTGAGCAATCAGAACACATATTTACCACATTTTCTATCCATACACCAAAATTCAAAGGACCCAACCTTTCTCCATTAATTTTATGATCTTCTAGCACATGAGTTATAAAACCCATGGCCATGTCATCATCTCTACTACAACATTTATGTTTGATAATGACATTTTCTATGAAAAAATATCTTCTATCTTTAGGACTTGTATTGATGGTGCTTTCAGTGTCATCACTACAATCTCCATCACTCTCATGCATTGTAATCCTTTGAACCACTAAAAATGTTTTCACTTCCCAAATTGGGGGGAATGGATTAATCTGCATGCTTTGACACTTCACTCTCTTCCCAAGAAATGTAGTATCCTTTATTCCTAACATCTGCCAAGGTTTCAAATTCATCAACTGAGAAAGGAAATTTTACTCTTCCATCCAATACTATGTTAACACTGACAACCACAAATCCTCTTCCCACATCTTTACAATGTAGTGTCTTCCTACTTGGATATACTCTTCCCTCTACAACTTTGGTTCCTTTTGAAAACAAGTCCACATGATCATCCTCTACAAATGCAAAAGACTTTGCACTGTTGTAACAACATAAAATAAATTTTGTGAGATGATGGAAAATATCTTAAAGCATTGCATAAAATAAATTAAAAATTATCATGTATGTACAACCATAAGTATATTGAATACACATAGCACATGAGCTGCGAACTTATATAATTCAGTAAGGTTTGGAAATACTTAAAAAATATGCATATAATTTAAAAATTGAAATATTTATAACACGATTTCCAAACTATGATTGAACTTGACTCAATTGAATTTAAATGATGAGAAATAAATAGAGGTTACATTTCCATTTACTAACTGCTTTCATCCAAATAGAGGTTAAATAGATGAGGTTTAATTTAAACGATGAGAAATAAATAAATAGTGGTTAAATAGAAGTTAATTAGAAACTTGATTGCTAACCGCTTCATCCAAATATCTTCATCATATTAACATAGCATATATTTACTTTTGCAATAATTCCTCATACTTCCCATATTCCGTGACTATGAGAATGGGCATATGTCCATTTTAAACATTCTCATAAAAGGATGTAATTGTCATTCATTCTTTATGTTTCGCATAGGATAATTTTTCTTTCTTTCTATATTGAGTTTATGAGAATGGGCATATGCCCATTCTCATCACAATGATAAAAATATTTTTTTATATGAGAAATGGCATATGCCCATTCTCATCATAATCATAAAACTCTTTGTTTGTATGAGAATGGGCATATGCCTATTCTAACCATTCTACCTCATTGAAGCAATATTGAACTTAATCATTTTTATATCACTATAAAGGATGTGGGAATGGGAAACTATCCATTCTAAAAAAAAAATATTACCTCTATTTTCTTCTATGATTCTTATATGAGAATGGGCATATGCCATTCAATACAAGATTAAAAATGTTTATTTGTATGAGAATGAACATATGCCCATTTTGTCTATGTGTATTTTTCTTCTATGATTCTTATATGAGAATGGGCATATGCCCTTTCAATACAAGATAAAAAAAAATGTTTGTTTGTATGAGAATGGACATATGCCCATTTTGTCTATGTGTATTGCCTCATTTTCATTGTTCTTATTACATTCACTTTTTCAGCCATTAATATATTGTTTTTCTCAAAAAGGATTAAAAACTAATTCCTCTAAATGTTCTTCCAAGGTACCATCTCATTATTTAGAACATCTAATATAAACCTGATGATGTGAGTACTATAAGTTATATAGTTTTTATCATTTTCACATCCATATTATAGTATGAGTAATAGAAGAATGTTCTTGTCATTTTAACGCTTCTATAGTAATCATATCTATTATTGCTAGTGGAGAGATAAAAATTTACTTAAGTGGTATTTGTTTAAGAATTTAGATGCTCATTCTCTCATAAAAAAGATACATTTTTTTCATCTTATCTTAAATATAATGTAATTTTTTCCCTCGGAATGAAGAGTTACTTCATTGTCACAACAAACATCATATAAGAATGATAAAATAAGGGATGTTGTTAAATACTGGTATTAGGGCATATTCTAATGATATATTTTTAGAATTGTCATATGAATATTCTGATATACGAATGATCGTCGAAGAATAGATATAAAACATTCTGACTTCCGTTATAGAGGTATTAAAATGGGTTCAAGCCCATTCACATACAACAATCATTTTATTTTTCATAATGTAAAATATTATTTGAAATTTATAGCTATTATTAAATGATACAGTAATCTCTTGATTCAACATTATGTAATTATTAATCCATTTTTGTTTCATATATAGTTAGTCCCAAATTGATACCCTAAAATACATATTCTTTGATTGTCTAATTTTATTGAAAAGTTTAAATATTTTTACTAGCACCAAAGCATTATAATTAATGAATGCGTTATAAGTGTATAAAGAATTATAAATATTAATGGATTTTATGTTGTTAATTAGTTTTATAAAAATTTTACATTTTTTTTATAAATATATTCATAAATATTATTGTCCAATCATAATAGAACTAGTGAATTAATTAAGCATTTATAAATATATGACATGTCATTAACTTGTTCATTACGTTTATAAAGTTTAAATTATATTTTTATAATATTGGGCTTTAATTATGTTTGAAATTATTTTTTATTTGTTTGATAATATAATTGGATATCATTTTTAATATAATAATTTAAATTTATTAGTAATATTAATTGTTGTAGTTAATATTAATTGATAGGATATTTTTTGAAATTAATTATAATATTAGTAATTAAATATTTAATTAGCACTAATATTAATTCTAATGTTATTAATTAATGCTATTATGTATTAATATTATATTAATTTAATATTTAAATTAATTACATTTATATTTGTCCATGGCATAACGAGACCATTAATTTGCAAATAAATTGTTTACCACCTTTTATTAATTTAAGGTACTTGTTTGTCAAACACGTCTTTGAGCACCCGTTGGAGGGAAATTGGTGAAATTAATGGCAATTAATTCTTCGTTTTGTGACATGGTAGAGAGAATGATAGCGGTTACTATTATTCCATGATGGTACTACAGGTCTTGGGAATTACAATGTTAACCACGGTTAGCAGAAGCTATCTCTTTCTTGTTCATCCTTTCCTACTCTCTTTTTCATCCAGTTTCCAGCTTTTTTTGTTTGTCTTTCCACTTTGGGCTGCCTGTATTTCATTATAGACCATTTCTTCTGATGAAGCATAATATTTGTAGTTTCGTTAGATCATTTCGTCCATGTGAAGTAAAATATTTTAAGAATATTTCCGAGATATTTTTTTTTATCTCCGCTGAATTTTTGTTGACCATTTCTACTTTGGTCTCCCTTTGTTTTGTAAGATCGTTTCGGCTTGCGAAGCACAAGATTTGAAGAAAATTTCAGGAATGAATTATTCTAACTCTTCTCTACTGAATTATTATGAGATGAAGAATATCATTTGGTTTTCTTTCCCTTATTTTTTTTTCTAGGTTTAAAGATAATGCCTTATTTTTTATCTTTTTTATTTTTTGATCTGGGTACAAAAAATATCACTTCAATGTTTTTTAATACACGTGTAATTGTTAACCTAATCGTAGTTGCTAATATGGGGAGTTATCTTGTTATTATTTTACTAAAGTATTGAGTGGTTTTATCACCTAGGCAGTATAACAAGCATTTCTTATTTGCCGAACTAGTGTAGGTCGAGTACCACAAGCTCAGAATGACTAATTATTAGAAGAAGAATTTACTCTTTTATAGTGAAGATAAATTTTTAGTTATTTTTTATAAATTGAAGATAAGTTTTAAAGATATTTTTAACTCTTCTCTGTTGTATTTCAGGTTTCTAGGTATAAAGATAAATTATAATGTCATATTTTAGATTTTTTTTATTTTTTATATTATAGGTTTTAATAATATCACTTCAATAGTTTCATTGTAATACTTGTGTAGTTGTTATCCTCCATAGTTATAAAAGGGTGCATCTAAATATGAGTCATTTCATGCTTGTTTCAGAGTCTCAACATGATCACATTCCCTTTGCAAAAAATGGTATATGATTTCTAAGAAACCCACTCCCAATCCATAATACTAATACAGGGAGTTAAACTATTTTGTTATTACCAAAGTACAGTGTGGGGTTACCACCTAGGAAGCGTTACTTGGGTAAATGCACCAAGTTTGTGGACAAAAAAGGGGTCATAAGTGGACGTCATGTTGCAAAAAACAACAAAATCTCAACTTGTAGGGATTATTAGCAATACACACACTCAAAATTAGAAAAAATTATATGAATATAAATCGTAGCATCTGGAATATAGTTTCTAAAATACTATTTTTTTTAAAAAACGGACAATTTTAGCTATATTAAACAATTAAAATTATATGACTTGGTTTTTGTTTTTGAAAAAAACCTATAAGATTGTAGTCTGTTTGCTCGCGATTTGGATGACCAATTTTTTTTTTTTTTTCCTTTAGTGAAAAATTAGATGTCGCTATTTATTTTGGGATAGATTTTATTCTGTAATTTTTTTAGCAAATTTTATTTTTTATGAATTTTTCCATGAAAGTGGTCTGAAATCATAAAGAAAATGCATCACTTTTTGTTTTCCCACCGTAAATTTATTAAAAAATATTTAAATTAACGAATTTTTTTTTCATGTGTATATAATTTCCCCCACGGTTGGGATGGTATAGGTTATATCACATTCTGACAAGTGAAACAAAAGTTGCAGTCTTAAAAGTAGACATGAACATTCATGGGAAAAAGTGTCTTAAATACCTACTATTAGTAAAAAATTATAAAATGATATTTATCATATTCTATTCACTTTAAAATCAATATTTATACAAAGCTAACAGTCTCCCCTACGCGATGGTACCATTTTTGTGACATGTTTTTGATTTTTTGGCATGGTTCAAGTCCGCAGAACAACAAATTTGATGTTTTGTTATTTTTGATGTAAAATTTAGTATTTGATATCCACTTTTTGGTACCCCAACTTGCTGCACTTACCCACTCTAAGTCTTGTTTTATCTCCTCTATAGTATATTATTAGCTCATTAATGATGATTCTCAGGCTCAGAAGGTATTTGATAGCTTTGTTTCTTGAAGGTACAGGTACTTGTTTTTGACACCATGTCTTAGTGTGAATGCTATGGAATATGAAGGTACTAGTTGTTTCAAATGGATTTTGTGCTCAATGAATGCTCAAACCTCTTCTACAAGCACATGGCAATGTGTGTGAGCATCTAAATTTTGGTTGGTATTGTAATTCACACAAAATTTGATGGTCAAGACTATCCTGAAGAGCATGTTTCTTAATGCATGTTAATACACCACCCTAAGAGAATTATCTCCATTGCAATGCCTTGATCAATCTGACACATGGATACAAGGCCATATAGAAGAAAATGGGTATTTTTTTAAGTTTGAACTTTCTCGTTTGACATGATGGACTTTAGAGGCCAATTTTATTAGTTCAAGGGTGTAAAAATTCACTTCTTCACTATCTATTTGAATACCTTGTCAAAATTAGTCCATAGCCCAATTTGGTTAGGCATGCACTAGTCAACTTTGTAGAAAATCCGCCTATTTTGGAGAAGTGACTAGGTATTCATCAAGTGTCTCATCGAGTAGAAACATCTACAATCAAGTCTTTCTCATTTTTTGGATACAAAGAATGTTTCAAGTGATGTAATATCTTCAAGTCTATAAATTTATCTTCTTTGAAAAGATGAAAACATATCTTTAGAGTCTCTTGAAGCTTTATCACTCCATTCTCTATAAACATTTGATGTAATAGGTGGACTTATTTTCCCTTCTAAGTATAAAACTATCAATACCGTCATCTAGGATTTCAGTGAAGAGGTTTATTGGTCATTGCTAATGTTTTATGCACCCAAACTAAATGAAATATGCACAATACTCCTCTACAAGAATTATCAAGTCATCAAAAAAGATTGGGGGTAAAAATATAGAGTGTAAAATGAGAATCTCATCTTAGATTTCTCAAAAATCCCTGCATAGTCAGGAGAATGAACAGTTTTGATAGTGTTGATTTTAATTTTCTCTTTTCATCATGAAATTTTAAATTAAAATCATCCTCATTTACATGTTAAAAATCTAGCAATAGTGAGTTTTTAATGGAACGCCTATCATCTTGAAGATCTCTTGTAGTGAACTGTAAATGAAATTCAAAAAAGAGTGGTGTACTCTTGAAGGGTTTAAATTGAAGAATGGTGATGAACATTGTTTCAAACTCCCACCGAAGTGGTAATGACTTTCTCCAAATATGTTAAAATCAAAATTCAATAAATCTCAAGAGAATTAGATAAATCTATGTGAATTATTCTTGTGCACACATGTAAAGGATAGTTCATAGTATGTGGTCAAGGTAAGATGATTGTTAGAGAAAAAAAATGTTAGATTCTATTATCAAATGAGCTTAACTCATTTTTGGATCGATGGAGAAGTGGAAGAGTTGCTTCTAAATTGAATGAGAAGTGAAAAGTTACTATTTTTTCTTATGCAAAATCGCAACTCTTGCAATTCAAGAAATTAGATGAAAAGTCAGATGAAATCAAAACAAAGCTCGAAGGAGCAGTTGAAGGGTTATAAGCTTGTCAAGTTGCAAATATAATGTTGGGAATTTTAAGATTATTTCTTCAGTTACAAACCAAAAAGGTGAGCAGTCAACCAAGCTCAAATTTTGTGAACATGTATGAATAAACCAAAAAGAAAGAATCTCCATAGTTGTTAATGATGTTGTTGCATGTTGAAAAAATTTGAGAATGTGAAAAGTTATCTACTAGAGTTTGGATATGAAAAAGAGAGATACAATTATTGAATAAAAATAAATGAGATAGTGATATCAGAGTTTTATGAAATATATGATAGATCTTGGATACACATATTTTATAATTCAAAGACAAATAGAAAATAACAATGACTCAAGGTGAACTCAAGGTGAACTTTATGAGAGTCATGTAAAGGAAAGTGAAGTGGAATGCATGATAAGATTATGTGTGAATGAAAAATATTTTCAAGAGGAGAAAGTTTGAGAAGTGCATGTGTATATGATAGAAGATTGAATTTGAATGGTAAACAGAGGTTAATGTCATGGCTAAAAATCTCAAGTGTTTGAGTAATGAATAAGAGATGTATAGTGAATAGTTTAAGCAGAGTAGAGAGACAAGAAGAGTGTTATGTTGAAGTGATCAAGACAGAGTGGATCAGAGCAACAGAGAAAGAGTGCTAATTTAGTATCATTATTAGATGTTCAAAGCATCTTTTTGAAGTTTCATCAAGACTGATTTGTTTTATATCAGGGATTTTTAGCTTCCTTGCAAATAGCAACTTGTAGAAGGTCACTGACAACTCAATAAATAAGTTGGGGAGTTGAATCTTCCCTATGAGGTTGAAGCTCACTAAATATCAGTAGAAGCTGATTGAATTGTAGGGGGTTGAAGCCTCTGGACTAGGTAGAAGCTTGGTCAAATTGAGGAGTGAAAGCTCTTGACTGAGTTGAAGCTCAACCTTGAAACTAATGTAATAGAAGGAGGAAAAATCAGTCCTAAGAATAGTTCATAGTTTCAATGGGTTTTCTTCCCATTTTGGGTTTCCCACATTAAACCTTGTGTCATTGTGTTCTCTCTTGAAATTTTCTCGTGTGTGTTTATGGTTTTATCATATCATATTTAAGAAGGTAAATTGTGAAAACATTGATTCACCCCCCCCTCTCAGTGTAATGGTTTCTAACAAAAGATATAAGGTTTGGATTGTGGTTCCAACATCTTGCATTTCTTCTTGGGAATCTGAGCCATAGCCTTGAATCCAAAGACTCGAAAGTGCTCAACATCAGGATTGCGTCCAAACAAGGATTCAAAGGGTTTCATCCCTCTTACTACCTTGTGTGGAACATGATTCTGAATGTAACAAGCACAATTCACTGCTTCAGACTGATACTACAGAGAAAAGGAATTCAAGTGAACCATATAAGTACCAATCTCCTTAAGAGTTTGGTTCTTTCTTTCCACAACCTCCATTTTGTAAAGAGTTGTAAGAAATTGTACGCTACAAATAAATCCCTTTAGAATTACATAAATCCTTAAACCTATTGCTCAAATAATCACCTCCATTATCGGTTCAAAGAACCCTGATAGACTGTTCTACTTGTTTCTTAGCAAGAGCCTTAAATTCCTTAAGATGCTTGAAGACTTCAGACTTAAGCTTAAGAAAATATACCCAAGTATAACATAAAAATTCATCAATGAAGGTTAGTATATATAGATCTCTAGTAAATAAAGGAGATAGGAATGGGTCAAAAATTTCACTATGAACAAGATCCAAGGGACGAGTATCTCTCCAAGATTTTCCTCTTGTAAAATCTTTTTCTTAGGGGTGCTTCCCGAGGGCACAACCCTCTTAAAGACCCTTAGAAAATTTGACGTGCAAGGTAACATATTCCCCATTTCATTTTGGCTCAAATAGTTCAAGGTTAACACTAATTTAGATTCTAAAAACACTCATGCCATAGCTTACTAACCTCATCTACATTAGTGAGAAAGGAAGTGTGCATCAAAGCATAATTAAAAGTGGGAAAACATATAAAATCGTGAATGGTGATCTACCTTTCCCTTATCCATTATGGTGCAACCATAGTTAATCTCACAAATGATAAACGAGTTAGGACCAACTTTCACTCACATTCCCTTCACTAAGTTAAGTTATTTGGTAAATCTGACATGAGATTGGTAGAAATATTGGGAAAACTCAACAACTTGGTTACATGTTCCTCCCTCCATCTCTATCGATCCACTGACTAGAAATTGACATAGTAGTGTCATCACCCAATGTGATTTGGGACATGCCACATAGTTTGATGCTGGATAAATCAACATATAAAGAAGTCCATGTGATGTAAGGCACCAGAATCGATAATTCACATCGATGAAGGATCCGATCTAGCTGCAAGTTCCTTTCCTTTATTCTTCTTAGATTTATACTCATTTACTTTGGAAGACTCACCATTTTAAGTATTTTTTTTAACAAATTCAAGGGGACACTTGTTTTTTTCTTCTCAAGTAAATTCAAGCTAAGTGATCAATATATTTTTGCATACACAATAATGCTCTTCATGGCTAGTATTCTTGCAATATGAACACTTACACTTTTTCTTCTTTTTTCTTTACACTTAGAGAGATGAAGCAGTTCATGTTAGTCTTGGTTTGGGATTTCTTAGTATTGGTTTCTTTCTTGGGTTTGTCCTTCTTCTCTTTCATATTTTTAATTTTGCTTACCCCTACTTCACCACAAAGGCACGTGACTTGGATTTTAGAGTCCCCATTTGAATGATTTTGTCATGTTTTCAAATGAGCTGGGATGAAAAAATATCAAATGAGGGATTTTTAGAAGCACAAACCAAGGTAGATTTCATGGCGTGGAAATTTGAAACGAAGACAGATTATTCAAGGACCTAACTCAAAAAGAATCAAGAAGATCAACTAAGATTCTTTATTCTCCACTTTACATTCCTTTAAAAGCAATGTGGCGTGTAAAAACTTTAAGAAGAATGCTTACGGGCTTTTTAAAATCACTAGGGTATAACCCTAGTCAGTTCATTCTCCAAATCATGCATTATTATGTCATCTTTCTACACAAACATCTCGTCAGAGTGTTTTCCATGCTTCAATTGGGTGTTAAGAAATTTTTGATATGAAAGAGCAGTTCAAGAGAGATAGGACATATAGAGAATACCTAAGGCTTCATCACAACAATTGAACCACTTATATTTTTCAGGTTCATCACCAAGTTCAGTCTCTACTCCCATGGAAACACAGAATAACCCTTTACTATGTAGAACCATAACAATTTTAAATCTCCATTTGAATAAATTGAAAGGTGTGAGCAAAGGTACTTTAGATGCATCCATAACAAAGAGAGAAATAAAGAATGCAAAAAGAAAGAAAGAGAAACACAACAAACCTAGAACAATATTAACACCCCACCTAATTTTGGCACTGTATAGTTTAGTGCGTTGATTACAAGCAGATGTGATTATGTTTCAAGAACCATTTATTCACTCACCTTGCAATTAGCGTAATAACGTGCAAGAGTGGGGACCACAATCAAAGTTTGTTTAATGCACTAGCTCGACACCATAAGCAAGCATAAAACAAGAAAAAAAGAGAAGGGGATAAAAATAGAGTCCTGTGTGAGAAATAACATCTCATATCCCATTAGAAACCCCCTTGCCGCAATATTGTGGTGGACATGCTCACTACCCCCACAAGCAATAACATGGTTATTACAATTCTTAACATGACTCAAAACGAGTCCAGATGACCTCCAGGACACAACAAAGGCTCTCAGAAGGAAAAAAACACTAGAAATGCTACAAAACACTCCAACACACAATTAGAGAAAAAAATCTAGTAACTCTTAAAAATGACCTTTTAGCAATGTCCCAATTTGGCTAATTTTATAGTAAAAATGACTAAGGAAGGCCAATAAATGTTAAATATGACTATTTTAATTGCTAATAATAAAAAAACTAAATTTTTAATTAATTTAGATACCTAAATTAAAAATATATATAAATCTCTTTTTAAATAAAATTAATTAATTACCATTTTGAATATATAAATTAGATCTTAAAAAATTCTAACTTATATAAAAGGCCTACCTTTTAAAAACCACCCTTACTTTAATTAAAAGTCCACTTAATTTTTAAACACCATGTATTAAAAAAAGGAACCACCGCATTAAACAACTAATTCTCACGACCAACTAAAAAGCAACGCTTTTTAATTAAAAAGTTGTGAAGTTTTTTTGAAATGTGGGAGAAAATTTAAAATGGTGGTCAAAGTGTGGCAGCTGTCAAAATGGAAGCGGAAGCCACGTGGGCATGGAAAAAGAAGGGGTAGGGTAGTTAACCTACAATGAAGGCAAGGGAATGACAGGTTAGGGCTTGAAAACCACAATGCAGAGGGAAAAATGAAAACCCAAATGCAAAAAGGAAGCATTCAACAAAAAACTCATCCTGAACATGGAAGAAATCCAAACCAGGAAAAAAGGAATATACAACCAATGTAAAAGGCCTTTAAGCAATACAACAGCCAAGTCAAGAACTTTGCAGCTTGATCAAACAAACCAGAGTAACATGCAACAAAAATGACCATGAAAAGTAAGCCAAAAATGCATTACAAATCTAATGCATCTGGATTTGAATGCAAAACATGTAATGCAAAATAATAACAGGAAATGAGTCAACCCAAGGTAAAGCCTATGCATCTCAACCAAAAAATAAACAAAGCAACGTAATCCAAATATGATAAAGGTAACGCGAGCACATGCAACCAGCCAATAGTACAACCCGATGCAAGTGCTATGACCAAATCAACAATGCAGAAGAGCAAACCTATCGGAGGGGTAAAAAAATGCAACCAGTCTGGAGAGGGAGGGAGATAAATGGAAAAACACATAAATTTTTGAAAAATAACTTTTATTTAAAAATTTGATAAACACCAAAAAATCAACCAAACTCAAAATAATGCTTTCCCACCACATACGACTATAACAGAGAAATCCGATGGTGAAAAATGCAAACCTACACACATGCACATAACCCAAAACACACAAACTCCAAGAGCAAACTGTTAAGCAGATTAGCATGATTCCAAAGTAATAATAAAAAAAACTTACACGAAGAAATGAGAAGAAACTAGAAGTAATAAGCAATTGATAAATAAAGAGTGCATGTTTTACCAAAACCAGCTCTGATGCCATGAAAGAGGGAAAAATGAGAACCGATGTTGAAAACAAATGCACCACAACGAAGTTGCACTCTGATGGTAACATCAAGCTCCAATGCAATAAGTAAGATTCAAATAAATGGAAAGAATATGCAATTAAGAAAATAGGTCTGCTCATTCTCATAGATCGAGAAATGGAAGTACAAATAGGGGTGCTGTATAACCCCCATGCCTAAGTAAGGAAAGAATATTAATGATGCCACTGATGCATATGACGTGACTGACGCATATGATGCCACTAAAGGAGGAGTTACAATTCCAAATAAGGAATGTAACTCCTATGACGCACTGATGCAAATGATAATGACAGATTCTATGACAGAATATGACACTTTTCATTTGATTTCCTAAGACATATGACTCTCATAAAGTGAGATGACTCACCAGGTGATGTGGATGATGACTAGGCATGTCACACAAACCAATAGGTTCAAGTCTGTGGAAGAGAAAATTTGAAGTTTTTTGACCCTTTACACTTCATAATGACCTCCTAGGATTTTCCATAAGAAACCTAATTATTTTATTGAAATTGATGAAATTTTTTTGAAACCAATGTGTGACAAACTTTCTGAATGGCAAATAAGAAGAAAAGCCACTAAAATTTGGGATAATCATTTTGAAATTTTAAATGATTCCCAAAGATGTCAGTTGTTTAATTTGATGAAATTGAATAAAATGAGACCTACATTAAACACTTTAGGATTAACAACATCTAATATACATGGTCAAACCTCTACAATATTTGAAAACCTTTATGATGCATATCACATTGTCGGTGTCAAGAGACACACTAGGGATAGTAATATTGTGCGTCGTGTACTTACTACTAGTGTTGTAAGTGAATCAATTAAAAAACAACGTTTGATTACGAAAACAAGTTGAATGTTGTAAGTTAATCGAAAAACTCTAATGAAAGCAATTGAAAGACGTAATATCCTTCAATCACTCAATAACACCGATTTTTGGGCATTTTCTACTAGAGAATCACATAAGGACAAATATAATACTGATGCTACAAGAGAAGTTGTTATTCAATTTTGGCATGATAACACTAGAGTTTCACCTAATACAAGAGATGTAAAACAGAGAGTTGGTTCTATTAATTGTAAACCACATCCAAAGTATTTCTTAGATATGACTCAAACTCAATTTTTTCATAAGTTTGTACAATAGCATCTAGAAATTAAAATTATTCAATATTTTTTTGAAATGTTAAAACCATTCTATGTGAAAATTAGCCAAGCTCGCACCACTTGTTGTTGTAGGCAACATGTTGAATTTTCTATGCATTATGCTAAATTTTTATGTATTCATTCTATTTTTCATTCTAAAACTATATTATAGGAATGTGGTGTTCAATTTCCACCAATATCTTCCAGGGATTTCATTCCTACGATATTTTGTGAAAAAGAAGTTGGACAATTTTTTTTATAGTCAAGATTGTTTAGATGGAAGTTGTGGTACATGTGGCGGATTACCTAAATTAGAAAGTTACATCCATGAGAAAATTAAAGGTGCAATAGGAAATATTTTATTTGAGTTTGATAAATATAAATTAGTTGTATACCAGTTGAAAGATGGAAAAGAGTCTAAACATTGTGAGCTAGTTACAAAACATATGCCTGTTTTTCAATTTATGAGAAAATTTAAGGATGAAATTGTTTATGAGTATGCTAGGCTTACACACAGAGCTCGATGGTTGGATGAACAGTTCAAGATATGCAAAGACACATTTCCTATTGGTACTATTGTTTCAGTGGTCAATTTTGTAGAGAATTACACATTGTAACAAAAAATGGAGGTTCAATCACAATATTAAAACTCAGTACAAGTTGCCATTTTTGTGCATATAACATTTATACATTCTCTTGACAATATAGAGAATGATAATTTTTTTTAAGAGAGTACCACTTTTATATCAGTGATGATTGTACTCATTCTCCTGAATTTGTGCAAGGGTGTTTTTAGTTATTTTATGGAACCTTGTTTGATAGGGACATCCACTTCAAACAACATTATATATGGTCAGATAATCACACGTCTTAGTTTAAGAATGCATGAATGTTTTATTGGATGAAGAGGATGCATGTCAAGATGGGTGTGTAACATATTTGGAGTTTCACTGAGGCTGGACATGGAAAAGGAGAGCATGAAGGTGCAGGGGCATGTGTGAAAAGAGCTCTTGCAAGAGAAGAGTTGAAATAAAAAGATGGTGTTAAATTGAAAGATGCAAAGAGCATAGTGGAGTGGTGTATTGACAACATGGCCCAAGGTTCTCAAAATAATTCCATGGTTCGTAGATATTTTTGGTTGATAGAGGAATAAATAATTGCTAACTATGAGGATTGTATGACACTCACTAGGTCCAGTGATATGCACTCATTTTGTAGCTTAGACGCTACTTTGTCGGCCACATGGACAAGCAAGTTGACATGTTTTTGTGCATCTTGTATTGAATTTGTCACTGCTAAGTGTGATTCACAAGAATGGGTGGATAGATGGATTTGTAGGCCTCTAAATCCGCTTCCTAGTTATCAACCTCTACAAGCATTACAACTTTTTTCTGCAGATGAAGTTACAACATCCAAGGACTTTGATGAAATTTTTATTTTGGCGTGACAATGTATTTAAGGTTATTTACAATTTTTTATTGAGTTATGTCTATTAAAATTTCAATATGTACAATTTAAATTTGAGTTGAAAGCTTTTTTTTTGTAGGACAAGTGTTTGCAGTTATTGCGACAGAAGATAATGAAAAGGAATAGACTATTTCTTTTGTCGTTGCATCTAGGAAAGAAAGAAGTTGACTTTTCATGTTATAGAGACAAAGATATTGATTACCCTATAAGGTCATTGGTAGTCCTGAAAAACTTGGCTCGACTTATCCATTAAAACTACACTATTTGGGGCGTTTGCAATAATAGTGCACGAAGCACTGATTGGAAAGGAAACCACAAAGATAGGCCTATTGTAGAAGTCCCTACGCTAAGGGTTAGATAAACGATACTCCTTAAGGATGTATCACGAAGTCTGCGTAGTCACCATCAAAGTTGAACATTTTTGTTGTCTTAGGGCTTCTAATGGACTCTCCTAAACGAGTACCCGTAAGCGACCGACATTTTTTTTTTTTGTTTGTTTCGTGCACTGAAAAAACACCCATCCTCTAGTGTTCCCCACATATCCACCCAGACATTTTTCACATTCGTTCAGTGCCATGACCCACCTTTTGTAAATATACTGTTTGACATCCTTTACAAACTGTCTCAAACTACAATACAACTATTGTTGGGTGGTTTGCAAACAAAAAGGCAACGGAGAGCACAGATTGGATAAGGAAAAACTGAGATAGGCTTTTGTAGAGAGTCCTTACAAACAACACCGAGGTTGTAGGATCAATGACATCCTTAGGTGTCATGAGTCTATGTATTTACCTTTGAAGTTGAATGCTTTTTTGTCTCGGGCTCTTAAAGGGACAAATTTTTCAACAATTACAAACTTTTTTTAACGTTTTTTCAACAATTACAAATTTTTCACAATTACAAACTTTTTTTCAACAATTTAATAAGTTTTCAACATTAAACTTTTTCAACAATTATAACTTTTTTCAAGAAATTGTTTGAAGTCAAAAACTGTAAAGTGAGATAAGATGGTTAAGCCACATTATTGTTATTGTGAATACTCCACCCAACAAAAGATCCTGTAATATCTAGATATATGATATGAATAGTTTACTCTTGTTTAGTGTTCACTCTCTCATAAAAAAATAACCTCTCCTCTTCTCTACTTACTTCTAGCAAAACACTTTAATTCCTCAAACGGTGGAATCGATAGAAAAAAACAAAAAGAGGAACATCAATTTCCTACTTCTATGGGGTCATCTAATAAGAACCTAATACTACTTTAGGCAAGACTCCATCTACCCTTTTAGTAGTTCTCTCGCGCTCCTTTTCAATTGTTTCTATTTTCAATTATTCCTAAGAATGAATCCTACTCATGTCAGGATTCCACAGTTCCTAATGTCCTACAACTTCCTCCTCATATTTTTACATCAGTGACCATTTTAAGAAAGAGAAAATTCAATATCTGAAATGATTACATAAAAACACCCCAAGCATTTTTGACCTATAAATTGAATAATTGCATTATCGACTTCGACCCCTCTAACAATGTCTGCTTATAAAATTTGCTAACTCTATTGGTATTACTCTTATCCCTACTATTGGCCATTGTTAACACATAAAAAAAATATCTACCTCTTTTTTTTGGTCATACAAAACACCGTACTCATAAATGGTAAAAAGAATAATATCCTTCTGATAAAATAAAATTAAATACATAGTTCAAACCAAATGACCCAAGGAGACATCTATTTCAAGATTCAAGGTATGCAATATTCTTTCATGACTTAAGAGGAAAAGAAAGTTGTCCCATGTTATGTGAGGAATACACATGCTTCCTCCTCCCCTGCTTCCCCCTTTCCCCCCCCTCCCTTAATTTCCTTACAATGTACCATGGCATGTTGCAACATGTAACTTTATCTTTCATATAATGTTGCCCATAGTTTTTTAATTTTCAATCACACATACATATATAATTAATATACATAGAAAATATACATAGAAGGATATTATGTGTAATGAATTCGATCAAACATATAGTAAATATCTTATGAAAACCAACACTTGATATATAATTATCAAACTAAGTTTTGTGTTTGCATGCATGTGTCTGAAATATAAGTTTCATAACATTGTACATCTCAAACGCAAGTGTGTCATACATATAGGACCACATGCAGTCGCATAAGACTATCTTAACAATTTTCCTATGAATATCATGACTAGGACCTAGCTTGCCTCATATATATATATATCTATGTCCATCTGTCCTATGAATCGAATTCATGAAACATCTTCCCCTCTTTCCCTGATAGAAGTACCATGTCCATGACCCTAAGGGATGTAGTGGAGGGAGATGCCCAAGCTGAATTTCCAATCCATGTGTTCGGTAGGCATCTCTAAGTAGGGCCTGCAACCTAACTGCACATTCATAAACACAAGTTTTTAACACCCATATTGTAAAATATTCAATTTAGAAACTAGAATTTGTCATTAAACACATTGCAAGGAATAGTAGACTCATGAGAGTAAGCTACATATAAATAATTAAGTTCAACTTAAATATTTCATGTACAAACTTGATATTGTAGATTTAAGTAATCAAATAATTCCTAAATAAATTTAAACACATTTGAAATTCACCAGTTAGTGGATCCTGCAGATCTATGGCATTTATCTCCAAAGCAGCCTCCACAGTCTTCAATATACTGAGATCTCTTTTGCAGTCATAAGCTATACAAAAATATTTACAAATCAATATTAATCTACATTGCCACATAACAGAGCCAAGCATAATCCATGTGAACTTCCACAATTAGAAACAAAGTGTAAAGAGAAGCTAACCTATGTAAAATTCACGTGATGCATGCTAGTAGCCTCAATTCCCAGAGAAGATGATGACCCACCAAGCTCTTGCCAATAAAAGACAAACATATATTAATATGTACATGTACAGGTGAAACATTATAATAATAAAAGTGCACAATCAAATGAAATTTAAAATTTAAGTACAACTTGAAACTTATGTTTGTAACATGCCCAGCTGCAGTAGCTAGCATGTCAATACCAGATATTTCCTTCACCAGGTCTTGCTATTTAAAATAAAATAAAAAATTAGTTTTTACATGTATGTACATAACGTACAATGAAATACATATACATTAAAATCTTAAACATAAATTAAACTATTGTATATATATATATTAAATATTTATTTGACATTTACCTGTGAAAGACCAACATCCTTTGCACTAGTTCTAAAAACATCCACCATCATCTCATCTAGAGAAAAGAATTCATGTGATCCAACAAATGATGTCTCGCCCACAGTGCATACGGCACCACATGATCCATAGTGGTGTGGTGTGCTAGAACTGGCACCTCCACCAACAACACCATATGTAATCTGCTCACTATGCTGGGTCAGAGTGTTAGTGAGCTCCCTCAATGCATGTAGTGTGTCAATATCCACAACCTCCTTCACTGTAGGAGGGATAATTGAAGATAGTGGGGGTTTTGGGGCATGGGGGATCCTAGGTTGACCTATGCGTGCACCAGGTCTACTCTGTGTAGAGCCACCACCTCGCCCATAAAAAATTAGAAAATTAAAAATAATTTGAGACCTCATTAAGCACAAACTCGTAATATAATTTCTTCAAAAAATAGAGGGGAACCTCATTTTTGTTGCATGGTGGATAATCAAAAACCATCCACCATTGGTCCCAAAAAAATTTCTTGATTCGGTCATCGTTACACCAATGGATTGGGAACTGTTTGCAAGTAACTGCGCGGGGGGGGGGGGGGGGGGGGGGTGGGGGGGGCATTGGTTCTTGGGTCAGTAAATAATGCACAAATGCGGTCTTTTCCATTTTTTTCTTTTACGACCGCATGGGATAATTTATTTACATACCATTACCTACAATCATCTCTAAAGGTATTCCATTTGTCTATTTAGTTGGTTACAGAGTCAACTTCGCCAATCAATATTTGCAATGTGTTGGCTAAAGTCATGCGGAACGGATTTGTGGTATGATTTTGTTTTATAGTCTGAATAAGGTTCTCAATGACAATTTTATTTTTTTAGATTCTTCCAACGATATCAGGTTGTGTTCCTGTTGGTTCTGTGGGGACAGATTGAGCCACAAGAGGCAGATCTATGTTTGGAGGAGGGTTTTGTGGAATTTTTGGAGGGTTTTGAGGATTGTTTAGAGGGTTTTAAGGAATATTTTGATGGTTTGCATGATTACAAGCTTGCCGAGTAACTGAAAAAACAAAAAAAATTGTATACATAAACAAAGAATTGAAAAACCTATGAAAATCACAAAAAAACCTAAAATGCAAACAAATTGATCAAAATCGAGGGTTTTACCTCTTTGTCTTGGCAGCATGGTTGAAACTATCATGATCCAAAAGTCCAAAGAGTAATTTTTAGGGGGTATTCAAAGCGCGAGTGCCAAAGGTTTAAGAGAAATCACGGTTGGAAAGGAAAAATGAGGGAAAATGAAGAGTCGCGGGTTTATTTTTTTGTCTCAGAGGACCGTGAGCACGGTTTTAAATCGTGCTCATGGTTCTAAACCACGATCATGGTTTTAGGTTCAGTGATTACCAAACCTAGAATTCAAGAACCGCGATCGCAGTTCCTTTATTTCAGGTTTTTATGTCCACGAATTGTCCACCAACTTCGCGCACTTACCCCTATGGAAAACATGTATTCTTTTATCATTATCAAATTATACCTAATAAGTTAGATTCGCTATGTAAAGTGAAATTGCCTTACCTCTCATAATATGTGGTCAACCTTATAATGTTTAATAACAATATTCGATTTAATCACATATTAGGACATGTCTCTTGGGAACGTGAACTACCTACTCGTCGTGAGTACCATAAGATTCGTGTGGACTTTAAATGATATCAATCAATGATGGGTAGATGAGATGGGATGGTGAGATAACCGAGGTGGGCTTAGATGGGTGGGCTAGATGACTTCCTGAAGCTGGGCTATGGTGGATGAAACTACCAAGCAAGGATAGGTGAGTTGACATGCTAGAGCTAGACTGGCATGTTGACTTTCTGATAGCTGGGTGGGTGAGCTCACTTACCGAGATAAGTAATATTAAACTTAATATTTTTCATATATGAATTAAAATGATTAAGTTCAATGTTGTATCTAATGAGCAAATTCCTAGGTCTCATAATTTGAATCATGAAAAGAAGAACAAAGATAAAATTTAGCTTGTTTTATAATTTATAGTTACCCATTCTCACAACCTTCATAGAGTTATTGAAAAGAATAAGTTCAATATTGCTTTTATTACAATGATTAGAATTGATATATGCCCATTCTCATATAAAAAACTATTTTATCTCCATTGAATGGTTAGGTATCCATTCCTATAGAGGTATTAAAATGTTTAAGTTCAATATTGCTTGTATTAGAATGTTTATAAGGAGATTGTGCCCATATACATACAAACAAGAATTTATTTCTTGTATTGAATGAGCATATGCCCATTGACATATATGAATCATTTATGAAGATATATAGATAACATTTACTTTGTTTTAGAATGGGAAGTTTCCCTTTATGAAATAGGAATCATATAAGAAAAGTAGATAAAATTTATTTTGTTTTTGAATGGGAAATTCCCCATAATCTCAACCTTCATAGGTATTAAAATGATTATGTTCAATCTTGTATCGAATGAAAACTACCCAATACCATATAGGAATCATAAAATAAGAAAATAGATAAAATCTAATTCATTTTAGAATGAAAAGTTTCCCACTCTCACAACCTTCATATAGTTTTTAAATTGATTAAGTTAAATATTTATTCTATTAGATTGACAATTCCTTTTCACTCTTATATCCTATTACTTTTCCCATAGTAATGATCAAGTTCAGTATTGCTTGTATTGCAATGATAAGAATGGGCATATGCCCATTCTCATACAAACATTTTTTTTATCTTGAATGGGAAGATGCCCAATCTCTTATAAGAATCATAGAAGAAGAATTTAGGTTGAATTTATAAGATGAGAAATTAATAAATAGAGGTTAAATAGAATTTAATTAGAAACTTGATTGCTAACCACGTCATCCAAATATATTCATCATATTAACATAACATATATTACTTTTACAAGAATTCCTCATACTTCCTATATTCCCTTGACTATGAGAATGAGCATCTGTCCATTTTAAACATTCTCATAAAAGGATGTAATTGTCATTCATTCTTTGTTTCCGGAGAATTTTTATTTCTTTCTATATTGATTTTATGGAATGATATTTAACATATATTCTGCTTTTACAAGAATTTCTTTCTATTTCCCCCTGACTTGAGTGGGCATTATTTTAAACATTCTCCTCATAAAAGGATGAATTTTCAATATCATTCTTTATGTTTCGCATATGAGTTTATGAGAATGAGCATATGCCCATTCTCATCACAATGATAACAAATATTTATTATATATGAGAAATTGCATATGCCCATTCTCATCAAATAATAAAAATCATTGTTTCATATATGAGAATGGACATATACCTATTCTAACCATTCTACCTCATTGAAGCAATATTGAACTTAATCATTTTAATATCACTACAAAGGATGGGGGAATGAGCATTTTTCCATTCTTAAACAAATTAAATATTACCTCTATTTTTATTCTATGATTTTTATATGAGAATGGGCATATGCCCATTCAATACAAGATAAAAATTTAAATATATGGAGAAGGTGCAAAACGTAATAAACATTTAAATATATTCATAAATCTTATATCCAATCATAATAGTAAAGTAAATAATAATATTCATAACATATATGACATGTCATTAATAATCTAATACTATTAAAATTTGAATCAAGTTTACTAATTATCCATGATTGCATATCTCCCTCTCTCTAGAATAAATTAGTATAAATTAATTTTGTTGATTCTCTGCGTCTAGGTTTTTTGCTTCTCAACGCAATTCTCAGTGCTAGTCATGAAATCCCTCTGTTACTGGGGATATTTATTAAGGGGGAATCAAGGGAAATGGCCTTCTATGGCCCTATCTCCTCTATCAGGCTTTGAAAAATCTGTCCAGATTGATTCTGACTTGGTGGAGAAAGCCATATAAAGTATTCTTATTGGGGAGGATTACATGCAAGGATGTGGTCGAGCTCGCATTTCAATGCTGAGGTCACTTCATTTTTTTCACCCACCTCCTGATCCTTGGAGGATTCAAAGGATGAGGACCTACAGATTGCTCAACATTTTATTCAACATAGACACAAAGTTGGTCTTACAAGAAGTGGTGGAAAATTTCATGTATTTGCCCATAGCTCTTTCAAAAATTTCAATGGTAGTTGATGGGGATTTGGTTTCTTGGGGCCATGTTCAAGAATTAGAAATGAGGTATTAGACCATTTTTGGATTTTTATTTGCAGTTTAGGTTAAAATGTCGATTGAAGGAGGAAGGTCCTACCTACTTATCCTCCCCAGACTTTGGAGCTTTATCCACCCAATTCATTAATGAGCTGAGTCTTGAATTGTCAAACTCGAGGAAGGTCTTACCTACATATTTCCCCTAGAATTGGAAGCTTTATCCTTTCTAATTGGCCTTGTTCTAGCTAGAATTGTCAAACTTAGGGAGGCGAGATGTATTCATATACTTCTCTGCTAAGGGCTGTGCAGGCTAGCTCTCAAGAATGTTGTAGTAGCTCCAGACAAAGAAGGTTCCTGCTCCAACTTTGAAGGTTAGGAGGTCAAAGTGAATGCAGTATATTGAAGTTTCTTGAATTATCAAAATAATAATTCTCATGTGCATCTTAGTTATATAGTATATATTTTTTAGTTTTATTTTTTGTTCATTTTTTAGGGCATCCATGCTTAAACTTATTTCCTACTTTTGGGCTTCCCTGCTTCTTGATATTGTATATAATGTTTTGTAAGGGAGGGGACCCAAGAATCCCCTTGGTTCAAAGCTCTGGTCAAAAGTGTTTATCCATTAAAAAAAATAAACCTCAAACATGGCTATGATTTTTTTGAAAAAATTTAAATTTTATTTTAATTGCAATAATTAAACCTAAAACATGGCTACAATATTGTTTAATATTTACATTTGTTTTTTCCATGGCATAACGAGACCATTAATTTTCAAATAAATTATTTACCACATTTTATTAATTGAAGGTACTTGTTTGTCAAACACAGTCTTCGAGCACCCATTGGAGGGAAATTAGGAAAAATTAATAGAAATTAATTCTTCCATGGCATGGTAGAGAGAATGACGATGGTTACTTTTTTTGATGATGGTTAGAGATATTGGGAATTACAAGGTTAACCGTGGTCAAGTGAAGCTATCTCTTTCTTGATTTATCCTTTCTGCTTTCTTTTTCATCTAGTTTCTAAATTTTTTTGTTTTCCTTCTGCTTTGGGCTGACCCCTATATTTCCTTTAGACCATTTCATTCTGTGAATCAGAATATTTGAAGAATATTTCTAAGACATTGTTTTTTCTCTCTGCTATTTTTGTTTTACCCTTTAAGTTTCTAAGCTTTGGGCTCCCTCTACTTCGTAAGACCATTTCTTCAACTTGTGAAGCACAATATTTGAAGAAAATTTCAAGGCATGAATTATTCTAACTCTTCTTTGCTGAATTATTATGAGATAAAGAAGGGGTAGATTCCCTTGTCATATAAGAATCATATCTGCAAGAATATAGATAAAATTTAATTTTTTTTTAGAATGGGACAGTTTCCCATTGTCATATAAGAATCATATAACAAAAATAAGATCAAGTTTACTTTGTTTTTGAATGGGTAGTTCCCCATAATCACAAAATTCATAGGTATTTAAATCATTATGTCATATATTGTATCAAATGAACAACTGAAACCCATATAAGAATCATAAAATAAGAATATAGATAAAATCTAATTCGTTTTAAAATGAAAGTTACATATTCTCATAACCTTTCATACAGGAATTTTAAATTGATTAAGTTAAAGGATGTGAGAATGGGAAGATTGTTTATAAAAGTAATTTTGAACTTAATAATTAAATTAAAACATCTATAGATGTAAATTAAAAGTTGTACCAAATTATTATAGATGTAAGAAACCTAAAAAATGGCTATGATATTGTTTAAAAAATATATTTTTTCTTCACCATTACATAACTAGACCACTATGCAAATATATTGTTTACCACCATTCCCATTATCATTTCCATTTATTTTTGTGCACAGATTCAAGCCTTATTTACAATTTTCAACTATTATATAAGTAATGTTCTTCAAAGAATATTAAACTTAAAAACATACAAGTTATATTGAAATTAATTTTTTTCCCATTCTCACAAGATTTGTAGAGATATTAAAATGATATGGCTATGAGAAAATTAAATTTCATCTATATTATTGAAGTCAATCATTTTGATATCTATATAAAGGTTGTGATAATGGGGAATTGTCCATTCCAAAACAAATTAAATTATATCTCTATTAATTCTTGTGATGATGTATGAATTTTTTTAATGTAGAAAATATTGACTGTGAAATGATCTTATTTAATGTTGATTTTGAATCATTATTAGGCACTACTATTAATTGTTTTATATTTTGATTATTGTGATAATGAAATTTTATATGTACAAAGATTTGTTTTGCTTATAAGATTTGTTAGAGTTAAATTGGAGATATTAATGGAATTTAATTGATGCCACTAATGTTGTTTTCTAACAAAGATATTATCAGATTAGTAATCAAAGCATTAATAGAGAAAAAAATTCTTGTTTATTGTTCTATGTAGATATGGATAGTTAATCATTTAATATCTTCATATTTCAAGATGATTAGAGTTGAAAATTCATGCCAATTCTTTGAACTACATGCATACTCACATAGGTATGTAGGAATAAAAATAATCATTATGAAGTGACACAATGGATTTGATACACCTACAAAGGCGACGAGATTGGGTAAGTGCCCACTCTAAATAAAGTAAATGTTATTTGTATTATTTTTATTATACTTATTCACATATCTCCATGAACAATAATGGAATTTCTATTATGATTGAAATAAAAGAGAATAACATATGCCCATTCTTCATATACTTATCTTTAATTATTTTTATTATATTTTTGATTTATCTCTAGTATGAATAATAATTGACATTTTTTTAATTATTCCCTTATGAGAATAGGAAAATTCCCATGAGAATACGCATATGATGAATTCTACTTATTTTAATCTTAGCTAATATTGTTTGCATTTTCCATTTAATAAAAAACAAAACAAAATTTTGTTTAAATATAATACGGGCATATGCCCATTCTAAATGATGTAATACAAGCAATACTGATGTTATGAGATTCTTCCATTATTCCTATTTAAACCTATTTAAAAATTTAAAAACTATGAGACTATTTAATCCATACTCTTATTATTTTTCTTCTATTATTCCTATCTACCTAAATAAATTATTCTATGATTCCTAAATGAGAAGGGGCATCTGCCCATTCAAAACAAGACAATGCAAATAAGCTCAACCAATTTCATAACTCCATACAAGCTGTGAGAATGACTTCCCATTCTAAAATAAAGTAAATTTGATTATTCCTATCATAAAGGGCATATGCCCATTCTAAACTTTATAATACAAGTAATATTTATTTTTTTGAGAATGGGCATGTGCACATTGTGATTGAAACATATTTGTTTTATGAGAATGGGCATGTTCCCATTCTAAACATTATCATACAAGTAATTTTTTATTCTATGAGAGTGGGCATGCACACATTCATCAATACTTACTCAATACATTAGTCATTTTAATACCTATTTAAAATTAATGAGCATATCTAATCCATACTCTTCTTTTATGATTATTATCTTCCCTAAGAAATATTTTTTGATTCCTATATGAGAATAGACAATTCCTATATGAGACAAGACAATGTAAACATGGCCAATCAATTTTATACCTATATAAAAGTTGTGATCATGTATAATGCATAATCTTCTTTTATGATTCCTATCTTACCCATGGAAGTATTTTTTGAATCCTAAATGAGAATAGTCATATCAAAAATGTAATGCCCATTCAAAACAAGACAAAACATTTTTTTTTTGCATGAGAATGGACATATGCCCATTCTAAACAATGTAATACAATAAATTCTTATTTTATGAGATTTTCTTCATTGTTACTATTTATATCTATTTAAAAATGTCAGATTGTTTTATCCATACTCTTTTTATTCTTCTTATATGATTCCTAAATGAGAAGGGGCATCTTCCCATTCAATACAAGATGTGAATGCATTCCCATTCTTTAAAATAAATGTAAATTTAAATTTGATTATTCCTATCATAAAGGACATATGCCCTTTCTAAACTTTATAATACAAGAAATTTTTTTTAGAGAATGGGCATATGAACAATCATGATTAAAAAATATTTATTTTATGAGAATGGGCATGTGGCCATTCTAAACATTCTCATACAAATAATTTTGATTCTATGAGAGTGGGCATGTTCACACTCATTGATACATACTCAATACTTAGTAATTTGAATATACCTACTTAAAATATGTGATCATATCTATTCCATACTCTTCATTTATGATTGTTATCTTCCCTAAGACCTCTTTTTTTTTCCTATATGAGAACATGCATCTTCCAAGTTGATAAAATACAATGTAAACATGTTCAATCAATCTTTTACCTATTTAAAATATGTGAGAATTTATAAAGCATATTCCTATCCCAAGAAAGTCTTTTATGAATCCTATATGAGAATAGGCAGATTAAAAATGCAATGTCCATTCAAAACAAGATGAAACAATTTTGTTTGCATAAGAATGGGCATATTCCCATTCTAAAGATTGTAATACAAGGAATACTGATTTTATGAGTTTTCCTCTATTATTCCTATTTATATCTATTTAAAAACTATGAGACTGTTTTATCCATACTCTTCTTATTCTTCTTCTATGATGCCTAAATGAGAAGGGGCATCTACCCATTCAATACAAGACAATGCCAATTTTTTTGAAAAAAGGGTTATCTACCATTCAATAAAAGACAATGCCAAAAACTCATCAATTTCATAAATATTTTAACAATATGTGAGAATTGGTGCCCATTCTAAAACAAAGTAAATTTGATTATTCCTATCGTAAAGGTCATATGCCCGTTCTAAACTTTATAATACAAGTAATATTTATTTTTTAGAGAATGGGCATGGGCACATTCATGATTGAAACATATTTGTTTTATGAGAATTGACATGTGCCATTCTAAACATTCTCATACAAGTAATATTGATTTAATGAGGGAGGGCATGTGCACATTCGTCAATACTTACTCAATACTTAGTCATTTAAATACCTATTTAAAAACTTTGAGCATATTTAATCCATACTCTTCTTTTATGATTCCTATTTTCCCAAGAAATTATTTTATGATTCCTATATGAGAATGGAATATGTCCATTCAATACAAGACAATGTAAAAATATCAATCAATTTCTTAACTTTATACAAGCCATGAGAATGGGTGCTTATTCTAACAACAATAAATACCAAAATAGTAAATATTACAAGTGTCTAATTAGGTATGAAAATAAATTCTACTATATATTTTTCATTATTCAAATATCTAATTAAAACATAAAATGGGTCCAATCAATTCAAATATGTTTTTAAAGATGTACAATAGACTTAGGATATTAGGATATTATATCATTTAAGCATTTTAGCATTAAAAGGTGTTGATTTATTATTGTAGATAGATTCAATTTTTTTATAACTTTATACAAGTCATGAGAATGGGTGACCATTATAAAACATAGTAAATACCTAAATAGGAAAAATTATTTTATCAGTATTTTAAAAAAATCTTTAAAATTTCATGATTTCATTATTAAAACATATTTTCATAAATGTGGACATTTTTAAAACATTACATGTGTCTAAATTGGTATGACAATAAATTCTACTATATATTTTTCATTATTTAAATTTCTATTTAAAATCAATTCAAATATCTAAGCATAGTAAAGCATATTAAACCATTTAAGCATTACATGGTGGTGATTTGTTACTATATTATACATTCATATTTTGAATGTTTGTACAAAAATAGTACACTCTATATTTCATTAGTAAAATACCTCTATAAAAGACTTAAATGTTTCAAAACATTGGGATAATAACATATTATAACATTTAAATATGTACCATTTCATGGTTAAGTATTTTCGATAGAATTAGATTATTAAAGGCATTTAAGCATTATAGGATGGTTATTTATTATGGTAGGATAGATTCAAATTTTGAGACTTAGGATATTAGGATATTAAAGGTATTTAATCATTAAAGGGTGGTGATTTATTATGGTTATAAATTCAAATTTTAATTTTTGTTGCTTTCTTTTAGAGGTGATTTTCCTTGGTCAAATACTTTATAAAAATATTGAATTTGAATGGCTAAGGTTTTGATTGTTTTTTCTCTAATGATCTGAGTTTTTATTTATTTTCTTTGTTATGACCGAGGGTTTTTTCATTTAAAGATTTTGTAGGAGAAAGATGAAGGTATGTGAAAGGATTTGGGAAGATTGGATAGAGATATTATTGAAAAATAAAATTATTGCAGAGGTAATAAAACTTGTTGGGGAGGTCATAAAAAAATACACAGAGAGAGACAAGCATTACTGAGTCCATCTAATCAATTTTTTTTACACCATAAATAGGTACACATTTTAGACCTTACGACATTAAAAAAGGAACAAAACAATTTTGATTTGTATATTTGGTAGTTGTTACATTTACGAATGTAAACAAATTGATTTCTGTATTTGTTTTTTGTTATATTTATGCAAGGAAACAAATCAATACATTTTTCAGACATTAAAATAAATGAGATATATGGAAAAACCAGTTCAAATAGTTGATTGTGAATTAAAATATCTTTGTTAGTATACATTTTTACACTTTAGAAGTAAACTTGGAAAAATGAGATATATAAAACCTTGAATAGCCTCCTCTACCATTGTTGTATTCCGTTTGAGAAATCTTCAATAGTCTCCCTTGCAAAATCATTGTTTCAGAAGTATTTCTTCTTCTTTTTCTAGCAAAATCTTTGTATCTTTGTATCGTTCCCCTGTTATCGGTAGGTATATATTCTTATTTCTTCTAGAAAATCTTTGTATCTTTGTATTTTTCCGGCCACATCTACGTTCTTCATCTTTCCCTAGCTAAATTTCTGAATGAAAAAATATCGGTCCCAATAGAGTGAAAACCAAAACCTGATTCATTCAAAATCAATATTTTTATAATGTACTTGGCCAAAATAAATTTCCTCATAAAAAAAGAGCATTGAAAATTCAAATTTTGAATCAAACTTGACATAATTAAATGACAATTATGAATTTCCTCCCAAAAATTAAACTATATAATTTAAAATTTGAATCAATCTTGTGGAAAATGTAAAAAAAAGCACCGAAAATTTAAAATTTGAATCAAACCTACCATAATAAATGAGCGGTATGAATTGCCTCCCTATAATAAAGCACCAAAAATTTGAAATTTGAAATAATAGAAATCAAAGTGTTTCTAATCAAGATGTGATATTAGTAATTAATAGTTCATCATTAACATTGATTAGTAATAGAAATCACTGTGATTATATAATATTAGTATTAATTAATAAATTAATAAACATTAAATAATAATATTAATAATTAGTATTAGTGCTAATTTAAATAATTAATTAGTAATATTATAATTAATTTCAAAAAAATATCCTATCAATTAATATTAACTACAAGAATTAATATTACTAATAAACTTCAATTATTATATTAAAAAATGACATCTAATTATATTATCAAATGAATAAAAAATAATTTTGAAAATAATTAAATAATATTATAAAAATATAATTAAACTTTATAAACTTAATTAACAACTTAATCGCCATTATTTATAATGCTTAATTAATTATAGTGCATTTTAAAATAATTTTATAAAATTATAAAAAATATAGTAAAACTTTATAAAACTAATTAACAACATAAACTCCATTAATATTTATAATGCTTCGAATCATAAAATGCATAATTATAATGAACATTAGATCATATCATATTAGGGCTAATAAAAAATAATTAACTAATAATACTAATAATTAAATACAAAAATAATATTGTGTCATTTAGTAATACCTATAAATTAAACAATATTTTATTAGGAAAAATAAAATGATTGTTCTATGTGAATGGGCTTGAACCCATTTTCATACCTCTATAAAGGAAGTTAGGATGTGTTATCTCTATTCTTAAATGATTCCTTTATAAATGAAAATTCTAAACATATATCATTAGAATCTTCCCTAAGGCACTAAGAGTGAACAACATCCCTTATTCTAGCATTCATAAATGATTTTTTTTGTGAGATTGAATTAAACTTTATTCCTATAGAAAAAAATACATTGTATTCGAGATAAGATGAAAAAAAGTGTGTTTGTATGAGAGAATGGGAAACCTCCCATTCTTAAACAAATACTGAGTTATATATGATTATTATAGAAGTGCTAAAATAAAAAGAAGTTTTTTCTATTACTCATACAATACTATGGATGTGAAAATGATAAATTCATCCAATAGGACTATTGATGTGAGTGATTATGGTGAGGGGTATACGTATTTAACTCACATTTTAAACTCTATAGATAGGAAGTTAGATATGAGTTTTTGTGGGGGAGAGGGGTGGGTGGATTTTCATATTGATTATGAATTCTATATCCTGAATAGGCATATGATTTTTCTAAAAATTTCATTAGATATCTTTCCTAACTTAGTGAGAGTGAACAACATCCCTTATTCTACGCATTCATATATGATGCCCCTTAGCCTAGGGAGAATTCTCGAAATGCTTTAGTTCATTCCTAGAGAAAAATAAATATATTGTATTGAAGATAAGATGAAAAAAATGTGTATGTAAATGAGAAAATTAGGTAACTACCCATTCCTAAACAAAAACCAAGTTAGATATGATTACTATAGAAGTGCTAAAATAACAATAACTTTATTATATTACTCATACTATAATATGGATGTGAAGATGATAAAAATTATATAACTTATAGTACTCACATCATAGATTTATATTAGATGTTCTAAATAATGGGAGGGTACCTTGGAAGAAAATTTAAAGAAATTATTTTTTATTCCTTTTTGAGAAAAAAAATCATTAATGGCTGAAAAAGTGAGTAATAATAACAATGAAAATGAGTAAATACACATAGACTGAATGAGCATATGTCCATTCTCATACAAAAACAGACATTTTTTTTTTTCTATCTTGTAATGAAAGGGCATATGCACCATTCTCATATACAAATCATAGAAGAAAAATACATATGAGAAATGACATAGACAAAATGGCCATATGTTCATTCTCATACAAACAAACTTTTTTATCTTGTATTGAATGGGCATATGCCCATTCTCAAATAAGAAAATTAGAATAGAAATAGAGGTAATATTTAATTTTTTTTAGAATGTACAGTTTCCCATTCTCACATCCTTTATAGTGATATAAAAATGATTAATTTCAATATTTCTTTAATGAGGTAGAAAGGTTAGAATATGCATATGCCCATTCTCAGAAAACAAAGAGTTTTATGATTGTGATGAGAATGGGCATATATTGTTTCTCATATAAAAAAATATTTTTATCATTGTGATGAGTATGGACATATGCCCATTATCATAAACTCAATATATAAAGAAAGAAAAATTATCTTACATGTGAAACATAAAGAATGAATGACAATTACATCCTTTTATGAGAATGTTTAAAATGGATAAGATGCCCATTCTCATAGTTAGGGAATATGGGAAGTATGAAGAACATCTTGCAAAATTAATATATGCAATTACGTCCTTTTATGAGAATGTTTAAAATGGACAGATGCCCATTCTAATAATCAGACACTATGGAAAGTATGAGGAATTCTTGTTAAAAGTAATATATGTTATGTTAATATGATGAATATATTTGGATGAAGTGGTTAGTAATCAAGTTTCTAATTAACTTCTATTTAACCTCTATATATTTATTTCTCATCTTATAAATTCAACCTAAATTATTCTTCAATGATTCCTATAAGAGACTGGGCATCTGCGCATTCAAGATAAAAAAATTCATTTGTATGAGAATGGGCGTATGCCCATTCTTATCATTACAATACAAGCAATACTGAACTTGATCATTACTATGGGAAAAGTAATATGGATATAAAAGTGATTTAAGGAATGGTCAATCTAATATAATAAATCATTGAACTTTTCAATTTAAAAACTATATGAAGGTTGTGATATGAGAATGGGAAAATTGCAATTTCAAAACAAATTAGATTTAATATGTACTCTTATTTTATGATTCTTATATGGGATTTAGTAGTTTTAATTTGATACAATAGTGAACATAATCATTTTAATACCTATGAGGGTTCTTCCTTCTTGTTGGCTAATGTCAAAGAAGAGACAATCAAGATTACCGATGGAAACTAATCTGGACTATTAGTTCTTTTGCGGTTTTTTTTGGTAAATTTAATATGCATTTTGTAGTTTTCTCTCTTTGTGTTACCTTTTTTGGTCACTACTACTTTTTATCTTATGAACATGAAATTTCTTTTCAGCCCTACAATTACTTATCTTAAGTTTCCATGTTCTCTAAAATTAGCTAAATTATTGATCTTGTTTAATTCCAATCACATGTACAATTATAAAACTGAAATAGAGTAGAGATAAAATAATTTGAATCAGAAAAGAAGAATATAGTTAAAATTTAATTTGAATCACATAAGAAGAATATAGATAAAATTTACTATGATCATATTAATCATATAAAAAATATAGATATATATATATATATATATAGACCATTCCGAAATTATTACAAAATAAACAATTAACATCTTCTAATTCTCTCTTATCTAATTCTTATATGAGAATCGGCATATTCCTATTCAAAACTTATAATTAAGTTTTCTATTATTCTTAGGTCAGAATGGGCATATGCCCATTCAAAATATCTATTCTTCATTTATGTTTCCTAAATGTTAATGGTTATATATATATATATATATATATATGGTTATATATATATATATAATATATATATCTGTGTGTGTATATATATGACAACTATATAAGGTTTCATCCCTCTCGAGGGTATGTAGAGCATAATATGCCCATTCTAAAACTATATTATTCTTGAATCTATTACTCTGTAAAGGTTGTCGGAATATTTTTACACTTTAATTCTTCTTCTAATATGGTCCTCCTTTTATAGCAATGGTCCTCCCATGCAAAATGTGGAACAACCCAAACAAAAATGTGTGTTTGTTCAAGGATGGACAAATTCCCATATTTCTAAATAGTCCAACACAACTAACCAAAAATATGGCCAAAAAATGTAATAATGTCTAGAGAATTAGGTGATTCCTATACACATTATTACTCCACTATGCGAATGGGAGAAGAATGGAAATCTACCATTTATAAAACAAATGGTCAATAGAACTACATAATACAAAAATGTGCATCTGTCCCAAGGGAATGTAGTGTAACACTTTCAAAAGCAACGATGCCCATTTTTCTTAAGCAAAAAATAAATAGAACTAGGTAATTCCATTGATCCGGTCACCTCGAGGGATATGAAGGATTGATTTGACACCTATGTGTGAAGCCATTGAACATGGCTCTGCTAAGGTTAGTCTAGCTAAAACGATACAATTGTATTGTAGAAAAACTGAAAAACAATGTCTCATTTTTTTGAATGAGAGAATGAGAAACTTCCCATTCTTAGCCATAAATACAAATTAAGTAAATTTTATACTCTTATCCACTTTTTTATCTTGAATTACATAGAGAAGCTATGTGTAATGGATAGAAGTACTAAACATACTAAGTCTCAATACTTGTCAATGTATTAGAATGTTTATAATGACCTTACAACATTATATTTCAACATTGCTTGTATTATAACCTGTCTAGGACATGAGCATATGCCTCATTGATAATGGTGTATATGCCCATTCTAAAATATTGCACATCACTAAGCCCAAATATGCATAAGGTGAACTTCCTATATAGGAATTTATCCACTTGAATCAGTGTGACTATGAAGATGAAGTGTGTCATCCCCCAGTGTTTCTATAGAAGGAAAACCAAACATTCTTGTTAAATATTTCACATTGAGAAGAGTTGAAAATATTCATTTTTGTTACTAAATAATTTTTTTCCTTCATCACTCGCTCATGAAAAGAGAGAGTGAACCCAAAAGTTTTGAAAGAATAAGTAATAATTAGAAATATTAGCCTTAATGCTACCCTTTAAGGGTAAATGCAGTATGCATTTTGTATTTTTCCACAAGGTGATAGTCCATTTTTGGTCATGATATAATTATTAACTCTATAATTAGGCCGTCTTAAGTTTTTATGTTTTGTTAACACTATAACTCTTCTTTTTATATGGTCCTTCTTCCAATGCAAAATATGGGATAACCCAATAGTAGATGTTTGTTTGTTTGAGGATGGAAAAATGTTTTATTTTTCTAACTAATCCAACATAATGGTGACAAAAAATATGGATTTGAAACAAAATGGTTCGTAATGTTTTAAGAATAAGATAATGACTATTCTAAACATTATTACTCCTATATGAAAATGGGCGGGGGATGCAAATATGTAATTTTAAAAACAAACTATATAACTACATAATATGAGAATAGGCATCATCCCAAGGGAATGTAGTGATACACACACACACACACACACACATACATATGGATTGATCCCCTTCTAGGGTATGTAGTGCAACATGTAGCCAAGCAAGAAATTGGCTTCGTCAGGGTTATTCAATCCCAAATGATAAATTATAGTCAAGAACAAATGAAAATACATGTTTCTTTATTAGTATCGAGGGTATGTAGTGCAACACTTGGCTTTGCTTAAACATAGTCCAATAGTATAATACAATTATTAATCAATTACAATCATGCAAAAAAATGTAGAGTTAGATATGGTTACATTACAATGGTTAGGACTATAAATGATAGAGTTACAGTGCACAATTTTATCTCTCCACTAGCATCTTGCATTAGAATGTTTAGAACATTGAACATACCCATTGATAATGGGAATATACCCATTCTAATATAGGGATATACTGAGATAATAATAGGCATAAGAACTGAGAACTATATATGGGAATCTACCTATTAAGTGGTCATGTAGACATTGTCTAATGTGTGCTCTTTTTAAGTTATGGATATTCCAACTAGTCTTCCTTCTATTTTTAATAATGAAGCAACACAAAATAAATGCCCTTATCTGAATTTCATTTATCAGTCACATCTCAAGACAGAGTTTTAAGGTTGATTCAACATATCTGTGTGAAGCCATTGAACATGGTAAATAGGTCCCTGCATATCGTTGTGATTCTAAAAGAGCTTAGGTCAACTCAGAAATTGCCTCGATGTTTATTTCCAATCTACTAGTGGTTAATCGTAAAATAATATGGAAGTTACTACTATTACTCATTTTTATATCTTTCCCTCACGTAAGGCTATTATTGGATGAAGAAATAATAGCATTATAATGATTCAATGACTTTATCCATGTTCGTCGGTCCTAATGCGGAAGCTAGAACTGGATCAATTATTATTTGAATGAGAACCTGTTTGTGGAAAAAATAACAGGGCCTAAGGCTTCACCAAATAGATGCAATTCTTGCAAGACATAATAGAATATTGTACATCTGAGGACCCAGAACAACCACCTCTCCATCTTACTAGAATTTTTGATTTAATGCATTACAAGAGTTGTTGGATCCCATCTACACATTCTTGTTAAATATTTTGATCCCTCTTGCAGGCTATGTGGTGGTCACCATCATATGGCTACTCAGGGTAGCTCTGTGGGTTCTTCCTTCTCATTCACTAATGACAAAGAAGAGCCAATCAAGATTTCTAATGGCCACAAATATGGACTATTAGTTCTTCTATTATCTTTTTTGTAAATTGAATAGGATATTTGTATTTTTCCCTCTACGTGTTTATGTAGTTTTGTCACTTGGCTAACTTTTAGCCCTACAATTACTTATCTTAAGTTTCTATGTTATGTTAAATTAGCTAAAATATTGTTCTTGTTGTATTCCAATCACATATATAAATAATAATCATCTCTATATAATAATAACCATGTTTTAGGTTATTTTAATTTATAAGTAAATGGTGGTAAAAGATATATTTACATGGTGGTCTCGTTATGTCATGTAGTGTAGAAAACTTATAAATGCCAGCACTTGGCTCCTCCAAGGTTAGTCCAAAACCAAAATGATAATAATTATAAATAAAATAATAGATACTACATAAGGCTTGATCCCTCTCGCAGAAATGGAGTCCAGAACACTTGGTAATAAACACTTGTAAACATTAGCATATTAACCCATCCTCCAAAACGATACAATTATATATAGGAAGATGAGAACTACATAAAGCTTGATCTCTCTTGAGGGTATATAGTACAGCACTTGGCGGTGCTAACAGGGATACTCCAACTAGCCAAAATATACAATTATAAACAAAATAAAAACAACCGTACATAAGGCTTGATCCCTCTCTATATATGTTAATGTCATAATGCACCCTCGCATTTCCAGGGATAGTCTTCTATAATGTATTATATGAATAATGGTCATATGTCCATTCAAAATATCTATTATTCTTCTATGTTTTCTATATGTTAATGGCTATATACCCATTATACAACATTCACATCTTTACACACAGGCACACACACATGCACTGCTTCACACATTCACTTCACACATGTGTAAGATGAGAACTAAATAACTACATAAGCCCATGTAGTTATCAGTTCTCATCCTATGATCCGTCTTTACATTATGTAGTGTAAAACTTAGCTCTGCCAGGGATATTCGATCTAGTAATACAATTATTAATAATTACAAAACAAAACAAAAAAAAATTCAAAATGCACAACTTCCCATCTTGTATATGTTACTGTCATAATTGAACAAATGACCATGTTCCATCTTCTATAATTCTTATATGAAAATGGTAATATGCCACATTGAAAATATCTATTATTCTTATACACTTGCTAAATGTGAATGGATATATACATATATACATATATATACATAGATATAGTAAGATAAGAACTAAGAACTACATAAGGATTGATCCCTCTAGAGGGTATGTAGTCCAACACTTGGCTCGTCTAAGGATAGTCCAACCAATATGATCCAATTATAAACACTTAAATAGAGTAGAGATAAAATAATTCAAATCACAAAAGAAGAATAGACATACAAATAATTTGAATCACATAAGAAGAATATAGATAAAAATTTACTATGATCATATTAACCGTTTAAAAATACAGATTATATATATATATATGGATATGATTCCCAAATTATTACAAAACAAACAATGCTTTTTTATATGAGAATAAACTTGTGCCCATTATAAACATGCAAAAATTCTATAAGGCTATAAGAATGTACAACTTCCCATTACTTCACATGTTAAAAGAAAGTAAATATAATATGTTGAACTTAAAGTTGTCTCTTTTCCTCTTTATATTAGATGTAAAAGAGATTTCTATTATTTATGCCTGAGAATGAATAGACTAATCTGTATTTTTTTTCTATTACATATATATGAGAATGGGCATCTTCCAGAATGTGCATATGCCCTTTTAAAGTAGAAAAGATGAACAAATAAGTTGTCTCATTTCTTCTTCTATTAGACATATAAGAGATTTTCTATTAGTTATACATGTAGAGAATAATATGCTCATTCTAAACATATATTATTCTTGAATATATTACTCTAACAAAAGGATATAATTATACACAAGAATTTGAGCTATGCATTGAATGATTTCCAATTTTGTGCAAATTTTAGGTTGGGGTGCAGGAAAACATGAATAACTAATCATTTCTTCAACAAGGAATATTCAACTAGTAGTCACAAATGAAGTTTATCATTTAATCTTGAAGATATTATTTATGTTGATGTTTGGTAATGAAATACCATTATGTGCATAAATTATATCTTCTAGATGCAATGATACTTCACTTTTATTACTGCCTTTATGCTTCACTTCATCTTCAGAATGAAATGCTTCACTTCATCTTCAGATTGAAATCCTTCACTTCTATTACTACCTTGATAAACGTTGGTCTTTCCGCTAATGAGAACTACATAAGACTTGATCCCTCTAGAGGGTATGTAGTGCAACACTTGGCTTGGCCAGGGATAGTCTAGCCAATATGATACAATTATAAACACTTAAATAAAGAAGAGATAAAATAATTTGAATAAGAGAAGAAGAATAAACATACAAATAATTTGAATCACATAAGAGGAATATAGATAAAATTAACTATGATCATATTATGCATATAAAAATACAGATTATATATGTGTGTGTGTGTGTGTGTGTGGAGACACTTCATAAATTATTATAAAACAAACAATGTTTGTTTGTATGAGAATAAACTTCCCATGTTAAAAGAATGTAAATATAATATGTTGAGCTTAAAATTGTCTCTATTTTTCTTCTATTAAATTATATATATAAGATATTTCTATTAGTTACACATGAGAATGAGAAGATTTATCTCTATTCTTTTTCTATTAGTTATATGTGAGAATGGGCATCTACCCTTTTAAAGCAGAAAGGATGAAAAAAATAGAGTGGAGAGAGTAAAAGTAGCATAAATATTTTCTTCAAATCTTGTTGAAACTCCAAAACTTTCAAATTAGACAGAGTAAAAGTAACATAAAAACCTTATTTTATTTTGTAATAAATTAATTACATTCATTTTAATACATCTAATCTCTATTCTTCTTCTTCCATGATTCCTATATGGGAATGGGAAGATCATTTTAATGCCTCTAATATTTATTATTGTTCTTCCATGATTTCAATATGGGAATGGGCATCTACCCATTCTAAAACAAAGTTTAAATTTTCACTCCACTTGACCATTCTAATAACTCTAAAAAGTTACAAATTGAAGGTGTTCAATGAAAAGTTGCAAAAGCCATGGACATGGGGTAAGAATCTCTAAAGAAACCCCAAAGGCTCTTAACAAACTAGTCAGTGGACCATCAGATAAGAAATAAACAAGGATTCATCACTTTGCATACATTAAACTTGAAAGAAACAAGCAACCTAACATATTTAGTAATCCTCTATTCTTGAAAGCTTTAAAAATGAACCTAGTAAGGATTCTAAGCAATCAGTTTGTGATTATGAGAATGGGAGCTCACCATTAATGGCTTCAAGGCCAATGGTTCTTCCCATTTACTCAATGCTTGGTGTGTAGTGCAATGGAAAAAGCAATAGCTCAATAAAAGAAATGAAATAACTCTAAACCCTAAGCAAAATGCTATAGTTTATGTTAGGAAGAAGGAGAGTTCTTAGAAATGAGAGGGGGGTAGTGGGCTATTTATAGTTTTCCATTTGGGAAAGTGGGGGAATTTTGGTGCATGTGGGACTAAAAAGGAGCCAAAAAGTTAATTAGGGAGTCAAAGTAAGATTTGACTAGGTTTAGAAGAGGTTAATCATGGTTAGGACTAGTTAAACTAGGTTAGGCTAGTTAATCTTGTTTAGAGAGGAATTAGGGTTTTGAGAGAGTTTTGAGAGGTCTAATCAATCCAATGAAATGGATTGATAGTCTAGGAAGCTAGTAGAAGTAGTCTAGAAGGGAATGAGAAGATGGTTTAGTAATAAGAGGCTATATTAACCCCATTAATTGGTTTATAAGAGGAATACGACCAAAAGAGTGTCATAAGAGGGGAGTTAGATAGGTCTAACTTGATGGTATGTCATCAATTTGTAAGAAGGAGAATAGTTAGTGCAATATTAGGAATAATAGTGCTTTGATCAAACTACAGGTGTCTACATTTTCCCCTCTTTGGGGTGACATAAGCTACGTCACTTCAAAGAAAGTAGACAAACATAAGCAAATGAAAATTTTTTTGAAGGGGTAGAAGAAAAATTAGTTAGCTAAAGGGATGCCCCCTCGAGTGTCGATGGGGTGATGGAAGAACTCGATCGACGATCGAAAAGAGAACAAAAGAAAGAAAAGTGTGAAGAGAAGATGAGAAAACAACAAGAAAAGGGGATATTGAGCTATCCACAAACCAGTGCTTAAACAATTTTAATCATCATTTTTCTTAGAATCCTCATCATCGGTCCTTATTAAAATGTAAGCATACGACAGAAGCATAAAATGACATGAAAAGCCAAGATACAAACAATTGTCCCTTGCTAAAACAACAACTCCATGCAACATACAAACATGCAATGCAATACGAGAAGTAAACAAACTCATCTAACAGGGAAATAAGTACAATCACACACACTCAAACCAACAACGTTCAAGATAGTTGCACAAATATTTTGTTATCGAGATGTAGTCCCAAATGTTTTGATAAATGACAAGGGTTTAAAATGATGCCCCAAGAAATTTTATATGCAAGGGAAAGGATGGAGGACACTTGGGTCCAATGGAAAAGCAATGTGCATGACGAAAACAGTACCAGGCAACTGATAGTGCCCCAGAGTATAGACGAAGTAAGCAACGTAGCTTTTGTAAATGATTGTAGAGTTAGGTGATCCACGAGTCATTGTTTCAAAACATGTGAAAACGTCAGCAAGATACGAGATGAGTGCCATGTGAGAGACACATATTTCAGCTGCAAATGAGCTTTTTACCAATTTTAGTCCATTTTCAAAGTGTTTACGATTTTTTTGGATTTTTGAATGGTTTTATAATTTTTAAATTTTTGATCAGGTCAGAAGAATTTAGGAAATGGAAGATCACCTAAAATCACGTGAAAATTCCCCAAGGCAAAGAGAACGGGCGTTGGGTGGCAATAAAATGCCCCGACGAGAAGACAAATGGGCCAACAATAATTATTTAAAAATAATCATGGCGCTAGATAAAAATAGAAGACAAGAAGCACCTAGAAATATTTAAAAATGCCCCAGGGTGAAGAGATAAGTGCTAGGTGGAAAATAGTGCCTGAGGGTGATTTAGATGATATCATATGTTTTGTACATGAGATATTTTGGTAGATGCTAGCATTTGGGATGATATTAGATGATATTGGTGTGGGGGGGATAGATTTGTGATCATGCGCAACCCCTCTTGCCCCCATTGATGATACAATATGTGATGATTAGCTTAGTATACATGCATGATGTAAAACTTAGCATTTTTGTATATATGATGTATCAGATGATGTTATATGTGATGAATGATAGATGATAGATGTGATAACAAAAAATAGATGTGTAGTAAACAAACACACAAGAAAAAGTTAACAAAACTAAACAAATATACACATACAAAACAACACAACAATATGCTAACAAAACTAAACAAATATACAAACCAAAACAACAATATACAAACTTAAGCTAAAATGAACCTAACAAAACAATTTAAATCAAACAAGATTACCTTGTTTTTGTGGGACAAAATTGATATTTTACCTTGTTTTTGTGGGACAACATTGATATATTTTCTAATGTTTTTGGGTTATCTTGAAAGATAAGTTTTCAAGGCTACTGTTCACATTGTTTTCGAGGTTTCCCTAAGACAATGTTATGAAGTTGGTGTAGCTTCGTTCTAAGGGGGGATTTTCTGAATGTTTAGATTTTTGTGTATCTTTTTCTGAATGTTTTTGTATTTTCTAAGGTCATGTTCTGAAAGCAATGTACAAGGACAAAGAAGCGTGGATGCCCCCAGCGTGATGTGGGAATATACAAAGGGTAGAATGCCACGCACATATGTATGAGAAAGTGGAATGTGAAGGTGCCCCCAATGTTAGATGGGAATATACAAAGGCACATCCTTCATGCAGATATAAGAGTAAAATAAGCCAGATCATGGCTCGGTGAAGATGGATTTGGTAGGGTTCCTAGACCTAGCAAAGGAAGTTATTTCTAGAAAGTGGTGAGGGTTACCCATCCTGATGCAAGAGTAACTTGTGACCGATGAATCCTCCTTGAGCACCGAAACCAGTTTTCACCCAAAGACCTGCCCACTGCGCCACAATTGTGTGGTTTTCACATGTGGACGACCTATTTTTTCTTTACTGTTTTCTCAAATTTTCATGTTTTGTTTGTTTTTTCTTTGTTTTTCTACTTTTTAGTTCTTATCTGATATTCATGCACCATACTTAAGCATAGAAGCACTTGAGATGCATGGCATTCATAGGTTCTAGAAGTTCTTCACCATCTGAATATGCTAGTTTATAAGCTCCTGACCCATATTTAGCAACCACCACATAAGGCCCTAGCCAGTTGGCCTCAAACTTACCTTTCTTTTCTCTGTCTTTGACGGTGTTCTTCTGATTTTCTTTCAGCACTAGATCACCTACATCAAATTCATGATGAATGATCCATTTTTTATATCCTCTTGATACTCTATTCTGGTAGACCTTGAGGTGATTAAGCGCTCTTATACACTTTTCATCCAACAGCTCTAGCTCTGCTAGCCGAGCTACTCTATAGTCTTCATCTTTATCAAGATAATCCCAGAGAGATATTCTCAGGGAGGGAAGCTCCACTTCCAAGGGTATGATGGCTTCAGTGCCATAAACTAGGGAATATGGGGTCACACCAGTAGGAGTGCGGATGGAGGTTCGATAGGCCCAGAGGGCGGGATGTATCTGTAAGTGCCAATTACGGCCAGTCTTACTTACCATTTTCTCCATGATTCATACAAGGGTTTTATTGGTAGCTTCAGCTTGTCCATTACCTTGGGGGTAATAGGGGGTAGACCACTTGAGTTGAATATGGAAGCGTTGACACAATGTCTTAACCATTTTATTCTTGAAGGATTTACCATTATCAGTGACAATGGTGAAGGGATACCATAACGACAGATGAGATGGTTCATGATGAATTTGGAAATTTGCACACCAGTGACATAAGTAAGAGGCACAACCTCTACCCATTTAGTAAAATACTTGGTGGCAGTGATAATGTGGGTGTGGCCATCTGAAGAAGAAGGATGGAGCTTCCCTATGAGATCCAGGCCCCATTTAGAAAATGGCCAAGGTGTTGCAATAGGCTGCAAAGCCTGTGCTGGTGCATGTATCAAGTTTCCATACTTTTGGCATAGCTCACATTTCTTGATGAAAAATTACAATAGTCTACTTCCATGGTGGGCCAATAATAACCTACCCTTAAGAGCTTCTTAGCCAAAACCATACCACTAGTGTGTGCTCCACAAATACCACCGTGTACTTCCTTAATAGCGTGGACTGAGTCAGTAACATCCAAACAACGAAGTAGATTCCCATCGTAGCCATGACGATAAAGGGTGCCTCCTAGGAGGGTATAACGGGCTATACGATGGATAAGGGATTTCTTCTCAGAATGGGTAATGTCCTAGGGGAAATGTGCCATCTTGTAGGTATCTAAATATAGGGTCATACCAAGGGGAGGATGGACCAACAATTTCACATGCCAAACAAGATTCTGGCATGTCGTATGTGGGTATTTGTAAATGCTCTACAAAGAAAGGAATTTTTCTCTCTAAGGTGGAATGCGTAAGAGAGATCCAATTGTAGCCATAACATCTGTTGATCTATTATGTGACCTTGGTCTTTGCTCAAAGACAATCTATGTAAAATACTCCTTCAAGGTTTCAACCAATTTCTTGTATGGAACAAGTTTCTCATCTTTAACCTTATACTCATCATTAACTTGTTTAATAATAAGTTGGGAGTCCCCAATGACTCATAGCTGTCTGATATTCCAAGTGATAGCCAACTTGAGGCCAAATGAGTGCCTCATACTCTGCAATGTTATTAGTGCAAGGGAATCCCAAACGGAATGCTCTTGGGATAACCTCACCTGTGGGAGTGATGAGCACCACTCCTTGCTCCTGATCCGTGGAAGGTGAATGATCCATCAAAATGGAACTTTCCATTCTACATAATTCTTCAACATACATCATGGATGCATCTGGTAGATCCAGACACAAAGGTTCCATCCCTGGTAGAGGAGCTTCTGCCAACTGATCAACCAATACCTGTCCTTTCAAGGATTTTCTGATTACAAACTCAATATCAAATTCACTTAGGAGAATGATCCAATTAGCCATTCATCCTATAAGGGAGGGTTTGGATAAAAGGTATTTGAGAGGGTCAACTTTGGATATTAGCTTGGTTTTGTTGTTAAGGAGATAATGGCAAAGTTTCTGAAAGGTGAAGACAACTGCTAAGCAAGCCTTTTCAATCTGTGGGTAATTCAGCTCATAGGCAATCAAGGTGTGTGACTAAGATAATAAACTACCCTTTCTCTATGGTCTAGGTCATATTGGGCAAGCAGTGCACCAATAGAAAACTGGGTAGCTAAGATGTACAAGAGGAGAGGTTCTCCTGGGGTAGGCGACATGAGTACAGGTGGGTTGACAAGGTATTGTTTAAGTAATGAAAATTCCTTTTGACAATCTGGTCCCCAGTTGAATGCAACATCCTTTTTGAGGAGATGTGTAAATGGGTGGCACTTATCCACAAGTTGTGAAATAAAGTGATGGATTTCCTGAATTTTCCCTTGTAAACTTCTCAGTTGTTTGAGAGTTGTAGGTGGAGGCATTTCTTGTGATAGTTGTAACCTTTGTAGGATCCACCTTCTATCCCTCTTTGTGAAACAATGAAACCTAGGAGTTTTCCTGAAAAAACCAAAGACACACTTCTTGGGGTTCAAGCGTACCTTGTAATCCCAGAGATGCTGAAAATACATCTTAGCACTTCAGGGTGCTCTCCTCTGCTTTTGGACTTTGTTAAGATATCATCAACGTAATCCTCCATGATGTCATTCATCATGTCATGGAAGATGACTAGTCATTGCATGCTGATAGGTGGCCCCGACATTCTTGAGTCCGAAAGGCATGACCTTGTAACAAAATGTTCCCCAAGGGGTGATGAAAGTTGTTTTATGTTGATCCTCCTCTGTAATCTTGATTTGGTTATAACCTGAAAAAAACATCCATTAAGGACAACATTTCATAACCAGCAGTGGAATCAATGATCATATCAATATTAGGCAAGGGGAAGTCATCCTTGGGACATGCTTTATTGATGTCATGGAAATCAATGCAGATCCTTATGCCAATAGGTTTCTTTTGAACAGGGACTATGTTAGATATCCAATCTGAATAGTCAATGGGATTAATGAAATCAGCAGCTAATAACTTTTCTAGTTCCTCTTTGACAAGGAGTGCAATTTTAGGGTGCATCTTTCTTAACTTATGTTTGATGGGTTTGGCATCTGGGTGCACAATGAGGTTGTGCATGACCAATTCTAGGGTCCAAACTAGGCATATCAACATATGACCATGCAAATATATCTCCATATTCTCTTAACATATCTACAAAAACCTTCTGTTCTTGAGCTGAGAGTGAAGCTCCCAACTTTATCATTCTAGGTTCCTCTTCTAAGCCAATGTTGACACTAATGGTTTCTTCCAAAAGCATCTTAGAGGTATCTTCCATCCACGTAGGATCAGGGGGAAGAGTAAGGTCAACCTCCTTAGGTAGCTCATCATCATCCTTGAATGGATAGATCATTTTGTCCATAGGTTCTTCATTCTATTTGTCTACGAGTGCTTCAAAAAGTTTGTCACTATGAGACTTGCATTTATTCCTTGCACAAGGTTTCTCTGAAGTATTCTTTACTCTTGCTTTATGACCTTCTTATTCAAGCATCCACACATCTCTACCTTCTTCTCCAAAGTATGCACAGGTGTCTAGTTGAATTGCAAATCCTTTCTTGTGATCCCCAGCTGGAATAGAATCCTGAGTCCCATGAATTCTGCAAATGCCTCATTGTTCTCAAAGAAATCGATTGGCACGTGAAATTGTTGATCCCAATCTACAAGTTTGGGATATACAAGGGTTACTTGGTAATTGGTTTGAGGATTGGATCCAGATAAGGTAAGGACAGCTGAATCAGGGAATAGGTTAGTGGAGGCAAGATCCTCGTAGAGGCTACATTGGGAATCCACGTCGCTATCTGAATGAGATGAGTCATCCTCACGTTCGGAAGAGGTGGCATCAATCTCAAAGGGTGGATCATCATGAGGTCTTATTCCAAGACCATGCTTGTTTGATTTGAAGTGAGGGATAGGAATGGGTTATAATCAACCCTTGCGCATTGATTCCACATCCAAACCCATTGTAACCCATGACATACATCATATGGTGGCCTTTGACATATAGCGGGCCCTGATGGCATGAAGCCATGGTACCTTCTGGTACTCTACTGGTGGGATATTCTAACATCTTTTCCTCAGATAAGAAACCACTAGGAATGAACTTCTCCAATGGTTTAAGGCATTGATCCCGAGTGCTTTCAAAATGAAAAATAGGGTTTTCCACGTGTCTTGAGTGACAATGATAAATCTGATATTAATAAAGCTTGTTCAAGAGTGAATGGCTCACCTGGGCCATATTTTGCAAACATTTCCTCCCATGATGTGAAAGGGTTGACCAATGAAGGAAAGTCTTGATTAAAACGAGTGAGTGAATCTGGATCCACACATTCCTTGACAACCTCTACTTGTAAAGGAACAAAAATATTTGCAGAAGGGCATTCATAAGTTGCACGAGAAAAACTATGCAAGGCTCTGAAATGTGTGAATGATTATGGATCACCTTGAAAGAAACACACAACCTAACATATTTAGTAATCCTCTATTCTTGAAAGTTTTAAAAAATGAACCCAGTAAGGATTCTAAGCAATCAGTTTGTGATTATGAGAATGGGATCTCACCATTAATGGCTTCAAGGCCAATGGTTTTTCCCATTTATTCAATTCTTGGTGTGTAGTGCAATGGAAAAAGCAATAGCTCAATAAAAGAAATGAAATAAACTTTAAAACCTAAGCAAAATTCTATAGTTTATGTTAGGAAGAAGGTGAGTTCTTAGAAATGAGAGGGGGGTCTAGTCGTATTTATAGTTTTCCAAATTTCAGAAATGGGAGACTTTTGGTGCATGTGGGACTATAAAGGAGTCAAAAAAGTTAATTAGGGAGTCAAAGTAAGATTTGATTAGGTTTAGAAGAGGTTAATCATGATTAGGACTAGTTAAACTAGGTTAGGTTAGTTAATCTTCTTTAGAGAGGAATTAGGGTTTTGAGAGAGTTTTGAGAGGTGTAATCAATCCAATGAAATGAATTGATAGTCTAGGAAGTTAGCAAAAGAGGTATAGAAGAGGATGAGAAGATGGTTTAGCTAATTAGGGACTATATTAACCCCATTAGTTGGTTTATAGGAGAAATATGACCAAAAAGAATGTCATAAATGGTGAGTTAGAGGATTCAACTTGACGAGGTATCGCCAATTTGTAAGAAGGAGAATAATTAGTGCAATATTAGGAATAATAGTGCTTTGACAAAAATATAGGTGTCTACAACCCCGTACAAGGAAATTCCATTTTTGGATGGTGTAGATGACTGGGAAAGAAGGGATGAAGAATGGTTCATTGAAATTCACACCCCTAATAATTATTACAATGATATGTGGTTGTGTCATTCCTTGAGAGACAATTACACACCAATTGGAATTATTTTGAGTATAAAGTGCATAGTAGATACTATTGTATCTCTTCAAGTGAAAAAAGTGGACAATGCATCGAGAACATGCTCTAAACTTGAAATAGAATCACATGTTCTTATTTATAAAAAATATGGCATAGAAAGGTCGGCAAAAAAATACAAAGATTCATGTTATAGTTATGGTTGGAAAATTGATCCATACACCAAAGGGGACAAGAGTGGTGTAACATAATAGTGAAGCTATTTGTGTATGAATTGTCATCATATTCAAAAATCTATATTAGTATACATTCACTTCATATTTTTACCACCACATGAATATGGATAGGGAATTGGGCCAACAAAAATTACATTAAAAAATGTTGACCATACTCAGATTACAAAAATTATCTAAGATAGAAAAACACATTTAAGAATCACACTTTCAAGAGGTGAAGCGATCTAAAAAAGAGAAAATATTATTAAAAAAAGCTCATACTGAATTTAAAAAAAGTGAATCTACATTATCTGAAGAGATTCATCTTTGTTTATTTGAAGAAAATTCATTCAAAATTGATATTATTTGTTTACATGTAGCTCCTAAAAAATACCAATACAGATCACTTGATTTAGCAAGTTTCAGTCTCCTTGTGCACTCTATGATGTGCAACCCTGTACCTCTTCAGTAGGATGTAATTTTTATTCCTTTCAAAAACTCTACTGGTGATATTTTTGACATGGAATTTGAGCATGAAATTCACGAAATTGAATCTCATTTCTATAGTATTGATGGGAAACATAAAATTGAAACCCAAAAAAAGTCCTTACAAATCCCTATTTTTCATTTTTTCATGATAGAATCAAATAAAGGTCTACCCGTATTCAATCTTCTAAATCAACCAAAAAAAAAAATCAGTATTTGTAAGAAACATAATACGGCAAACAAAACAGGGGTGAAAACAATATTTATTGACTCACTGTACAAAGCCAGGTCAAGGTGGATCTTAAAGAAGAGACCATAATGTCTTGGTTTTGGTTATGAAAAGTCAGAGAGTTGGAAGGTATTTATAAATTGTATTAAGTTTTTTGCACATAGGTAACTTACATTATTTCTCATAGAATGCTAAACTAATAAAATTTATTTTAATGTTCACATGTAGTCATTCGAAAGGGAAAATTGGTAAGTTTGAATGATAAAATTTTATTTCTTGTACTCCCAGATGAAATTTGGGATAAATGGGTTTTATTTTTTTATTTGTATACCAATGGTGGGTTGACTTGTAGCCCAAAAAAATCTACAGACCTAGATTTCAAGCCAAATTCATTAGATATGCTTACAACATGACTATTCAGATGCACAAAAGGTATGACAAATGAAGAATTAGGTGTCCTTGCAGATAAATTCATTAATGGTGAATTTTGGTTCAGATAAGAGTGGTGTTAATGCAATATTTCTAAAATATTACTGCAAAAGAGTAAAGCAAAGAAGAGTAACAAGAGCCAAAGTTATGTCTTATATGCTGACAAGACTTCCTGAATACGTTGCTCAAATAAATTGCAATGAACAAAATGTGATTGAAAAATTTACCATCCATGAGTTGTATTTTTCTCAACTATGTCAAGATCTTAGAGAAGAAAATAAAAATTTGAAAAGGAAAAAAACACCATTAGGGGAAATAAATTTGCCAAATTATTCAAAAAATGCTATTGAACTACTTGAATTGTATGTGACTGTGGCTAATAGAAATTATCATCCAAGTATGTCAGATACATATGAATTCACTTGTCAACGTTCTTATCCTTTTTCAATTAGTATAAAATTGAGAGGTTTGGAATTCCATTTATTGCCACTCACTGTAGAAGTCAAAATTGCTGATTTTTTGTAATCTTGTGATTACTGTCTCACAAAACAATATTGTTGACCTTCTAAGTGTCATTGGGTGCAATACAATGAGTTTTGTTTGCGTCTTTATACTTCAAGTAGTAAAATCTTACTTATTTTATACTCATGTAAAAATTTATGGTCTTCATAATTCAACCACTATGGAGGTGGAAGATGTGATAGTGGATCTAGATTGGAAACATCTAGAGCCCTTAGATATTATCAAACCGGATAAAATTGGAGTTTTTATTCCTAAACATCCTTTCAAATGTGAGAGATCAGTGCTTTTTTGGGAGCACATGATTGAGATATGCAACAATAATGCGTCCTTTGTATTAATATTTTACGATGGGACAAATGCATTAAAGGAAACACATAATACAAAGAGGTTTTCACTTATCTTTGTGGTGGAGAATATTATAGATGTCTAACTACGCCTCTAGGTAAATAGCCTCTACAATTTTTGTGTTCTTTTTATTATAGTCATTATGTACATGTTAATTATTAACAATGTTTACTTATTTATAATATTAAGATGTGCATCCTTCGTATATTTTTCTCCTAAGTTATTTCATTTTATATAATATATGCAAACAAAAATTAAAAGTTCAATTAGAAGAATAGATTTAAAATTTCTTCATTGTCACAACTTTTATAGATTTTTTAAAATGATTAAGTGCGACATTGCTTGCGTATATGCCCATTCACATATAAATATCATAGAAGATGAACAAGGACAAAACTAAATATGTTTTAGAATATTTAGAGTTTAATTAGAAGAATAGAGTTAAAATTTCTTCACTCTCACAAATTCATAGATTTATTAAAATGATTAAGTGCAACATTACTAGTGTATATTCCCATTCACACACACAAACACACACACACACACACACACACACACACACACACACACACACACACACATATATCATAGAAGACCGAACATGGAAAAAATTAAATATGTTTCAAAATATTTAGAATTATTAAAATTATTAAGTTCAGTATTACTTATAGTTGAATGTTTACCATGGGCACATGCCCATTCTCGTAAAAAAACAAACATTTTTGTCTTTGTATTGAATTGGTAGTACATAAAATATGTATCAAAGAAGAATAGAGATAAAATTCATTTTGTTTTAGAATGGGAAGTAGAGAAATTAAATTTGAATCTATTATTCACATTATGTAATTCACCTTTTACAGTTTAATACCTATGTACATTGGTATCCCTTGCACAAAGTCCATAACGTGAATTATATATTCTTGATCTACTTCAAATTCTCATAGCCTATTCTAAAAAATTACTATATATATATATATATATATATATATATATATGTACATAAAGTGGGATCTCTCTCATTGGTATGCAGTGCAACACTGGGCTCTGCCAGTGATAGTACACTATTTATTTTTACTAATGGGATATGTAGTGGAACATATTTTTGAATGAGGTTATGTTTTCATTAGGGGATAGCATGTTTTAAAAGGTAAGATAGTTGACAGGTATTAAATGTCTCTGAAATGCCTCTCCAAGTATTAGACACATCTTTGTACCTGTGTCCCATATTGGAGACATGTCCCAGGTGGTAGGAGACACATCTCTCTAACATTGGTAAAACCCCAATTGGAAGGGTTTGAATCCTCTATGTCCTAATCCTATTATTTTCACTCTTTCACCAAAATTATCTTGCATAATTTTGTAATGCACCATTCTAAATTATTCTCTTTTTATCATATTATGCTTTCCCTCCACCTTATATTTGGTTGCATACAAGACAAAATTTTATTTCTCAAGTCCGTAATGCACCATTCTGAATCAATCCCTTTCTATCATATTGTTTTATCCCTCCTTGTTCTTACATTTGGTTGCATACAATATAAAAACTGTTTATTTGTATGATATTGGGCTTCTACATATTAAATACATTCTAAGTTACAGAAGAATTATAAAAAAAGGTAATATTTATTTCTTTGAGAATGGGCTTGTTCCCATTAAAAACAAGATAAGGTTGTGAGAATACACATCTTCTCATTATAAGATAAATTAAATTTTATCTCTATTATTTAATTAAGAATGGGCTTGACATGAGTAGTTAAAAGTATAATTTTTTTTTATAATGGGAAATTTTCAAGCTTGAACGAGAAAGGAAACTAGATGATAATCTAAATCATGGGTAGAGTTAGAAAACAATCATTCCTATGAAATTTTTATAACCACTTCCTTAGAGGTAGAAACAATCATTCCTTTGAACATTTTATATTATAGTTAAGAATATTCTAAATTTTTTAGCCACTTCCTTTATAGAGGTTTTATAATGATTAAGTTTAATATTGCATGTTTTGAATGGGCATATGTCCATTCTCATATATTAATCATATATTCTTTCTCAATGATTCCTATAGAAAAACATGAATCCAAACATTCAATAGAATGATAGAACTTAATCATTTTAATACCTCTATAAAGTATGTTATAAATCATGGGGAATGTCCCTTTTTCCTTATAAAAAAAAGTGAACTAATGAGGGGTTAAAAGTATACTTTTTTTTACAATGGAAAATTATCCAACCTGAATGGGAAAGGAAGCCAGATGATAATTTGAATCATGGGTAGAGTTAGAAACAATCATTCCTTTTACGTTTTATATTAGAGTTAGAAATATTCTAAAATTTTTAACCACTTCCTTTGTAGAAGTTTTATAATGATTAAGTTCAATATTGCATGTATTGAATGGGGCATATGCCCTTTCTCATATATCAATCATATATTCCTCCTCAATGATTCCTATAAAAGAACATGTATCCACACATTCAATACAATGATTTAACTTAATCATTTTAATACCTCTATAAAGTATATTATAAATCATGGGGAATGACCCTTCTACCTTATAAAAAAGGTGAACTACATAAGGCTTGATCCCTCTCATCGATGGTATGTAGTGTAGTACTGGGCTCTACCAAGGATAGTTCAGCTAATATAAGATAATTATGAATAATTATCATAAGGAAAAAATTACAAGTTTTTAAGAGTGGATACCTCGAGAAAAGTATTTATTGGCCAAGTAAACTATCTTATTTGAAGTCTTTGATCATTTTAACCATGGTGATAGATTGCAAGTGATTCTGCATTAGACAACAAGATTATGTAACATCTCTTTCATACAAACAAAAAAATTTATGCAACACTCTATTATTCTTCTAGGATTCCTAAATGAGAATAGGTATCCACCAAGTGAATACAAGATTGAACATGTATTACAATGAATAGGTATCAACCTGATGAATATAAGATAGAACAAGTATTAAAGTAATTAAGTGAGAATGAACAACAATTCATTGTTTACAATTTTTACTTTATATTCTAAGTATTTATGTTCATTGGAAACAACTATTGAGCTCTTGCAAATGATCATGAGTGGAGAAAAAAAGCGCAAACCATGAGGTTAATCCATTACATGAAGATACTATTCTTAATAATAACATGATTATTAGTGGAGAAAAAAACGCAGGCCATGAGGTTAATCAATTATAGGAAGATATTATTCCTAACAATAGAATGATGGCATCCAACCAACAAAAAGTTACCCAACAAAACACACAAAACACACAACTAATGGTGATTAATATTGAATCTATATCAAACCCTTCACCATCAAGTATGACAGGTTGTTCATGAACATGTATCAAGTATTATTTAAAATTTAATAATATTTTTTACTTGTCAATATTAGTTTGAGTCAATTTGCTAAATATATACTAATTACAATTTTTATGTGCAGATGCAGCTGGAGAAAATACAATAAATATATGTAAATAAATAGGTAAAAATATTAATATTTTTTTTATTTTTCAATATTAGTTGGAAGCAATTTGACAAATATATACTATTTCAATTTTTATGTGAAGATACAGCTAGAGAAAATCTAGAAAATCTACAACCAACAAATAGATGTAAAGAAATAGGTAAAAATATTTTGTGAAATATTGTTATCGTATTTGAAATAACATACAAGTTAATAATGAAGTTTAATATTACTTTTTTCGCATTGCCTCAAAAGAAACATTTTTTTGTTCTTGAATTAGAATAATTGTTAGTTCAAAAGTGTACTTTTAAAAAGGTAAATACATATCAATTGAATGAGCATGTCCTACCACGAATGTCTATTTCCTAATTTATAACTTCTCTGTCTAAAGAGTTTCATTAAATAACATTCTGGTCATCTACGTTGGATACAAATGAAAGTATAGAAAGACTAGCAATGAAACTGTTACTCTTAGCTGAAGTGGACATGCAACCTTTGTTTTTGTTGGGGTATGGAGCATTGCAAAAAATTGGGAGACAAATTTAATAAAAATTTGGAAACAATTTGGAAGACACCAGAATTTCCATACAAAAGTGAAACTATGGTTATAGTTAAATTAGCCAATAAACCTGGGTTCTTGAAGAAAATGTTTTGGTTATCTCCAAAGGTTTCTGAGAAAGAATTTAAAAATGATAAGTGGATTATGTCATCATTGTTTACAGAACTAGTTGTGGTACATGTTGTAAAAGATGTAAGAGACATCTTAAAGTGACGTTCTCTATTTCAAAAAACAGTGGAAAAAATGAATATATAAAATTATGTTTATTACATTTTTGTAGTTATTTTTCCCATTTCCCATTTGAAGTGATTATTATATACTCTTTAATAAGATGTTATCGATGGTTATTAGTATGTAATGCTGAAAATGTGTTTATTACAATTTTTTAGTTTTTTCTTCACATTTCATCCAAATGATGTGATTAGTATATAATGATAAATTAGGATGTTATTGATAGTTTACCATTTAATGCTCAAAAACTAGCTTTGATATGTTTATACAAAAATAAAGTAATTATAAATAAAATCAAATAATATAATCTATAATTTAATTTTTTGAAAAAGAGTTATGCTATTGGTTGGTTTTTCAGATCTCATTTTCCATGGAAAGAAGTTATTGGTTTTGGGGGTAGAAGAATTTCTCTTTGGAATTCCAGGGATTTCTGAACTTAGATCGCTAACCATATAACAAAAATTTAGATATACATGCTACCGATACTTTATTCGTACTTTAAGTCCTTAATTGATAAGGATACCATGACAACATTTAGACATTAGGTTGTGCTTTACATACCTACATTTAAGAGAAGAACATGCCTTCATTAAAAAATTTGATTGGCTAAGAAATATTATATTTATTTTTTGCTGGGGCATATCGAAGTGTGAAATTAACAAATATTTAAGATCTAAGAAGGGGAATATTGTGCTAGTTTACAAAAAAAATGCAAAAGTTTCTCGACAAATTTACTAAAAATTTGGAAACAATTTGGAAGACACTAGAATTTGGAAAAATGTTTTGTTCATGACAGAACTGGGGCGCTTTTATTTAGATTACCTTCTAGCTGGAAATTTGATGGCACAATACATTCTGATAGAACTTTTTTTTTACACATTTATGTACATGGTTAAATCATGTGGGTCGGTTTGAGCTCCAGGAACCGAAGCAGGGATACTGAGAACTAATGGCGGGCTTTTTTCAGCGCTTATCTTTTCTATTGTTTTTTTTTTCCTATTTTTGGTCTTGGTTTAGTCACTTAAATAAATTTTTTTGTTAATATGAAAACTTTTTAGTTTGGCTCTATTTTGTGGGGGCCTGGTTGTCAAGTTTTTTTGACTCTACCTCCTTAGCTTCATTGGTGTTTTTTGTTTAAAAATTGATTTTTTTTATGTATGGGGTATTTTGGCCCCCATTTAAAACCAATTTTTTTTTTTTTATCTTATCTAAAAACAATCATGTGGGTTCATAACCAAATTTACATTGGTCTTTGGAAACATTTAAAAAATCAATTACTAAGCTTGATTGAGTGTAATTGATACTATTATGTTGATTAATGGGTAAGTGCACGAAGTTAGGGGGCCAAAAAGTGGACAAGAATCCAAAAAAAAAGAAAAACACGTACGAATTTTGTTAAAACATGCTCACGTTTTAGTTTGTTTTGGCTCGAGAATCACCAAAGCATAACACATATGCATTATGCTGACTATAAACAAAAAAAGAGGTCCTAAGCCTCTATCATTTTTCCTACCTCAAATGCGAGTTTCAGACCTTGTTTGTGCCCTCACGTTTTTTCATTCAGCTGGATCTCAAGCTCAAAGGATCATTTTTGGATTATTGGGAAGATCTGAATCGACGATGGCACCACGAAGAAGAGGTAAGCACTATTCTTTTCTCAAAATTGCATTGAAATATGATAATTATAGATTAAAATTTGAATTGAGTACATATTTTTTATTGTTATAGTTAGAGGTCAAGGGAATCAACCACAACCAAACCCTGTTATTCCTGACATCCCTCCCAACACTCCCATAATTGCTCAACATCCCTTGGGTAGTCAAGAAGATTTAGCAGCCCAAATAGTTGAAAAAAAAATTGAAATTGAGGATTTAATCAAAACAATGAGGGATGCACAATCTACAAACCCCCACCACGCCTCTCTTGCAAACACATTGGAGGCATTACTTGTTCAAATTGATGCAACAATGGGGAAAATTGATCATTGGACAACTTACAAAGAGGGTTGTAGGGTTTATTATTCCAACAAATTGTCATATGTGGATGTAAAGAAAAAAGAAATTTCAAAAGAACTCATATGCACCTTATTCACGGAACCCCGCACTAATATTACTGTTCCGTTGACATGTAAATGATTTCCCATCCATTGGTGCAATAATAATTTGATTAAAAATAATTTTTGGGACCGATGGTGGATGGTGTTTGATTTTCCACCTTGTAATAACAATGAGGTGCCACTATACTTTCTGAGGAAACTCTATTGTGAGTTTATCCTCAACGAGATCCCAAATTATTTTGATTTCTAAGATTTATAGGGCTGAGGAAAAGGATTTGCATAGGATCGACGAGGTGCATAATGTGCACCTATTCAGTAGGGTAGATTCCCCGCATATAAGCCCCCTCACCCTAAGATTTTCCCCTCAAGCAGTGAAGGAGACAGTAGAGATTGATACACTCCACACGCTTCAAGGGTTATCTGTGACCCTTGTTCGACATACGATGGAGATTTCTGAGCCAAATGCTCATGGAGGTACACAGAGTATTCCCTCAGGGAGTACTAGCATGAGGCCACATTTTTGTTCGTCATGTGGTAGCATATGTTTGGGGCTCGAGGAGGATGATACTTTCATGTGTACTAATTTTGGTGCACCTGGTGCTAGGGATGAACATGATAATGTCACTATGTCAGATGTCCTTTTGAGTGAGACATTTAGATTACATTCATCGATGTCACCTTCACAGGTAAATTTGTTATGTTTTGTTATGTGTGTTACAAAAATTTTGGAGTACCTGATTTACTTATATATGTTAAATTTTTGAAATAATTGTATTTGTACATGTACATGCATTGATATTACAGTGCGCGGGAGGCACATCTTCATCCCAACCATAGGCGGCGAGCACCATGCATACACATACATTCACAGAGGTAATTTAGAATGTTAATTATGTAAAATTTTAACATACATGTGTGTGTGTGTGTGTGTGTGTGTGTGTGTGTGTATATTTTCATGTATATATATATATATATATATATATATATAAGTTTTGAAGTCAAATATATGTATGTTCTTGTATGTCCATCTAACTCACGTGATATACATGTTTGATAAAGATGTTGACTTCACTAGACACCCCACCATCTCTGCGACAAGTAGATAAAGGTGTTGCCATTGCAATTTCATCTGCGCAGCAACTCACTGAGGTATTCAAACAACCTGTAAATTTTGTTATTAATCTCTCGTGTAATTCATATTATGTTAAATTACATGTTAGTAATGTCTTTCATTGTAGAATTATTAAATTATGTTAATAATGTCCTTCATTGTGTGTATGCAGGAGTTACCTGTGACAGGGCGCAACCCTGTTCATTTGATTCACAGGCGTGGGTGGGGGTACAAACAATAGTTCTATATTGATAAAATTAGTTAAAATATTGTCATTATGTAGATATATGTACTTAGCTCTATTTTTGCTAATTATGATGTTATATTTTCTAATCTTATGTGTATGTAGGGAACTTCAACCCCCTCCATTTTGACTTCGAGGGCATAGACTCCTCCATCTTGTCCTCTTCGTACCCCCGTTCGTACTGCAAGAGCTCCCGATGACTCATCTGAGCATGAGATGCAAATTCAGCGTGATCAATAACTTGCAGTAAGTTTGTGTATTTATGTAAATACTTTCATTCTAGCATGGTCTTAAATACATGTTGAAAACATATATAAATTAAGTTTTGACAAAAAAACATTGTTTGCATTTACAGGCTCATCTACATGCGAGTATTCAGCGGAAGAGGACTTGAAGCATGGGCTCGGATGATCCAAAGTCATCTCATGGATCTCCATCTTCGCCTAAGGGAGGGCATTCTTCGAGCAAGGCCAAGAGAGGGATATATTTTGATGAGTAGGAAATATATATGTCTTACATGACATTGTTTTTGTATGCCTATGTGCATGGCATTGTATGTAAGCCTATATGGCATTTGAACTTGATGGTATATGAACTATTTGGGCATTTTTGTATTTATTATGCACATTAAAATACTATTTGGAACTTGATAATTTTGTATGAGACCTTACATTTCTAAGATTATTTTTGCATGAATCTAATATGATGTGCACTTGACAATATTTAAGACATTATGGATTATTTTTTCATTTATTGGTGATGTACATGTACTAGCATTTTCAATGTATAATATGCATCAAACTTTGGAAATTAATATTTATATAATGTATGTATATAAATATTTACCTAATCTGAGTAATTATTCATTTAATTTATCAATGTGTATATGTGTATTTACCTTACTTGCGCTTCTTCTTGCTCATGGTCTCTTTGTACTTGGTTCCTATCTTATCATGCACTTACTACATTCTTCTATGCTTCGTAGTCTTCTCCCCTATTAAAACACCCGACAGTCATCACAATTTGATGCCTTTCATCTGTTGATATTTTGAGAATGTCTCTCCATATACATTACTCCAATGCTTGAGAATGTCTCCAGATGCAATGACATTTTGATTCAGACACTCAATGATTCTTGATTGTCTAATCCTGTCCAATTCGTGTTACTACCTTTAAATCTGTAGGCATTTCAAGTTATTTGGAAATCACATCACACCCTTCACTAGGATCTTGATGACTACCCCTATCCTTTTTAAGGTGCTTTTGAAAGCATCCATGGGTTTATCATAACATAAATTATCAATGAATGGAAGGTCACTAAGTCGTAGGCCAATTGATTCCCATCCAGAACTAAACAAGAAATATTTACTAGGCAATTGATAACTCCCATGTGTTCTTAGACATACCCCTATCAAATTCATTCTTAAGCCAATCTAGTCATTCAGGGCTCTTAAGTGACTACGCCCGGACGGGGTAGCCCTACACTGACTCAGACTGCACTATTTCACGCGTTTACAAACAATAGCATAGCGAGAGAACTAGATGGAGATGAAGAAAAACCCAAAGAGGATTTTGTAGAGGGCCCTGACATGGAGGTCTCAAATCTGACAAGACATCTCTAGGTGCCATGGAGTTTGAGAAATCACCTGTCAAAGATATGGCATGTTTGGGCCTCAGGGCTCTTAAGCGACTACGCCCAGACGAGGTAGCCCGAAATCACGGGGAGCATAGGGAACCAAAAAAAAGCCTCCAATAGCATTCACCAGGCCACTCCATGGACGTGTTGGCATAGTTGGTTCGGTCCCATGAACTTCCGTTTGCAAACTACAACATCTACCATCCCTACACTGACTCAGACTGCACTATTTCATACATGTTTGCAAACAATAGGATAGCGAGAGAACCAGATGGAGATGGAGAAAACCACGAGAGGATTTCATATAGGGCTTTAACATGGAGTTTTTAGATCTATGATGAGACATCTCTAGGTGCCACGGAGTCCGAGAAATCACATGTCAAAGATATAAGTGTGTTTGGGCCTCAGGGCTCTTAAGCGACTACGCCCGGACAGGGTAGCCCGAAAGCATGGGGAGCATAGGGAACCAAAAAAATCCTCCACTAGTATTCACCAGCCACCTCAACATGTTTGGCATAGTTGGTTTGGTCCCACGAGCTTCTGTTTGCAAACTACAGCGTCTGAGCAGCCCTACACTAACTCAGACTACACTATTTCACGCGTTTACAAACAATAGGACAGTGAGAGAACCGGATGGAGATGGAGAAAACCATGAGAGGATTTCATAGAGGGCCAACATTCGGAGGTTCTTAGATCTAATGAGACATCTCTAGGTGCCACGGAGTCTGAGAAATCACATGTCAAAGATATGGCGTGTTTGGGCCTCAAGGCTCTTAAGCGACTACGCCCGGACGGGGTAGCCTGAAAGCACGGGGAGCATAGGGAACCAAAACAAAGCCTCCAATAGCATTCAAATAGGCCACCCCGATGTGTTGTCCATAGTTGGTTTGGTCCCACAAGCTTCCTGTTTGCAAAATACAGCATCTAGCAGCCTTACACTGACTCAGACTGCACTATTTCTTGCATTTGCAAACAACAACAGGACAACGAGTGAACCAGATTGAGATAGACTAAATCCATGAGATTATTTTCATAGAGTGCCCTCGACATGGATATCTTAGATTTGAAAAGATGTCTGTAGGTGCCATGGATTCTGAGAAATCACATATCAAAGATATGGCATGTTTGGGCCTCAGGGCTCTTAAGTGACTACGCCCGGACGGGGTAGCCCGATAAGCACGGGGAGTGTAGGGAACCAAAACGAATGCCTCTAATAGAATTCAATAGTAAATACCCAATGTTTTGGCATCAGTTGTTTTCGTCCTATAAGCTTACTGTTTGCAAACTACAACCTCTAACATCCCTACACTGACTTAGACTGCACTATTTCGCGCATTTACAAACAAGTAGGACATCAAGAGAACCGGATGGAGACAGTAGAAAACTACTAGAGGATTTTGTAGGGGGCCTTGATGGGGAGGTCTCTCAAATCTGATGATAGATGTCTCTAGGTGCTTCACGGAGTCTAAGAAATCACATGTCAAAATATATGGTATGATTGGGCCTCAGGGCTCTTAAGGGACTACACCCAGACGGGGTAGGCCGAAAGCACAGGGAACTTAGGGAATGAAAAAATAAGCCTTCAATAGCATTCACCCAACCACCCTGATGTGTTGGTATAGTTGGTTTGTTCCCACAAGCTTTCGTTTGCAAACTACAACATCTAACAACCTTACACTGACTTAAACTGCACTATTTCGCACGTTTGCAAACAATAGCACATTGAGAGAACCAGATGGAGATGGAGAAAACCATGAGATAATGTTGTAAAGGTCCTTGATGTGGAGGTCTCAGATCTGACAAGACATCTCTAGGTGCCACAGAGTCCAAGAAATCACATGTCGAAGATATGGCGTGATTGGGCCTCAAGGCTCTTAAGGGACTACGCCTGGATAGGGTAGCCTAAAAGCATGGGGAGCGTAGGGAACAAAAAATGAAGCCTCCAATAGCATTCACCTAACCACCTTGACATGTTTGTGTAGTTGGTTTGGTCCCATGAGCTTCCGTTTGCAAACTACAGCGCCGTGCCCGCCCTACACTGACTCAAAATGCACTATTTCATGTGTTTGCAAACAATAACATAGTGAGAGAACCAGATGGAGACAGAGAAAACCATGACAACATTTCATAGAGGTCCAAAACATGGAGCTCTCAGATTTGATGAGATGTATCTAGGTGCCACGGAGTCTGAGAAATCACATGTCGAAGATAGCTATTGATTGAGCCTCTGGGCTATTAACTGACTATGCTCGGACGGAGTAGCCCGAAAGCACATGGAGCGTAGGGAGAAAAAACCAAGCCTCCATTAGCATTCACCTGGCCACCCTGACATGTTTGCATAGTTGGTTTGGTCCCACGAGCTTCTGTTTGCAAACTACAACCTCTGACAGCCCTACACTGACTCAAATTGCACTATTTCTCACGTTTGCAAATAATAGCACAACGAGAGAACCAGATGGGGAAGGAGAAAACCGTGAGAGGATTTCATAGAGGGGTTCAACATGGAGCTCTCAGATCTAACTGGATGTCTCTAGGTGCCATGAATTTTGAGAAATCACTTGTCGAAAATAGCTATTGATTGGGCCTTAGGGCTCTTAAGTGACTATGCTTGAATGCGGTAGCCTGAAAGCAAGGGGAGCGTAGGGAACCAAAAAAAGCCTCCCCTAGCATTCACCAGGGCACCCCGACGTGTTGCCATAGTTGGTTCGGTCCCACGAGATTTTGTTTGCAAACTACAGCCTCTGGCAGCCCTATACTGACTCAGACTGCACTATTTCTCGCGTTTGCAAACAATAACACAGCGAGAGAACAGGATGGAGACGAACAAAACCACGAGAGGATTTTTTAAAGGTCCCCAAAATGGAGCTCTTGAATCTAATGAGATGTCTCTAGGTGCCACGGAGTCTGAGAAATCACCTGTCGAAGATATGGCATGATTGGGCCTCAGGGCTCTTAAGCGACTATGCCTGGAAGTGGTAGCCCAAAAGCACGGGTGGAGGAAACCATCAATGTTCAATGATTTTTCCATAGGATGCAACTATGTAGACTATGAAATTAGTTTTTTTGGGGAGACCACCAATGTTCCAACTGTTTATTTTGAAAGAATGAATATCTTCAATCAAATAGAGAATGAAGAGCCTGAATTTTTTTTGGACATTACAAAAGGTTGTTTGGGCCCAAAAAGAAGCCGAAGGCCATATAAATATTCAATCTTCAACTTTAGATGCTAATGAACATCTTGAAGAAAAACAATTAGGTGAAGATGTCACTATGATTTAAGAAGAAATGCCTCCTGAAAGTCATAAAGAGTCAATTTGATTATCCAAAAACATGTGTAAGAACTTAAAGAGAAGATACGAGTGGAAGAAAAGGAAAAATGGGAAGCGTGGAAGGATAAAAAATTAAATGGAATGGAAGATCTATGTGATGTTATCAATAGAATCATGGATAATCTTAAGGAAAACATGCCAAGTTGATTATTTTTTATTAATCCCAACTGCTGTAGTTTGCAAATGGTAGATGTAGTTTGCAAACGGAAGCTCATGGGACCTAACCAACTATGCCAACATGTCAGGGTGTCCTAGTGAACATAAGTGGAGGATTCGTTTTGGTTCCCTACGCTCCACGTGCTTTTGGGCTACCTCATTCGGGCATAGTTGCTTAAGAGCCCTGAGGCCCAATCAATAGCTATCTTCGACATGTGATTTCTCGGATTCTGTGGAACCTAGAGACATCTCGTCAGATCTAATAGCTCCATGTTCAACCCCTCTACGAAAGCCTCTCATCGGTTTTCTCTATCTCAATCCAATTCTCCTCGTTGTGCTATTATTTACAAACATGAGAAATAGTGCAGTTTAAGTCAGTATAGGGCTACTAGATGTTGTAGTTTACAAACATAAGCTCATGGGACCAAACCCACTATGCCATCACATTGAGGTGGCTAGGTGAATGCTAGTTGAGGCTTCGTTTTGGTTCCCTATGCTCCCTGTGCTTTTGGGCTACCCCATCCAAGCGTAGTTGCTTAAAGAGCCCCAAGACCCAAACACGTCACATCTTTGATGGGTGATTTCTCAGACTCCATGGAACCTAGAGATGTCTTGTCAGATCCAAGAGCTCCATGTCAGGGTATTCTACGAAATCCTCTCATGGTTTTTTCCATCTCCATCCGGTTCTCTCAATGTCCTATTTGTTTGCAAACGCGTGAAATAGTGTAGTCTAAGTCAGTGTAGGGCTGCTAGATGCTGTATTTTGCAAACGGTAGCATGTGTGACCGAAACCAACTATGCCAACACATAAAAATTTACTGGTGAATGCTACTAGAGGATTTTTTTTGGTTCCCTATGCTCCCTTTGCTTTCAGGCTACGTTGTCCGGGCATAGCCCTTTAAGATCCCTAAGGCCCAAACATGCCATATCTTTGACATGTGATTTCTTAGACTCCGTGGCACCTAGAGATGTCTCGTTAGATCTGATACCTCCACGTCAGGGCCCTCTACAAAATACTCTCATTGTTTTCACCATCTCCATCTGGTTCTCTTGTTGTGCTATTGTTTGCAAATGCGTGAAATAGTTGTGTAGTCTAAGTCAGTGTAGGGCTACCAGACGTTGTAGGAAGCTTGCGAGACCAAACCAAATATGCCAACACATTGGGGTTTCCGAGTGAATGCTAGAGGAGGATTTTTTTTGTTCCCTAAACTCCCCGTGCTTTCGGGCTACCCTGTTCAGGCGTAGTCCCTCAAGAACCCTGAGGCTCAAACACGCCATTTCTTTGACATGTGGTTTCTTGAACTCCGTGGCACTTAGAGAAATCTTGTTAGATCCAATACCTCCACATTGGGGTACTCTATGAAAGCATCTTGTGGTTTTTTCCATCTGCATTCGGATCTCTCGCTGCCCTAGCTTGTTTGCAACCCGCATGAAATAGTGTAGTCTAAGTCAGTGTAAGGCTGTTAGATGCTGTATTTTGCAAACGGTAGTGTGTGGAACCAAACCAACTATGCTGAAACATTAGGGTGGCTAGCTGAAAGCTAGTGGCGGATTCTTTTTGGTTCCCTACGCTCCCCATGCTTTTGGGTCTACCACGTCCGGTCATAGTCCTTTAAGAGCCCTGAGGCCCAAACACGCCATATCTTTGACATATGATTTCTCATAATCCATGGCACCTAGAGACATCTCGTCAGATCCAAGACCTCCATGTTGGGTCCCTATACAAAATCCTCTCATGGTTTTCATTTTCTCCATCCAGTTCTCTTGTTGTGTTATTGTTTGCAAACGCGTGAAATAATGCAGTATGAGTCAGTATAGAGCTGCCAGACCGTGTAGTTTGTAAACGGAAGCATGTGGGATATAAATAACTATGCCAAAATGTTGGGGTAGCCAGGTGAATGCTAGTGGAGGCTTTGTTTTGGTTCCCTATGCTGGGAGCCTGTACTTTGACTTAGACTACACTATTTCATGCGTTAACAAACAATAGGACAGTGAGAAAACTGGATACGGAAGGAGAAAACTGTGAGAGGCTTTCGTAGAGGGCACTTGACATGGATCTTTCAAATCTAACGAGACATCTCTAGGTGCCACGTGAGTCCAAAAAATCACATGTTAAAGATGTCACGAGTTCGGGGCTCAGGGCTCCGAAGTGACCTACGCATGGACGGGGTAGCCCGAAATCACAAGGAGCATACGGAACCAAAAAAAAAATCCTCCAAAATCATTCATTAGGCCTTCCCAGACATGTTTGCATAGTTGGCTTAGTCCCACGAACCTATCTGTTTGCAAACGCAAGAAATAGTGAAGTCTAAGTCAGTGTAAGGACTGTCAAAGGCAGTAGTTTGAAAATGAAAGTGTCATGGCACCGAACCAGCTATGCCAACACATGTCGGGGTGGCCTGGTGTATGCTACTGGAGGCTTTGTTTTTGTTCCCTACGCTCCATGTGCTTTCGGGCTACCCCGTCTGGGTGTAGTCACTTTAAGAGCCATGAGGCCCAATCATGCCATATCTTCGACATGTGATTTCTTGGATTCTGTGGCACCTAGAGATATCTCATCAGATTCTAAGAGCTCCATGTCGGGGCCCCTCTATAAAATCCTCTCGTAGTTTTCTCCATCTCGATCCGGTTCTCTTGTTGTTCTATTGTTTGTAAATGTGTGAAATAGTTTAGTCTCAGTCAATGTAAGGCTGCTAGAGGTTGTATTTTACAAACGGAAGTTCATGGGACCAAACAAACTATGCCAACACATGTCAGGGTCACCTATTTCACGCTAGTGGAGGATTTCATATTTGGTCTCCCTAGGCTACCTCATGCTTTCGGGAAACCTTGTCCAAGCGTAGTCGCTTAAGAGTCCTGAGGCCCAAACATGCCATATCTTCAACGTGTGATTTCTTGGACTCTGTGGCACCTAGAGACATCTTCTCAGATCCAATAACTCCATGTCGGGGCCCTATATGAAAGCTCTCACATGGTTTTCTCCGTCTCCACTCCGGTTCTCTCTCGATGTCCTATTGTTTGTAAATGCGTGAAATAGTGCAGTCTGAGTCAGTGTAGGGTTGCTAGATCCTGTATTTTGCAAAAATAATTTTATGGGACAAAACCAACTACACTAACACATCAGGATGGCCTGGTGTATGCTAGTGAAGGCTTCATTTTGGTTTCCCTACACTCCCTCGTGCTTTCAGGCTACCCTGTTCCGGGTGTAGTTGCTTAAGAGCCCTGAGGCCCAAACACAGCCATATCTTCAACATGTGATTTCTCAGACTCTCGTGGCACCTAGAGACATCTCGTCAGATCTGAGAGCTCAACACTGTTGGGTCCCTCTATGAAAGCCTCTCATACGGTTTCCTCTATCTCCATTCAGTTCTGAGTCAGTGTAAGGTATGTCCATTACAAATCACCTGAAATATTGTAGGTGGTTCAGTACAGTCTAAGGTTGTCAGAGGCTGTATTTTACAAACAGATAGTTCGTGGGACCAAACCAACTAGGTGCCAACACATCGGGAATGGACTGTTTGAACGCTAGTGGAGGCTATTTAATTTGGTTCCCTATGCTCCCCGTGGCTTTCAGGCTACCCCATCTATGTGCAGTCTACTTAAGACCCCTGAGTGCCCAAACACGCCTTATCTTTGACATGTGGAAGCTTCTCAGACTCTGTGGCACCGCTAAAGACGTCTACGTCAAATCTGAGAGCTCCATGTTAGGGCCCTCTACGAATAGAATCTCACGGTTTTCTCCTTCAACATCTGGTTAAAAAAATGTTCTATTGTTTGTAAACATGCCAAATAGTGCAGTCTGAGTTCAGTGTATGGTTGCCAGAGGCTATACCTTTGCAAATGGAAGCTCCTAGGAATGAACCACAAGTACGCTAACACTATTGGGGTGGCCTAATGAACTTTAGTGGAGGCTTCATATTGGTTCCCTATGCTCCCTGATTCTTTCGGGCTACCCCATCCGGGCTATAAAATCCTCTCGTGGTTTGATGGCCGACATCTCCATTCAGACTGAGTCAGTGTAAGGTTATCCATTCCCAAGGACCAAATGAATAATATAGGTGAAGTATCATACAATATAGGTGGTGAAATGAGAATTTTCAAATAACCATATGTTTTATTTTTTGATAGGATATCGTCGAAATGAGAATTTCCATGTTTGTTGTTCCACTAATCTAAGTGGGATACTAATTTTTCTTCAGCTTCACTTGGCTTTGAGAAGTCATTAAATTATCCCTATCTGACAGTGCCAACAACATGAAGGTGGAAGCTTCTTTGGTACCACGTAACCTACATAAACATGTCCAGTAAGAAATTAAATAGAATTTAAAATCATACAAAATTTATCACAAAGTAAAATCATGTTAAGTAAATATTCAAATTAAATTCATGAAGAATATGACCATTTGCATAATTCAATCCAATCTAACCACAAGGATCAACTCTATTCTTGACACTAGCAAGTAACTTGCTTGCATGATCTGATTCACAATACCTGGTCCACAGATTTTTGTTTGATGGCCTACCTCGATCATTTGATCAATTTAATATTCATTGCAAGTTGTAATGCAAATCGTGGAACTAGTGAAGTATCTTCCAAGTGTGAATTCATAGGTCTATCAAGTCAACTCATCCACCCACTGTTTGATTTTTTGATAGGATATTCATTCAAAGTAAAGTTTGAGTGACTACCATATGAGCTAAATACAACTGTCATGAAATGTCCTAAGCATAAATAGTCCAAGCAATTTGCATCTGAACTATGGAATGAGTGCATATCACTTGATCATATGCAGCTATCATACAATATGCAAAGTTTGTTAGATGTTGTTGCTCTATCAACCAAAAATATCTACGAACTGTTGATCTCTCTTGAGATTCATGGCTCATATTCTTGACACAACCCAATTAACAATTCTTTTTGCATCTGTAAAACTTAGCATCATCCTTGAACTTTAACTCTTCTTTTGCAAGTGCTCTTTTCACACATGCTCCCGCACCATCATGCTCTCCTTTTCTGTGCTCTTGCCTCAGTAAAACTCTAGATATGTTGTACATTTGTTTCTTTTTACATCCTTCTTAGCCAATAAAACATCCATGCATTCTTGAATTGTGATGTGCAGTTGTCCTGACCAAATGTAATGTTGATCAAAACTAATGTTCCTCTCATTCAAGTTCACATAAAACACCTAGAAACACCCTTGTACATAATTCTATAGAATGTGTTCCAATCATCACTGATGTAGAAATGATACTCTCTCAATATTTTTTGATCTTGCTCAGTTCTTTTAGGAGAGTGCATGAATGTTAGATGCATGAAAATAGAAACTTGCACTGAGTTATAATATTGAGACTGAGACCTCCATTTGTGGCTGCAATGTGTAATTATTTGCAAAGTCAACTACTGAAACAATAATACCAAGTGAGAATGTGTCTTTGCTTAACTTGAATTTTTCATCCAGCCATTGAGCTCTATGTATGTGCCTTGCATACTCATAAAAAATTTCCTCTCTGAATTTGACCATATATTATGATATAGGTGATTGTTTTGTAACAAGCTCGTACCTCTTAGATTATTTTCCATATTTTAATTGATATGCCACCGATTTATATTTTGTGAAATCAATCAATTCTTTTCCTATTGAATATGTACTCTCCTCGTGGATACAACTTTTCAGATTTGGCAAGCCACCACAGACATTGCATGTTCCATCCAAACATGCTTTCCTATAAAAAAATTGTCTTGTTGATTTTTCACAAAATATTGTCAGAATAAATTCCCTTGAAGATTTTTGTGGGACATTTATTCCACACTCATGCAACATGATGTCAGTATGCAAAACATTGTGTATTTAACAAAAAACATCGTAATGCATTGAAAATTCAACATGATGCCTGTAACAACAAGTGGTACGTGAGTGATTGATTTTCGCATAAAAGGGTTTGCTCATTTCAAAGAATCTTTGGCTAATGTTAATTTTTGGATTTTCATTTTTAAACTTAGAGAACAATTCTGTTTGAGTCATATATAAGAAATGTTTTGCACATGATTCACGATTACGAGAACCTATTCTTCTTTTTACTTTATCTCTTCTCTTTGGTGACACCCTTGTGTTCTCATTCCAAAATTTTACAATTAATTCTTTTAGAATATCAGATGTATTCTTGTCTTTTCGTGGAAGTCTGCTATAGAAATCCCAATAGTCAGTGTTATTAACTAACTCAAGACGTTTACATCTCTCTATTGCTTTCATTAGTGTTTTTCTGTTTAGCTTCAAACCACTACTTGTTTTTCTAATCAAGCGTTTATTAACTGTTTTATCACTTACTATACAATTAGTTAGTGCACGTTGTGTAGCATTACCATATTTGGTGCATCTTTTGCCACCTACAGTTTGGTATGCTTTATGTATGTTTTCAACAATTGATGCATTTTGATCAATAACATTAGATGTTCTTAACCCCAGGGTCTTCATTATAGGTCTCATCTTAATTAATTTCATCAATGAAACAAATAATTTACATCTTTGTGTGTCATTTAAATTCTCAAAGTAATTATCCCAAATTTAACTAGCTTTTCTTCTCGCATTTATTTTAGACATTTTGTTAGGCATTTGTTTTATAATGTTTTTATCAATTTAAATTAAGTGAATTGATTTTCTTCACGAAATGGAAGGAGGTTTTCTTAGAGGTGAAGATTCGTTTACAAGGTTACTTTCTTTATTTAGAGTTTTCATACAAATTTTGGCATTAACATTTGGATTCTCAAGTAAGGGTTCAACAATTGGATTCATATCAATTTCTTCATCCATACCAACATTAACATTCCATTCAATATCATTATTCATTGCAAAATCATTATTCTCTACATTTTCATTATGTATTTATCCCAATTTTCTAATAAATTAGCTACATTTGATATAGCGGATGTACCTTGCCCTGCTCGAAGTTTTTGCATTATCTTCAATTTCTTTATTCTCTTCTCTTCCAATTGCTTTGGTGACTTATTCTTGACTTTCCTCTTGTACTTAGCTCGACGTTTATCACCCATGATTAGAAAAAAATAAACTAGTGGGGTAGAGGAAAAATTAAATACTAAAAAATCATGTAAGAATGTAGAGGATATTGTAGACAAAAACAAATGTTTACAGAATTCCCGTGAAAGAGATGAAAGGGACATTGGGGGACCTCAATATATAAAACAAAGAAAAACATGTACACATTATGTAATGTGTGATGGTGCCATTTTTGAGCTTGCCACCATTTTGCCCTAAATTTTTCCTTCATTCTGCATGCTCTGAACCATTTTTCTCTCAAATTAGTGGTCTGTAACTTTTCCCCTCTCACTTGGATGCCTTCGAAATGCTCACAAACTTGTTGTTTTGCCCCAATTTGAAATAAATCTGCATGTGTGCCCTGTTTTGTGCCCTAATTTTTCAAAAATCTATGGGCTCTGTCGTTTTTTCCTTTTTTCCTGAATCGTGGAAGTTTAAAAATTGATCGATTCACACTTGTATGCCTTTGAAAATCTAATTCCATGATAAAAAATGCTTTGAAAAACATGTTTTAGTTGGTTTAATTTTAAGAAAATTGTCATCCTTAGTGAAAAAATCAAATTCTAGGGCATCTCTAGTGTTTTTTGTGTTTTGACGGTGAGACGAGCATCATTTTCCCATCAATTTCTTCTTCAACATTCATCGACAACGTGGCTTGTTCTAATTGGCCGAGGGATGATGAAAAATTGTTTTAACTTATCACTTTTTGCTTTTTTGGCAAAAGGGTGAATTTGGTCCCATGGCACTACTTTACTCTGATTGGTTCTAATGTTGCTTACATGGCGTCCTCTTTTGATTGGATGAGAAGCAATGGGTCTTTTTGTGAACTTAAGGAATTTTAGAAACTTTGGAGTTAAAGTGTAAAGAAAATACCCCTAGGGCCCCCGTAACAAATTAGAATCTGCCTGAATTCACAGTGGCGGAGAAAATTTCTAGATTTTTCCAAAATGATGATGTGTCCTCTTTTGATTGGATGAGAAGTAGCGGGTTCTTTTCAAGTGCCTTAAGACTTTATTTGGTTAAAAGAGTTAAAGTGCACAAAATAATGCCAAAACTCCACAATGAATCACAGAGAGACACATGGCAGGGTCAGAGGCGGAACTTTAGGCCTCGAGCGAAAATTGAGATTTTTTCCCATTTTTTCACATAAATCCATAAAATTAAAAGATGAATGCAAGCCCTCAGGGAATCAGAGGTGCGGGTCCGCAGGGGGATGATTTGGAAAAGTTTCCTTTTTTTAAAAAAAGGTGGAAATGTGTAGAATCAGTCTGCGATTCCAATGGGGCCCACTTTTGGACACATGTCAAGCCAATTTTCATAAGGTAGAGGTGTGGGGAAAAATATCAAATTTTTCCAAATTTTTCCCGAAAATTTTACAAGGTAAAATAAAACTCCTAGGTCCGCACCCAATGGAATGGTGCCACGTGGCCACTCAAAATAACAGGGTAAAAAAGTTTAAAATGTGGAACCCATGCCCGTGCCGAATCAAATCTTGCCACGTGATCCATTTCTTTTAAAAGATGTAAAAATGGAAAAAGGCACCTCCAAAGCCCATCTCCAATGGTTTTTCTCCACGTGGAGGGCGTAGATTAAAAGTTAAATGTCAAATAAATGGTAGCTGTGAATTGTTTTTTCCTCTGCTGTCATTTTTTCCCTAGATTGCTCCAAGAAGTTTGGAGATGCATTTTTTTTGCATCAATTTTCATTGAATTTTTGACAAATTCATTTTGTTTTGTGCCTACAAGGACCAATGCAATTGGTTTTGAGGATCAATTTTAATATTAGAGATGTTTTTGAAATGAATTTTTTCCCTAACCCATCCAAAAATGTGAAATATCATATCCAAAAGTTGTAGAGTCAAATTTTGGAGGGATAAGGATGAAATAATGAAAGGAAGGGGGTCTGCATGCTTTGAAGATGAAAAATGTGCCTCCACAATGGATAATGATTCAAATTTTGCAATGATTCATCTCTTTTTGAGATAACTGGCAACTTTTTGGACGTGTTCTGTTAAACATCCCTGTTTGTGAATCATGAGGAAATTTTTGTAACAAATTTGATCCTTTAGCATATTCTTTTCTTGGGAAAGAAGGCTCGAAGGAGATTGAATGCTATATATTGCATGAATTTGTCATGCAAAGGGTTGGAAGTGTTTAAAAAATCCTGGAAAACTAAAAATTTCACTTGAAAATCTGGGAAGAAGCCTAGTCTCTAAGTGACCACTTGAGAAACTCTTGTAACTCTCTTTGTATCAAATTTCAAATCATGTTAAGTTGGTTACACATGTATATCCATTAACAAGCTCTGAGATTGTTTTTCAAAACATTCCCCTGCTGTTAAATTTGATCATTTTTGAGTTATTCTGTGTTGTCTTTAGGAAAAATCTATGAATGCTTACATTTCAGAATGCATTTCAAATTTTTGTTTCTCGTTTGTTTTTGCAGTCTTGTGTTTAAATTCTCTCTTGATTATACATGGTCTCATTTCTTGTGATAGTTTAGTGACATTTGTAATCTCACATTCAGAAGAGCTTTCATCTATAAAGAGATAAACAAATTTAAAATCACTTTAAGTTCCTTGACTTTAGAGATTGTTTGTAAACCTTTGGGTGCACCTTAGGTCATGATTAAATAGTGATTCCTAACTGCTTCATTGGTTCATTCTAACTCAAGATTTTGTGATATATGATCAAATATTGTGTGGAAAAGTGCAGATCTGGGCCTCCATTTGATGTACATATCCTGGTTGAAGGGATGATTAACCATTTTGATACTTTATGTTCTTAAGTTTCTCCATATTTTTTTTGAAATCCTCAAAGAGTTTGGTGGATACCTTGGTTTGTATTATCTAACCTCCCACCCAAAAAATCATTCAAAACAACTAATCCTACCCTGTTTTACCCCTGTTTTGACCTGTATACCCACAGAAGATCAAAATCCATTTGATAAAGTATGTAGAACATATCAAGATTTCAAAATGTCTTTAATAACCCTTTTCTTGCATTGAAAGTATCTCCATAATCTGGAAGTGAAAACTCGTGAAATTCAGATTTTGGAGTGTTAATCATATTTTCCCAAGGCCCTTTTCATACCATTTGTAAAAATTGAGGGATATCTTCATCTCCTACACCATTTGAAGGTTACAAAATAGGTTCTCTTACCTTGGTTGAAAGGCACAACCTAAAACAATTAGGACAAGATCAAGTCCTATTTGAGTGCTATCCATCTCTCCACAAATATGAGTTCCAGTTAGATCATATCCCTGACTAAAAAATGACACACACCATGATCCATCTATCTTCAAGCTTCATGTCATATCTTTGATGCTGCTTAGACTGAAAAGGAGAACAAATTTGACCAACACCAGTGGCGCTGTTGCCACGGAACTGATTTACGTTCTTGGGAACTGATTTATACTACCGGACTGATTTTTTGATTTATTGCAGTTCGTATCCATTTTTCCCGTCACCACTAGTGGCACCATTACCCGGGAAATGGTTTACCAACTAATTTGCACTGTCGAGTGATTTGTTGATTTATTGCCAGTTCGTATCCATTTGGCCCATCAACACCAGTGACATTTCTGGGGACATTCTTAGTTCAATCTGATCCATGTGCATACATATTTGAAATATTTGAATGCATATCAAACCCTGGTAATGTATCTTGCAAGTTTTGTCTACAAATATATTGTTAAAGCATCATTCTATACTCAAATTTGTAAGGTGTATGCAAAGGTTTCAAACTATGTCTGTAATTTTATCAATTTCTAGTAGTAGTTACACTTCATTTGCATTTGTGGTTGATAGATTCAAGAAAAGGAAGATCTGATCTATAAAGTTTTGGTAAGATTTTCAGTGTTGATAGGTATTTGACAGAGTATTTTAGTGCATTTGCACAACTAGGGTGAAAGTCCTTAGTGGAAAACTCCATGCTGTTTTGATATTGATAAATACTATTGTCTTAGCTTTCTGTCATTTGTTTTTTGGTGTTGCTAATCTCTGCAAAACCGGAAGGAAGAAGATCTCTCTTCATTAGAGACTCTTCTAAGAAGTTGTTTTCAGATTCAAGGAACTTAGAGTTAGAAGGGAGAAGAGTTTGGAAGGTGGTTTGAGATGCAGAGCTCAAGGAAGGAAGTTCCCTTTGTTGAACTTGAGATTGATCAACCTGTCATTGAGGACTGCAATTCTTCTTCAGGTAAATCTAAATCATATATTCCTCTTGAAAATTTTCATTCTCCTTATCTAGAGAGGGATCTTCATTTGTCTTTGAAAATCTTGCTCCTCACTTTGTCCCTATTTTTTCCAAATCTACTAGATTTTATCAAGAATTTGATCCTATAGGGGATATCCATTTTGAAGATTAAATTTCTATTCCCTAAAGACCTCTCACTCATCATCATTCTTTTTCTCCTCCAAGATCACCACCTCAAAACAATATGGCTCATCCTAGACCTCCATTTGTTGTTAACACCTTTGGTCCTATAAAATTTAGAGAAATGGATGGTTATCTAAATGTTGTCCCTAAAGATGTAAGGAATAGGTTGCCAAAGTTCCAAGATAACAATGATATAACTAGGTGATCAGCATCTCAAACTTTTATTTAACATGATGGAGGATTTTGAAATAGAGCATTTGAAGATGTGTATGTCAAATTGTTCATTCATACACTAGAAGAGGATGCAATGGATTGGTACAAGGCTCTACCTGATAATTATATTGATTCTTGGAGTGAAATGAATAATGCATTTAGGTTACAATATGGTGACAAGACTGATCCTAGTTTATCTTATCTGATTTTGAGAATATCAAGAAGAACCCAAATGAATCAGTTGCATGACTTTAATACAAGATTTAACAAGACATTGAGGAGGCTTCCTATTAATTTGAGGCCCTGTGATGAGTCTTGTTTAATCAAATATGTAGATGCATTTGATAAGAAAGTAGCATACTACTGGATAGACAAAAACCCTACTAATTTGAGGCAAGCCTTCACCATAGCACTGCAGATTGAGAAACAATATCAAAGCAATTGGGAAACCTCTCAAGAGAGATGGTGTAAAGTTTATAAACCATAAAAAACCTCAAGCTAGAAAGGGTGCTGATTTGGAGGAGGTTGTGAAAACTTTGGTAGGGGCTGTCAAAGAAATATCATACAAGCTAGCTTGGGCAGAGAAGGTAATTGGGAAGAGCACACAAGGTCAACAAAAAACACAAAACCATGACAGATTTTCCAAATCATCCTAGAGGTGATCAAAGGGAAGATGATAGAGGGAAAGGACCCATGGGGTCTGCAAATAGCACATCCTCAAGAACGTGAATGAAGAGTGTTACCTGATCCCCTAACTACTAGGGTTGTTGTTGTTGAGGAAGTTACTAATATTGATTGGTGTGATAGGTGTTTTCTGCCCCATCCTCCATGTGAAGTGGACCAACAAGATGGTGAAGCTAATAATTATGATGGTACTGATGATGATATCTGCATGGTGAGGATGTTCTTCAGGCTCACAAGAAGGAGCAACATCAACATGAGGTAATAAGTGCAAGGATAGCTACAACCTTTTGGGATTGCATCAAATGGGTACAAGTCTTTCTTCCCCCTCATACTCTTGAGGTAGATGTAGTGCAAGCTTTTGAGATTCTTAACAATGACTTTGAATACTTAAAAGCTTTGATGATTAACAAGTATGATGGTGGTATCCCTTTAGAGGAAGACTACAAATTGTTAATGAATGTTGTAGTTGCATCAAGAGAATGAGTACAATACCAGAAGTAAAGTTGCCAAGGGGCAACAAGACAAGTAAAAATTTCCATTTCTTACTAAAGAAACTCCAAAGAAAATACATCTGGTAAAGGCCCTATTCCCCCAAGTAAAACTTGTGATCCTCCCCATGCCGAAACTAAAAAGACTTCCATACCATTGATGAATTTTCCAATCTTTCCCCTAGTGCTGCTTTATCCAAGAATGCTCCATATGATATTGCCCAAGTCTTGAGTCAGATCAAGATTCCTATCCTAATTGCTAAGTTGCTTAGGATTCCTAAGCACAAGAAGAGGGATTTTGAATATTTAGGATTCAGAGAGGAAGAGTGTACCCATGGCAGAGTTGATAAAAAGGTTGGGATTCCTATTATCATTACAGAATTGGAACAGCCACAAGTGTTGGAAGAGTTGGGGTAACAACCTGAGGTTTACTTAGGAACTTTTTTTAGTTAAATCTCAACTAAACATGGATCCATTTTTCACTACCTTGGTTATCAAAGACAAGCTGTTACATAATTGTAAGTTTAACTCTCAGCCTTCATGTAATGTCATGCCTCTAGAACTCATGAATGATTTGGAAATCAAAGTGACAATAGTGTATGGCAAGTGTACTGGTATGAATTCTAGAGAAGTGACATTTTTTTGGTGTGCTAAAGATCTGGTGGCTTAAATTACATCTTATCTTAGGAGGAATTTAAAATTGGATGTTGTGATTGTTGATTACCTTTCCAAATGGGGTATGTTATTATCAAGGAAATGGGCTACAAGTTTTGGTAAGAGTGTCTAAATGGACATGTCTTATGCCACTATCCCCATTGAAGGAAACTTAGTAAATTTATATGGAGAGAAAAAGATGATGTACCTTATTGAAGACCAAAACAATGCATCTTATGAAGTTTTGTAGGCAGATGCTAATACTGATCACTTTGTGAGTTTTTTGGATTTCAGGGAGTATGAAGTTGTTGAAAACATATCTCCTAAGTATTTTGTTTTTTCTAGAAATTTGGTCTTTGATTCGTCCTTGAAAAATGTTAAAAGGTTTGACCTGAACACAATGGAGGAGCTTCAAAGAAATTGGATGGTTTACAAATTAAACAAAGAACAAAAAGAGGCATATTTCCAGTTACTAAAAACATATCAGAACCTCTTGGCATGGTCATATCCAGCATGAAGGACATTTGGGGTTTCCCCTTGATTTGTTTTCTTTGAATCAAGGTTTTCTTACCAACTTGTATAGTGTATAGTTTTTAGATTTTGCTCTTTTTTTGGTGTTTTGTCAGTTTGTGGTTTGCCTTGGTGTGTGGCAGCCATTTTTGTCGGTTTCTCAGCTAGTTTTTTGGTGGCTTTGGCTCATGACTCTATTTTCCCAATGGATTATTTTGGAACTTATTCTACTTTTGTTTGTATGGCACTCATTAGAGTGCCCATCCCTGATCTGGAGCCAATGTTGGTGCCCTATATTGTGTATGCCATGCTTTGGCTAAGGAGAAATATGTTTTTTCCCTATTTCTGAAGAAAAAAAACTACTTTGGATCTTCCCATCCTTTGAATTTGATGAAAAAACAACTCGTATCTGTGTTTAAATGCTTTCGAGTTGTTTGTTTTTTCTCCATTCTTGCACCATTTTGAGGAATCTCGAAGTTTGCCATGCACGTTTTCCCTAATTTTTCCTCGTCCAAACGCCTTTTCCATTTTTTCCATTTTTCCCAGCCTTTGGAGCTCAAAATTGTTTGATTTATACTTATTTTCCCTCAAAAATCCCTTTTCATGGTTGTAAATTGCTTTGAATCACTTTCCCTTTATGCTTTGATCAAAAATTTCTTCACCCACGAAGGAAAAATCAATTTTGGGCATCGCTGGCAATTTCTACGTTTTTTTACGATCATATGGGCATCCTTTAAGCATCAAATTTTAGCTCAAAAATCTTCTCCTATACGTGGCCATTTGTGATTAGACAAGGTTTGATGGGTCTGCTCGAGCAACTTAGCATTTTTTTATGTTTTTAGTAAAAGGTGTAAGTTGTCCCCGCAAGTCTGTAGGCCCTCAGCCAATCAGAGGGTGACACATGACAGTTAGAAAAGTCAAAATAGTGGAGAGGCAGAAGTGCAGAGGCACAGTGGAAAAATTTTCCTTTGGTGAAAAGGAGTTAAAGTATGAAATGAGAGTGTAGGCCCTCGGCCAATTTTCCTTTGGTGAGAAGGTGACACGTGGCAGGGAAAGGTGAGGTTTGGGAGTGTGGAGGAAATGGTGAAAATTTTCCTGGTGAAAAGGAGTTGAAGTATGAAATGAGAGTGCAAGCCCTTAACCAATCAGAAGGTAACAAGTGGCAGGGAAAGGAGGTTTGCGGGAGTGCAGAGGAAATGGTGAAAAATTTTCCTTTGTGGAAAATGTTGTTAAAATATAAATAAGAGCACTAGGCCCTCGTAGCCAATCAAGTGAGGACACGTGTCCTGGAAGAGGGTGGAGCCAACAGTGAGGAAAAATGGAAAATTTTCCTTTTTCCAAAAAGAGGAAAAATGTTTAAAATTGAGATGCAGTGATATTTTGGAAAAATTTCTCCGTATCATAGTCATATTCTGCTGGGACCACGTGGGACACATGCCCAAATCTCAACGGTGGAACGGGGTGGAGGAAATTTATCAAATTTTGCAAATTTTCAAAAAGGTTTGAAAAAGGTAGAAAGGCGCCCTCCAATCCCCATTTCTAATGGTTACGTTGTGACACGTGGAGGGCTGTAGATTAAAATTTGAATGTCAAATCAATGGTAATTATGCATTTTGTCTATTTAGCTATACCACCATTTTTTCCCTTAGAACGCTCCAGGAAGTTTGGAGATGTGGTTTTTTGCATCAATTTTCCATCAAATTTTTGACAAATTCTTGTCGTTTGTACCTGCAAGGACCAATGTAATTAGTTTTGAGGATCAATTTGAGGATCAAAGATGTTTTTGAAATGAATTTTTGCGCTAACCCATCCAAAAATGTGAAATATCAGATCCAAAAGTTACAGAGTCAAATTTTGGAGGGATAAGGATGAAATAATGAAAGGAAGGGGGGTCTGCATGCTTTGAAGATGAAAAATGTGCCTCCACAATGGATAATGATGTGAATTTTGCAATGATTCATCTCTTTTTGAGACAACTGGACAATTTTTTGGACGTTTTTTGTTAAACGTCCCTGTCTGCGAATCATGAGGAATTTTTGTAACAAATTTGATCCTTTTGGCATATTATTTTCTTGGGAAAGAAGGCTTGAAGGAGATTGAATGCTATATATTACATGAATTTTTTCATGCAAAAGGGTTGGAAGAGTTTAAAAAATCCTGGAAAACTAAAAATTTCATGGGAAAATCTGGGAAGAAGCCCATTCTCTGAGTGACCACTTGAGAAACTCATGTAACTCTCTCTATATCAGATTTCAAATCATGTTAAGTTGGTTGCACATGTATAGCCATTAACAAGCTCTGAGATTGTTTTTCAAAACATTCCCCTACTGATAAATCTGATCATTTTTGAGTTATTCTGTGTTGTCTTTGGGAAAAATCTGTGAATGCTTACATTTTAGAATGCATTTCAAATTTGTGTTTCTTGTTTCCTGTTGCAGTCTTGTGTTTAAAATCTCTCTTAATCATACATGGTCTCATTTTCTTGTGATAGTTTAGTGGCATTTGCAATCTCACATTCAGAAGAGATTTCATCTGAATAAAGAGATAAACAAATTTAAAATCACTTTACCTTCCTTGACTTCAGAGATTGTTTGTAAACCTTTGGGTGCACCTTAGGTCATGATTAAATAGTGATTGCTAAATGCTTCATTGGTTCATTCTAACTAAATATTTTTTGATAGATGATCAAAGATTGTGTGGAAAAGTGTAGATTTGGGCCTCCATTTGATGCACATATCCTGGTTGAAGGGATGATTAACCATTTTGATACTTTCTGTTGTTAAGTTTCTCCATATTTTTCTGAAATCCTCAAAGAGTCTGGTGGAGCTTGGTTTTTCTTATCTAAACTCCCACCCAAAAATCATTCAAAAAAACTAATCCTACCATGTTTTACCCCTGTTTTGACCTGTATACCCATAGAAGATCAAAATCCATTTGCTAAAGTATGCAAAACAGATCAGGATTTCAAAATGTCTTTAGTAACCCTTGCCTTGCATTGAAAGTATCTCCATAATCTGGAAGTGACAACTTGTGAAAGTCAGATTTGGAGTGTTGATCATATTTTCCCAAGGCCCTTTTCATACTATTTGCACAAATTGAGGGATATCTTCATCTCCTTCACCATTTGAGGGTTACAAAATAGGTTCTCTTACCTTGGTTGAAAGGCACAACCTAAAACAGTTAGGACAAGATCAAGTCCTATTTGAGTGTTATCCATCTCTCCATAAAATCTGAGTGCCAGTTAGATCATATCCCTGGCTACAAAATGACACACACCATGATCCATCTGTCTTCAAGCTTCATGTCATATCTTTGATGCTGCTCAGACTGAAAAGGAGAACAAATTTGGGTACCAACAATGCGTACGCATTATGTAACATGTACGCATTACATAGCGCGTATGCATTTTTAGTTTTCTCTTTTCCTAAGCCATGCCTCAAGGCTTGGGATCTGGTTTGGATCCCCAAGCCTAAGGCATGGACCTGCACAAACACAACAAACATCAAGTTTTTGCAAGAAAATGTAAAAATGACACTTCCTCTATGATACAAAATAAAACAATCAATCCATTTTAAAAACATTATACCACGATATAGAGCAGAGTCTCTTCTTTCTAAAAATACAATTTTCTAAATTTTCTGACTAATATAAGGTTTCCATATTATTTATTTTCTAATTATGCCTTTTTATAGCTATTTTTTTAAGTGTAAATATGTCTATCTTTCATGGTGTTTTTTTTTGGGTGATTGAAATTAAAAAAATTATACTAGCCCAAACTAGGCATAATTGTATACATATTTTAAAAAAATTCTAATTTTTGATATTTTTTGAGGTAGTTAGGGGGGGGGGGGTGCACGGTCAAAGCTCCGTTATTTTTCAAAACAAAAAAATTTTGTACTAGAAAAATAATAAATAAAAAAATATTCTCTAAAAAAATCTAAAAAAATGGAGCCCAAACTAGATGCTTCTAGATATCTTTCTACCAAAGGGTTTTCAAAAATACTAAATGGTGGGGGGCACGAAAGTCACTCTATTATGTTTTTTAACAAAAACAGGAGCATCTGTTGGTAATTTAGTTGTTTGACCCACTTAAACTTATTCGTTTTAAATAAAATTTGGTATCTTAAAAACTAGACTCAAAATTCTACAATTCATATTTCTACAACATCTTCCAATTTTGAGTGTAACTATTTCAAAAAACTTGTACAAGTTGAAAGTTTTTTTTTTTCAGAAAAATGCGTCCATTTAAGACCCCCTTTTGGCCCCCCAACTTGGTGCACTCACCCTAATATATATATAGATAAATTTATTTTATTTTTGCATCATTTCTCATAAAAAATGATTCATATTGGTTTTTAGTCTATTTCATAATAATGGATTTATTACCATAATTTTATACAAAAAGAATGGTGACTTGTATTTTTATCATAACAACACATTTCCATGAATACTGAGCTTGATTGATTTTACTTGTTACTATTGTGGTTATTAATAAATATAAAATAATTGGTTTGTTTTTTAGCCTATTTCATAAAAATATATAAATATTGGTTTATTTTTATAGACTATCTCTTAACAATTCATTCATTACCATCATTTTATGTTGTATTTATCTCATAACAACACATTTCCTACATTCATTATATTCAAATAAATCCACCTCTATACTTAAATAGTTGTTAATTTTTATTGATACCATAAATTAGAAGCATATTACACACACACACAACCATAAACCCAACACCACACACACACACACCCACACACACACAGAGAGAGATGAGAGACGAGAGAGAGGAGAGAGAGGAGAGAGGTCAAAATATGTAAAATATACAACATGCAAATGCGCCCCGAACCCCCATAGTTAAAATAAATCACATCCAATTTTTTCTTTCTTTCTATATTAAGTTTATGAGAATAAGCATATGCCCATTCTCATCACAATGATAAAAATATTTTTTTTATGAGAAATGGCATATGCTCATTCTCATAAAAATAATAAAACTCTTTGTTTGTATGAGAATGGGCATATGCCTTTTCTAACCATTCTAACTCATTGAAGTAATATTGAACTTAATAATTTTAATATCACTATAAAGGATGTGAGAATGGGAAAATGTCCATTCTAAAACAAATTAAATATTACCTCCATTTTTATTCTATGATTGTTATATGATAATGGAAAAGTTTTCAATCAATACAAGACACAAATGTTTGTTTTTATGAAAATGAACAATATAAGTATTTTCTATGCTTTGCAAAGTTATAAATGTATTAATTATTCCAATAAGTATTTCCTATTCATACTAAAAAATTTTAAACCCCTAAAATTGAAATCCCTCATACATGACATATAATTCCAAAAAAACCCTTTTTGGATTCCAATAATAGCCAAATCAAATTCCAAAAAACTCCTTTTTACATTCCAATAATAGCCAAAGCAAATTCAAGTATTTGGTATAAGTAAAACCAACATGGCTGATTGTGGTATTTAATCTAAATTGTAAAATGTCCATATTTATCGAAATTATGGTTACCCCCGTCTTTTGGCCATTTTACTTTACTTGTTTTCGTCATTGTTGACCTTAAGCAAATGTATGCGTAGTCTGTATTTTTCATTTTGCACCATTCTAGCTCTGACTGGGGCACTCGAGCCAGTGCTAGGGTGCCCATAGGTGCCTTGGTCCAAGTCGGGGTGCCCTGATCATTTTTCCACTCTATCTCCATCTTTTGAGAACTTTATATCTATTTGAGAATTCTATATTTTTTGTGGTTGGCCTCTTCGAGGTTAATTATGAAATTAGAAAAAAGAACCATATAAATATAAAGTTATGAGACCATAATATGGGACCAAGCACTAGTCACTACTATTATCCACCTAGAGTTACATCCATCAAAGGCAATAGAACTCATTTACATCCATCTAACTCCATCACAAAGTACAAGGTTGGTTCATTTGCATCACACTACATAGGAGGAAAGTTTATTCTATTCTATCCACCATTCTATTACATTTCTACACATAGTTATTTCTCGCTAATTTCACAAACTGCGACTGACACAAGAGCACCTAGGGCATGATTGCACACACAAACATATATAACTACATCGGGTCTGATATGTAGTGCAAAAATTAGTAAGTCCACCATTGTGGCTGTTGAGGATAGTTCGAACCCTTCATTTGCATCTTTCTTTTTTAGGGTTTCATGCTTGTTTTTGGGTTTTGTAAGTATTCTCTTCATCTTTGATTACAATCGACATCTGAAACAATGTAACAAATTACACACAATAGATAGTGAAGGCTTCACATCACCTTAAAACCCTATAAATTTGGTTTTTAGACCTCTTGCACAAAAAGGGCACCCTTAATTTAGATTAGGGCACCCACAGGTGCCCTGATCCTCTCCCACGTGCCCCAATCCACTCAGATTGCTCAGATCTAAAATTTTCTAGACCTTAGTACGGTTGTTTCCTCCTCATGTTCCTCCAACCATCTCTACGACATAGTCTAGCAAGTTCGTTGAATTAGCTAAGTTCTTTCTGACTCTCCTTGCGCTATAGGGTTTTACATTTCTACTTTCTTAGTTGCTTGGGTCACTTTCCTAATTTACTTTAGACATTTATTACACTGATGTACTTATTATATTAACTTCTAATCACCAAATTTTTGGTTAATCATTTTGGTGAACCCAATCTTCGAATACACTTTCTCTTTGTGACTTTTATTTGTATTCCCATCACTCGTAGTGGTCGTTTTGGGTCTTTGAAATAATTTGAGATCTTTTCATTTACTCATAGGGCCTCCAAACTAATGGCTGATATCCCTAATTCTGTAGCTATCAATGATAATCATTTAGATGAATTGCATAATGTTCCTCTCTATGAAATAGAAGTGTTTGATAGTGAAAAGTCCTACATGCTTTGATTACTACTAAGAATTTCCGTGATGCTTCTGTCTCTATAGTTGCTCCTTCTTTGGCTCCCATGGTCTCCACCCCACCCATTTATGTCTCATCTTCCATTCCTATTACCACCACTCCTGTCATTTACCATAGCACACATAAAATGCAACTTGGATCTTCTTCTAATGCTCTTGATCTAACCTCTTTGTATGATGATTTGTAAACTCAAATTCAGAAGCTCCAGATTTATACTTCTCACGCATCACCATCTTTAGACTCTACATCATTAATACATACTCCCTTCACATCTGTTATATCTACCTATCCCTTACCACCTAATTTAATCTCCAAATTTACCCATCTTTAAGGGCCATATTGATCCACAAGAACATCTCTATGATTTTCATGTAGCATGCGTAGACTATGTAGATGACTCTATAATACTAGCTAAGATTTTTCCTCATAGATTACAAGATTATGCGATGTGTTGGTTTTATGACCTAATTTCACAAATTATGAATGATACAAGAGAACCTAGGTCATTATTGCACACATAAGCACATAGAACTACATCTAGTTTGAGATGTAGTGTAACACTCAATTAGTAAGTGCACCATTGTGGCCATTGAGGACAGTCCAAACCCTTCATTTACATATTTATTTTTAGGGTTTGATGCTTGTTTTGGGGTTTTTCAAGTATTCTCTTCATATTTTATTACTAATGACATGACACATTGCAACGAATTACACACAATAGACAACGAATGATTCGCATCAACTTACAACCCTGTAAATCTAGTTTTTGGACCTCCTGCACAATCAAGGGTGCCCAGAACTCAAACTAGGTCACCCAAAGGTGCCCTAATCCTCTCCTAGGTTCCCTAATCCACTCAGATTGGTCATATGTGAAATTTTTTGGACCTTATTATAGTTGTTTCCTCCTCCTGTTCATCCAACCATCTCTATGACATAATCCAGCAAGATCATAGAATCAGCTGAGTTCTTTCTAACTCTCCTTGCACTCTAGGGTTTTACATTTCTAATTTTATAGTTTCTTGGGTCACTTTCCTAATTTAGTTTAGACATTTATTACATTGCTTTACTAATTAGATTAACTTTTAATCACCACATTTTTGGTTAATCATTTTGATGAACCCAATATTTGAATAAACTTTCTCCTTAAGAATTTTCTTCGTATTCTTGTCACTCGTAGTGGTTGTTTTGGGTATTTGAAATAATTTAATATTTCTTCATTCACTCACATGGCCTCCAAACTAATGGCTGATATCCCAAATTCTTTAGCTACCACTGATAATCCTTTGGATAACTCACATAATGTTCCTCCATGAAATAAAAATGTCTGGTAGTGAAAAGTCCTATGATGAAGACACTAATGTAGAACAAGATCAACTTAACACTATTATAGATTTTCGACAGGCTTTGCGTGATCATCCCACTAATATTCCACATGTCCTACATGATTTGAATATTGTTAAGAATTAACATGATGCTTCCATCTCTATAATCACTCCTTCGGCTCCCATGGCATCCACCCCACCCATTTATGTCTCAACTTCCATTCCTACTACCACCACTCTTGTCATTCACCATAACACACCTAACATGCAGCTTGGATATTATTCTAATGGTCATTATCTAACTTCTTTGTATAACGATTTGCAAACTCAAATTTGGAAGCTCCAAATTGCTACTTCTCATGCATCACCATCTTTAGACTCTACATCATTTCTAAATACTCCCTTTGCTCTTGATATATCTACCTATCCCTTACCACCTAATTTCATCTCCAAAATTACCCATATTTAAGGTCCATGATGATCCACAAGAACATCTCTATGCTTTTCATGTAGCATGCCTAGACTATGTGGATGACTATATAATACTAGCTAAGATTTTTCCTTGTAGATTACAAGATTATGTGGTGTGTTGGTTTTATGACCTACCTGTTCATTTGGTAAACTCTTTCATGCATATTTCCAATGATTTTCTCACTCACTTTTCCATGAACATCAGATCTAATATCTCATATTCTCAACTTGCACAACTCCAAAAAGGATGCAATGAACACTTAAAAGATTATGTATTGCATTATAAAAATAATTTAACCAAGATGTACAACTTGCTTGCAGATGCCAAGCTTCAGGATTTATTCATTAAAAGTCTTTTACTACCACTCAAGGAGAGTGTTATCTTTGAGACTTCTTATTCCTTTGATCATCTTTGTCATGCTTTTAAACTACATGAAACCAAGCTCCTGGCTATATGAAAGCTTAAGTATCAAGAACAAGCATCCTCCTCCATGTGTTTTCTAATTAAATAAACATTCAATCCATATACGACTATACCATTGGATGTAAAGTCATTGTAAATGAAATCTCTACTAATAAGGAGCTTGAATCACAACCACATTGATGTACATTCACTAATTTTAGTATTCCCTTACGTGTTTTGCTACCAAAAATTGTTAAAAGTAACCTCATCACGCTTCCCTCTCCACTACAAATCAATCCATCTCAACTAAAATAGCATAATTTCAATGAAAATTCCCATTGTGACTATCATCAATGTGTAGGGAACTCCACCGATCATTGTTACCGACTATGATATCTCATTCAAGTTTTGATTGAAAATGGTCATTTTGATCTTCTAGAACATGCAACATCTCTACCTGTTAATGAAAATCATAAGATCAAAATATTTAACAATCCTCTACCCAAAAATGATACAAAACAACTTAATCATTGGCTAATTATGTCCACCATGAAGTGTCTCCTCCTTCTTTAGGGGCCTTTGACTTTTTTGTTGCACATATTGACGCTTCACCACCAGTCATCTCTTTTTCTGACCATGAATATCATGTAACTTTCCAATATAATAACCTACATATCAGCACATCTGTTATCTCAATCCCCATCAATAACACTAAGATTGACCCATCTTGGCCCATTAACGAATGTTCTATTCCATTTCTTCAGGACATCGGTTACCCTCAATCAAAAATCAAATACCCTCTACACAAAATATGGTGTTGTCCAACTACACGTTACAGTTAGTCCTCTCACTTTGCTTATCCCTTTCCTTGTCAGCAGTCGATTGTTGCGACATACTACTTGGACTCAATTGGATTCATAGGTCTTAATCCATTACCTCTATGAATCATTTACAAATCAAATTTATTCATAAAAAATAGGTTATCTCTATTGACGATGTACCCCCATCTATTCCATGGTCATCATCTTCTTGAGAATCAATTCACACATCTTCCACATATAGTACATCACGATCTATGTTAATAAAAGTGTAATCTACTCCTATTTCACCTACTCATACACCTTTTGTGCAACCTCAATGTTCTGCTAGTCCTACACATCAAGAAAGGCCCATTCCTAGGAAAGTTAGTGCATCTAGATGTAGGTCACTACCACACTTTATTCCACATGGGTGTCCATCACCTCCACACGCAGATTAAATTATATCTCCATCACCTACACATTTTATTGCACCTACACAGTCTTCATATACCCATCCATCACATGCATATAGGCATCACTCACCTATGTAGCGTTTATCTACCATACCACCTCTGTTAGAGCATGGTCATATGCTTTCATCACAACATTAATTGGATGAAGGACTTGCATCCTTCACTATCATTGGATGGTTCAGTCACTCATGCACACTTAGGGGGCACAACATTCACACAACCCCCTCAACCTAGCAGCATCGAACATCATAACATAGAATACACCTAACATACACATATTTCATCCTCTTCACATTGTGCACTATCCAAACAACACATAATTTGACCATTACTCAATGAAATAATCTTGTGCTTTGGTCCACACTTGACTATTAAGGGAATACTACACATGAACCCCACACATTGCACACTATATACTACAAACTATGACTCTTCATGTTAGGAAATAAGAGATAAAATATGCGGAATAATCCCTCACAGAATCGCAACATTAGAAACTAATATGTAGAAATTATTACAGATCTCAAATAAAATTACAGAATAAAATAACACAACACAAAGAGATAGTATTTAACGTGGTTCACCCAATTTTGGCTACGTCCACCAAGAATCACTTGCTCATATTTTATTACAAGCCATCACTCTCTCAATACAATACCCAGATCCGTTTGGAGCTATGCTCAACAAACTCTACAGAATTCACAGCCGAATTCAAAGCACATTTGCAATGTTTTTCATATCTCTATCATATGCATAAAACCATATAAATAGACAACTGCTTAAGTAATATTACAAAACTGTGGGTATCAAAACAATGGGCAAAAAACCAAAACCGTCCCATAAACCTATGGGTAGCTGAAGAGGTGGTTTTACAAAACAATCAGTACCAAAAAACCATGGGCCCAAAAATAGCCCATAACGGTTACCCATTACCCATGGGTTAGTAAACCACCCATGAAAATTTGCTTCGGGGGCTTCGCCCTTGAACCCCCCTGACCTACTCACCAGCAAGCAAGACCACCGTAAAAATACCCGAGTGTAACACATATAAGGTGTACCACACTCTAGCATGAAAATAGGCTCCAAAAACATAACACTTCATACATATCACGTCATACATTCTACATTCTACATTTACTCTACATCATTTCAACATTTGCGCATCTAGACATCATATACCATACTAGTACTCATCATACATGTTTCACACTTCTATTGTCTATGAGTTTAGCATTACATACTCCTCATATTACATACTACATAACGCACATCTTACACTTTTTTAGTATACATACACATCTTACATTACATCTTATAAATCATACATTACACATTCTACATATCACATGGTTGTCTATCATCATCACACATACTACATTTTCTCCTATGCGTTGAACTCACTACCCTATGATGCACTCTAGTTCCTCAGTCCATACTCGACTACCGAAGGTTTACAAATAAATTGGACCTTATCATCATCACACATTCATATTTTTGGTTTTCTATCATGTGACATTACTAGGTTAGTGACATATGTTATAGGCTAAATGGTCATCTATTCTTTCATCTTGTAGTGGTATACGCTATAAAATACATCACCACTCCCTCTATTCATCTAGTAGTGATATACAATTTAGTCTAAATCATCACTCTTATGCTCATCTTGTCATGAGATATGCTTCGGCTATAAGGATTATGTACACATCATTTGTAGGTCACATATTATCATTACACATACACAATCATCACAATGTGTTAGACACAACACACACTTCAACCATTTCTCGATGATACATTCTCATTTACTATTCATTCTTGACTACTGAGGGGGAAAACATGAACATCACTGCATACAACTCCATTCACTTAGGGGGCACACAGAAACTATCATCCATCTTGCATTCCATTTCACCCATCCACAACATGTTGCATATCTTTGTTTCTTTTACTCTTTCTTGCACTTGTTTGTTCATGTTCACTTTATTACACATGCTAGTTATATTTATTTTATGTCTTTATCTATACCATACACACATATGCATTTAAATATTTTTCCACTTGTTATCACAAATATAATTATCTTACATGCAACATGGATGATCACCTTATACCACTCCTACAACGGTCATTGGGTGCATCCACATTCATCTTTTCCATGTACTATTGTTTCATTTCGTACTTAGCATTTTTCATTACTTTCTTATCCATGCTTTTGACATAGTGGTTATCTTTATAACATGATAATGGGTGCTTCATGTGTAACATTTGTTTTACAGGATTACTTGCTTCCATAGATATATGTTGTTTGCACTTGCTTGTATTGCTTGTTCTTGTTTGCATGATTTTCCCTTTGTTTGGTACATACACTTGTTTGTTGTATGTGACCATTTCGACCTTGAGTGTCTTGCGAAATCGTGAGTGGCATTCCATGATTACAACTCGCTTTGGTGGTCTATATTGCTTTATTGTGTGTTTACTTGCATTCTAACTTACTCATTGTCTGCGTAGTTTACACTTGTCTTTTACATGTATGTTTGTTCGTATTAACACTTGTTAGTAGCCATTTGTTTGTGCATGCCTTGGTTTCTACCAAGTGCATTTCCTTCCCCCCTGCAGTGCACAGTTTATGCGGTTGGTCCTCTTTTGTGGCCGCATTCTCCTATCTGCAATGTCACATACGCCCCCAAAGAGGGGGGGAACGCTTTCTATTGGTACAATTCAGTTCAGTTTTCGTCCTCGACATTGTGGGTTATACAACGAGTGGGTTCAGACTCAATCTATGAACCTCATATATAATGAATTTTATAAGACATGGTGTCCATCAACATTCTAGGAAGAAATTATAGGCTTGGAGGTTACAGTGGGTGTGCCTCTCTACACTACTGTCTTCCAATGGCGTCGGATCTCCCAACAAAACCAGGCACATACAAAGATCTCTTCACATATCTTTAGGGAAGTAGTTAGAAGTTGGAGGACAATGAAGCATTTCATCCCTATAGTTCTTCGGCCTAGGTGACATGAGATCACCTAAAAAATTCACAATACAAGATATCCTTTCTATACTCCTCTTCTCTCGATCATGGATCAGGTGCACATGTTCCAATTACATTTTCTATTTACATTTGCGTATTTTACATTTACATTATTTACTATATACATGCATCTTTTACATTACGTTTTTACACATACATACATACATACTTAACTATTTGATCGTTTTATCCTTGCAGGTCCGATCATATGAGAAATAAAGTAGTCAAATGGGGGCAACAACAACAACAACATCATCATCAACTACATCACTTCGCGACAACACACACCTTATACTAACCATATAAGTACATCGCATACCTCAAAAAGTTATACACATGTTTCCGCCCTAAGTTCACTCTCATCACTTTTTATTTGCACATTTTTCATATTTAGTGTCCACGATCCATCCATCTTTTTATCATTCCATGCTTTTTTCTAGTCCTTCAACACCCCTCCTTCATCACTCTACATCGGACATCAGGTACACATCTCTATTTACTTTATGTCATATACATGCTTTCCACTCACCAACATAAAGTGGGGGAAAAATGCAGTCACAAAATCATGCACTTTGTAGACATTATTTATTCCCAATCTCAAACTACTATTTAGAAGGTCTTTGAGTGAAGAAAAGTGCTAATCAACCCCCATCCTTTGGCCATCTTGTACTTTATTTTATTTTCGTCATTATCAAACTCTTGCCGCACATACATGCCTAGTCAGTTTTCTGTCACCCCACATCATTTTATCCTTGACTGGGGTGTACATATTAACGGTATTGGGGTGCCCATGGGCACTCTTGGTTCTACCAATCGGGGTGCCTGGGTCCTTTTCTCACTTCGATATCATCTTTTTGGGTTCTTTCTAGCCGTTTGAGATCTTTCTATCTTTCTCGTGGTCAAAATTTTTCAGGGTTAATTACGAAATTAGATCAAGAGAACCTTATCAATATAAAGTTATGAGACCATAATGAGGGACCCTAGTATCACTAATCACTACTATCATCTCATCTAGAGGTTTCATCCATCTATTACATTAGAGATCACTTGCATCCATCATAGCTCCATCATCAAGGAAAAAGGTTAGGTTCATCTCCAACAAACTGCATAAGAGGGAGGGATTCTATTCTATTTCATGCACACATTCTATTATATTTTCTACATCATAGTTATAGCTTGCTACTTCACAAAGTACGACTAGGACACAAGAGCAACATAGGGCATGTATTTCACACACACTTACACACACACACACACACACACACACACACACACACACACACACACACACACACACACACACACACCTAGAATTACATTTGGGTCTCAAATATAGTGCATCGCTTAGTTAGTAAGTCCACCACTATGGCAGCTGAGGTCAGTCCAACCTCTTCATATGCATTTTTCTTTTTGTAGGGTTTTGATGCTTGGCTTGGGGGTCTTAGTGGGTGTTTCCTTTCATCCTGGATAACTAACGACATTCGGCGCAATGCAGACAAAGACCCACATGCGATAGAAAATGAAGGTTTTGGACTGATCTAACGAAACCAGTGAATTTTGGCTTCTGGATATTTTTGCACAGACTAAGGGTGCAAAGAACTTGCAGACTAGAATGCATCCCAGGTGCCATCAGTCCTTCTCTCTAGGTACTCCAGTCCAACCAGATAGTTCCAGTTATGTATCCTTCTTGGAGATCTTAAGTGATCATTCATCTACGACATCCTGATGTTCATTTGGTTTACCTCTGCGACACAATACCCATGAACATACCGTTATTTCAGCTAAGCTTCTTTCCTAACCGTCTCTTGTTACATTAGGGTTTCAGCATTTTCATTTTACTTAGTTGCTTAGAGTCACTTTGCATACTTTCTAGTATTAGACATTTATTTACTTTATTACAACTATTGATAACTTAGATTAACTATGCATATACTAAATTAGTTAGTTAATTCGTATTTAACTCCAGTAGGGGGTAAGCATTTTAAGAGACACATCCTATTACAAGGAGCTAATATTTTCTATCTATTACACCAATTAATTTATTTTGGCACTACATACTTCATTGCATAAGAGGGTATATTATGAATTCCATACCACACATTTACATTTGGAAAAATTAGTTGTAGCTGTTATTATTTATGCGACTGACAATAGGGAATCCTAGCTCAAGGGACACTATTTCAATCACACACACACACACACACACACACACACACATGAACTACATTGAGTATGAAAAGTAGGGTAGTGCTAAGTGAAAATCATATTGAGGTGAATATCGAGGTTAGTCTAACTCAAGCATATCCATATTTTTATTCATTTAATGTGTTATTGATTATTATGTAGGTAGTTAGGTTTTTTTTTTTACAAGTAAATGTGTGACAAGGTAGTGGTAAAACAAACCTAATGTGACCTATAACCAATAAGAAGTGATAAGAAGTGAAAAAAAAGAAAGAAGGATGAATTTTTTCCATATACACTAGCACTTAGATCAGACACTAGTGCCCAGGTGGCCTTGTCTTATCATAGAAACTTCTGTCCCTAAGATATTTGTAGTCTAACTTTTGATATAGAGCTTGTACAACCCATAATTTTCCCTTCTAGACCAATATCCAATCTAGAATCAGTTGATACCTAGAGATACAAGCTAAGTCATTTTACAAACTCTATCTATCAATCTTACTTGTACTTATTTAACTTGATCTTGTTTGTATACTATTATATTTATCTGACCAACAATGTTTTTATCTTATATTCAATTTTATTAAATCACTCTAGAGCTATTTCATCCTGGTGATATCCTAAAAATCCATGGGTGAAGAAATAAATTTATCTTCCTACCATAGTTTCTATCACTTCTTTAGTGAAAGGGATTTAGAATGGATCATGAACACATGGTTTAGTCAATTCCATTTAGCCCACACAGATCCTTATTTTTGTATTTTTTTGTATTATCTACTACTATTGGACTTATGAATTCAACGTCCTCCATTGGTTGGATGATTCTTGCATTCAACATTTTTTTGATCTCAAATTTGACCTTCACTTTGATATTTGGATTTTCATTGTTCCCGCTTCTTCTTTAATTCCATGGAGTTCTTTGAAATCATTGAAGAATATGTTGAGATATTATTCTACGAGGATCAAAAAAGTAGCCCGTGCACATCAAAAAGGTTGCACTCCAATGGTGATGAGAAAGCTCTCAGAAAGCAAAATCAAACAACATATAATCATGCATAGAAAGAACATGTTTACTCATTCTAATAGATTAAAAAAGAGGGTACATATGGGAGTGTTTTGTAACTCGCATGCCTGAAAAGTATTCCCTCTAAGAGAGAAAAGAGAGGAGTTACTATTACAAATATGGAAAGTAAATCCTCTGACTCCAAAATGCTTATGTTAATGGAAAAATCTGTCATTTGTCATATAACCCTATGACCTATGATCTCACCTAAGTCCATAATGTCTACCAATAATAGTGTTATGGGTTCCTTATCTAACTATTCCAAAGGAGAGATTGATGTTATACAAGGCACAGTCACATTATTACTAGAAATTATTTCCTTGGATTGCAAAGGAAAATGAGGTCATAATGACAAGGAAAATATAGAGAATAAAGATAATTCCATACTAGAGAACTAAGAATGATGTGACCAAATAGTAGGCCACTTGATCAACTGAAGCCCTCATCGAATAAGGTATTCATGTAGAAATAACATCTTTTTGTAAAAGAAGTTATCCATGACCAATAGGAATAGCAAAGCTCCAAGAATACTACCCGCCATGTATGAACTTGAACTCACATCAAAGTTTTATAGAGTGCTTAGTGAATGATAATTTAAAAAAAAATAGAAGGGATATGAAGTGGTACCCAATATCTACAACTAGATCATACTTATGTTCAATTATGTAACTCAATGATGTCACCATAGCACAACCATGGTCTTGTATGAAGTGCATATAGATTTCCAAAACTAATAATATAACTGATCTCGAGCCATAATATATCAAATTGAGATCCATGCCAATTAATATTTTCAAACACTCCACTCACATCTTAGTACTCCACCCAAAACAATGAAAATTTCATCCAATCCCCAATGTGATAATAGATTTTCCACCCGCAAAAGGAAAGAACTTCCATAATAGTGTTGATTGCTCAAAACTTTGTACAAATCCTACCTAGAGTTGGTGGATATAACATAGTACATAGATAATGAAGAAGACTATGAGCCAATATAACTTTGACTATGAACTAAGAGAGAAATTACAAAACAAAGGTAGATCTCTGATGATTTGAAATCACCATCACTATCAGAATCCTTTAATTGAGAAGAAATCTACAAGGAAGATCAAAATTCGTCCCATGCTAATGTAGTGATTCATAAATCCAAAATAAAAGTACCTCCATTTTTGTTAAAAACATAGTGAAGGGTATCACTGACAAAAATGTATAGTTTGGTGGAACTCATTAGGTGCTTCTATACTAACATCTAGACTTGTATGGATTTGTAAAAGGCATAGGAAATATCTAGCCGAGTGTAAGGTAAGTGCACCAAGTTGGGGGGCCCAAAAGGGGGGTCTTAAGTGGACGCATTTTTCTTGAAAAAAAAAAATCATCAACTTGTACAAGTTTTTTGAAATAGTTACACTCAAAATTGGAAGATGTAGTAGAAATATGAATCATAGAATTTTGCGTTTAGTTTCTAAGCTACTTAATTTTATTAAAAACATATAACTTATAAGTGGTTCAAACAACTAAAATACCAACAAATGCTCCTATTTTTGTTAAAAAACATAATAGAGTGACTTTCGTGCCCCTCACCATTTTTTGAGCACCATTTAGTATTTTTTAAAACCCTTTGGTAGAAAGATAGCTAGGAGCATTTAGTTTGGGCTCCATTTAAAAAAAGATAAAATTAGCGAATATTTTTTTTATTTATGAGTTTTCTAGTACAAAAATTTTATGTTTTGAAAAATAACGGAGCTCTAACCGTGCCCACCCCCCCTAACTACCTTAAAAATATCAAAAATTAGATTTTTTTTTGACTACGTATAGAATTATTCCTATTTTGGGCTAGTATACTTTTTTTTTAAAAAAATTCAATCACCCAAAAAGAAAGATACACCATGAAATATAGACATATTTACACTTTAAAAAATAGCTATAAAAAGGCATAGTTAGAAAATAAATAATACGGAAACCTTATATTAGTTAGAAAATTTGAAAAATTATATTTTTAGAAAGAAGAAACTCTGCTCTACGTCGTGGTATAACTTTTTTAAAAATGGATCAAAATTGCTTTATTTTGATTTATCATAGAGGAAGTGGCATTTTTATATTTTATTGCAAAAACTTTGATTGTTTGTTATGTTTGTACAGGTCCATGCCTTAGGCGTGGGGATCCAAACTGGATCCCAAGCCTTGAGGCATGGCTTGGAAAAAGAGAAAACAAATAATGCATACGTGTTACTTAACGCGTACACATTACATAACGCACACGTATTGTTATTTGTTTTATATATTGTGGCCCCCCCAATGTCCTTTTCATCTCTTTCATGGGAATTTTGTAAACATTCTAATTTGTCTGCAATTTTCTCTACATTCTTACACGATTTTTTAGTAGTTCATTTTTTCCCCTACCCCACTAGTTGATTTTTTCTGAATCATGGGTGAATAAAATTTCGAGCTAAGGACAAGAGGAAAGTCAAGAACAAGACACCAGAGCAATTAGAAGAGAAGAGAATAGAGAAATTGAAGATAATGCAAACAATTCGAGAAGGGAAAGGTACATCCGCTATATCAAATGTAGCTAATGTATTAGAAAAATGGGGATGAAATACATAATAAAAATGTAGAGAATAATGATTTTGCAATGAATAACAATTTTTCAATGAATAATGATATTGAATTGAATGATAATTTTGGTATAGATGAAAAAATTAATATAAATTCTATTTTTGAACCCTTACTTGAGAATCCAAATGTTAACCCTGAAATTTGTATGAAAACACTGAATGAAGAAAGTAAGCTTGTAAACAAATCTTCACCTCTAAGAACACCTCCTTCCATTTTGTGAAGAAAACCAATTCACTTAATTGAAATTGATGAAAACATTATAAAACCAATGCCTAACAAAATGTATGAAACAAATGCGAGAAGAAAATCTATGTAGAAATTTGGGATAATTACTTTGAGAATTTAAATGACACACAAAGATGCCAATTATTTGTTTCATTGATGAAATTAATGAAGATGAGAGCCTATAATGAAGACCATGGGGTTAAGAACATCTAATGTTGTTGATCAAAATGTGTCAAATGTTAAAAACATACATAAAGCATACCAAACTGTAGGTGACAAAAGACGCACCAAAAATAGTAATGCTACACGATGTGTTCACTTACTAGTTGTATATTAAGTGATAAAACAGTTAATAAACGTTTGAATCAGAAAAACAAGTAGTGTCTTTGAAGTTAAACAAAAAAATACTAATGAAATCAATAGAGAGACGTAAATGTCTTGAGTTAGTCAATAACAATGACTATCGGGCTTTCTCTAGCAGACTTTCACGAAAAGACAAGAATACATATGATATTTTAAAAGAATTAATCGTAAAATTTTGGAATGAGAACACAATGGTGTCATTGAATAGAAGGGATATAGTAGAAAGAAGAATAGGTTCTCGTAATCGTGAATCATGTGCAAACCATTTCTTAGATATGAATCGAATAGAATTGTTTTCTAAATTTAATAATGAAAATCCACAAATTAACATTAGTTAAAGATTATTTGAAATGCGCAAACCCTTTTATGTGAAAATCAATCACTCACGTACCACTTGTTGTTGTAGGGATCATGTTGAATTTTCAATGCAGTATGATGTTTTTTTGTCAAATACATCAGTGTTTTGCAGATTGACGTCATGTTGCAGGAGTGTGGAATAAATGTCTCACAAAAATCTTCGAAAGGGAATTTATTCTGAAAATATTTTGTGAAAAATTAACAAGACAATTTTTTTTATAACAAAGCATGTTTGGATGGAATGTGCAATGTATGTGGCGGCTTGCCAAATTTGAAAAGTTGTATCCACAAGAAGAGTACATATTCAATAGGAATTTTTTTTTTTGATTTCACCAAATATAAATCGGTGGCATATCAATTAAAAGATGGAAAAGAATCTAAGAGGTGTGAGCTTGTTATAAAACAATTCCCTGTATCGAGAATATATGGTCAAATTTAGAGAGGAATTTTTTTATGAGTATGCAAGGCACACACATAAAGCTTGATGGTTAGATGAAAAATTAAAGTTAAGAAAGGACACATTCCCACTTGGTACTATTGTTTCAGTAGTTGACTTCGTAGAGAATTACACATTGCAACCACAAATGGAGGTTCAGTCTCAATTTTATAACTCAGTGCAAGTTTCTATTTTCGTGTATGTAACATTCATGCACTCTCCTGAAAGCAATGAGAAAGATCGAAAAACATTAAGAGAGTATCATTTCTACATCAGTGATAATCAGACACATTCTACAGAATATGTATAAGGGTGTTTCCAGGTGTTTTATGTGAACTTGAATGAGAGGAACATTAGTTTCGATCAACATTACATTTGGTCAGACAACTGCATATCACAATTCAAGAATGCACGGATGTTTTATTGGCTAAGTAGGATGCACAAAGAAACAAATTTACAACATATCTAGAGTTATACTGAGGCAGGTCATGCAAAAGGGGAGCATGATGGTGTAGGAGCATGTGTGAAAAGAGTTCTTGTAAGAGAAGAGTTAAAGTTCAAGGATGGTGCCAAATTTATAGATGCAAAAAACATTGTTGATTGGTGTGTTAAGAATATGGGCCATGAATCTCAAGAGAGATCAATGGTTCGTAGATATTTTTGGTTGATAGAGGAACAACATCTTGAAAAAATTTGAAGATTGTATGACAGTTACAGGATCAATTGATATGCACTCATTCCGTAGATCAGATGCAAATGATTGGACTATTTATACTAGGTGCATGACATCTTTTTGTATATCATACATTGATTTTACATGGAATGAATGTGAGTCACAACAGTGGGTGAATGAATGGACTTGTAAACTTCTAATTCCACTCGACACACATCAAGTTCTACGAGCATTACAACTTGCAGGGTCTTCAGGTCAAATGACAACATCACCTGACTTTGACCAAGTCTCTGATTTAGTGCAACAAGGTATATACATTTATGTACATGTCATGTTTTAGATTTATAAATTATTAAATGGTCAACTCTCAATGTATTTTTAAATTTACTGAACAATTTTACTTTGTGATACATAGGGCACATTTTTGCAGTTATTGTGACGGAATTTAATGAAGAGGGAAAAGAATTACTTCTTGTCTCGTTGTCTAGAGGGGGAAAAAATTTGACTTCTACAGTCATTGACAGTGAAGACCTTGAGTATCCCACTGGGTCAGTGGTAGTCATTGGAACTTGGCTTCGAAAAAATCCTATCAAAAAATCAAACATTTGGTTCTTTGAAGACTATGAAGTACATCGGGAGATACTTCAGTATTCACATTTGGTTCTTGTAACAAATATTAAATTGATCAAATATAGAGGTTGGCCATCAAACAAGAATTTGTGGAAGGTTCATAAATCAGATCATGAAGCAATTCTTGCTATTGTCAAGAATAGAGTTGATCCTTGCGGTTCATTGGATTGAATTTGCAAAGGTATGTTATCTCAATAAATTTAATTTGAATATTTACTTAAATGATTTTGGTTAAATTTTGTATGATTTAAAATTCTATTTAATTTCTTACTAACATGTTGTTTTCGTGAAAATGTGCAACAGGGAAATTGACAATTTCTGAGCACAACAACTATACCTACTATGCTGAAACTTTCATGATTTATAATTCCTAGCCACCCCAAGCCAAATCTGTTCCATTCAGTCCAAATTACCTCCAAAACTTGATTTTATATCATGGTCTCCCTAGGTGATTTAGGAAATTCCATTCATTCCCCCTAGGTGATTTTAGGGTGTTCGTTGAAAATATGCTAAATGTCTGGGCAGTCATTGCAGGAAGGGATGTCACCTCTGGCCTTCCCAGAACTAGATTGATCTCCCTGGAGTAGAAAAAAAGGGCCAACATTCAACATGGAGGTTAATGGAATACCTTATGAACATCAAAGAAATAACTTTGGAAGGCTTTAGAGAAGTTTTTCAAGACTTGGAGCAATCTGGGTGGAAAACAGGGTTCACAAGCCTAGACAGTACATAGGACTAAAACATCCACTAGGCTTCAGAAAGAAGATTCTCGAGAGCTCCAAATTGATTTGGAAGTAAAATGAAACATCTTTAGGATAGATAGGATTCCAAGACCTACATGATGGTGAAATAATAATTTTCACAACACCTTGGCGCATATGATTGGAAGGTAGTTTTTTTCAGGCACAAGTGGAGTCCTCAGATCAAAAATGTGATTGTTCAAGGATCATATGGTCAAAATAATACATGAGATACACATAATGGGATTAAAAATTCCATTTCCAAAGTCAGGATCATATAAAATTTTCACCAATAAATTCCACCGGGAGCTCAAGTTATGTGCATTCCAAGTTACCCTCTCAAAGGCAGTTCAGGACTTAGTCATTTTTTTGAGAGGACACGTGTCAACACCAGAGATCTTGGTAGGATTTTATGTCCCCGAAAGTCCCTGATTTTATGTACATAAAACATTGTAAAAATTTTCCCAGCCCCTCATGTGACCCTCGGGACCCTCATATGACCTCCAAACCTGAGCAGTTCAGCCCTCAAGTGCTTATTTGGAGCATTCATTCCCTGTCGTTGGATCGGCCACCACATGTCACCTCCAGGACCACCATGAAAACTGATTTCCCTTATGTACCTAATTTAGGGGGAAATAAGACATGGAAAAATGTTCCCATCCCCTGTGGGGAGTCTTTTTGGACACCCACGTGATCGCAGTTCAGCCCCCAGGTGCATTATTTGGAGCATCCATTCCCTACCGTTGGATTGAGTGCACCACGTGTCATGCTCCAAGACCACTGTGGAAACTGATGTCCCTTATTTACCTAAGTTGGGAGAACATCAGACATGGAAAAATGTTCCCAGCCCTAATAGGGAGTCATTTGGACACCCATGTGACCTCCTTTCCCCGCACTAAGTGATTTAAAGCATCTTTTTCCACCTTCATTCCCTACCATTGTCTGATCAAACGCCACGTGTCGTCCTATTGACCACCATGGAATTTGATGTTTGTCATGTACCTGAGGTTAGGGAAATAAAGTAATGGAAAAATTCTACCCAAGCCCTAATTGTCCATATTTATGATTTCAAAAAATTCTAACTGTCGCTCAGCGCTTTCCATCGGCTTCCAACTCCTAACAGTGCACATGTGCAATTCATTCATCCATACTTCCTTTGGAACATTCTACCATCATTCCATGCCTTTGCAAATTGTTCATACATTTCTCAACCCAAGAAAGGGAAATACATTCCCCATAGCTGATGTGTAGGTCTCAAAAGGATATTTTTCATCGAAACGAGAAGGAGAAACGAAGAACAAGAAAGAAGAAAACAGTGAAAATCTGCATAGCCTAAAAAATGGAAGATCTAAAGAAATATTACAAGCCGGTGCATGAAACAACAAACCATGTTATTCTGATTGTTCATTCCTATGTCCAAGACCATAATAAATACACGTTCAGACTGCCCCCTACGTGAGACAAAGAAGCCACAATGAATAAATCTCATTTCCAGCTTAACGAAGAAAGAAGTGAGATTTTCCGTCAAACTGGCTTGCCAGATTGAAGTAAGATCACATGTTAAGCATCAGAAGAAAAAACCCACATCAAAAATATTATTTTCTTTACAAATGGAGGATAAAAATAGACCTGTGATTTTTAGCTCCATTAATCACTGTCGTACCCAGAAGCACTGCCAAGTCTGAAAATTAAAATTTTAAAATCTCCTAGATTTTTAGGCAGGCAGACCCGACAATTTCAGAGGGCTGATATTGGGCAAAAACCCATATCAACAATTTTTGTTCCACATTAATCTAACCCCCAAAGGCAAACTTTCAAAAAATAGCAGGTCTACTACATAGGAACTGCTATTTCAAGAAATTCATCAACAAAAGAGCCTGCGAAGGAGATGAAGACATTGGAGGTGCACTACAACTGAGAATTCACTAGAATGGACATTTTTGGCATTTACTAAAAAATAGTAAGTAGGACCCTCGAGAACTTGCTAAAACCAGAAATTTGATCCAGAAGGAACGAGGAACACAACGAGAAAGAGGAAAACTAAGCCACAACATCTAATTGAAGATCGAGGACTTGATTTCTCATACTTACTAACAATAGAAATTTGATTTTTATAAGGGAGATATGAAGCCAAAGTGGATGGGTCAGAATCCTTCTCAAGATCAAAAAGTGGAGAATAATCAAAGAATGGAGCCAAGTCCATTGCAGTAACTCATCCTTCAGCATAGTTCTTCTTCTTCTTCCTCCTCTTCTTTCTCTCACTCTTCACTTTTCATACGACACTCTCTCTTTTCAAATGTTATATTTTCGCATTGATGGTTGTAATTTTTAATATGACTTAAACGAATTTAGAAATATAATGTAAATTAAGTCGCCTTGCTATTATAAAAGGAACTTAAATATTTAAAGTGGAATATGAACAATCTTAAGTCATAGTAAGGCATATGGAGGGTTATGAGGAAGATGATAAGTCACCTCTCATTCTATAAATTGTAACACCATTCCCATTGTAAAGGGTTGGCAATTGATCTTGTAGACTCAAGAGTGCATTGTACCTAGAGAAAGAAAATGAGATAGCCATTTTCTTCTACTCTCTTCACCTCTCAAATTTATTCCATTCCCACATTATGTAAAACTTTGATTTGAGCAATCAATACAAGAAGAAGGAGTTTCTACCTTTCTTTGACTAAGGGGTTCCTTGATACTTGGTGATCGGTGAATTCTATTTGGTCTTGTCTTGCTATTCACAAAGTTGTTTCTTCTGATAAATTCATGTGTTGAAGTTTGTAACTAGTGTGTGCGCATGAAATATGATTTTCTACCTGCAGCATTAGTTCTCTTACCTCTTTCCCTCACTCGCCTTGCTCACTCTACAGACAAAGACTTCCCTAGCAAGAGATTGCTAGCTTTGTCATACAGGGTCAGTGGAGTGCCCCTATTGGATCCCTAGTCGAAATACCACCACAAAAATCCACACTTTCTCACACATGTTCATATGGCAGCTGCATCGGTTAAGTAGAGGGAATTAAATTCCCAGAGCATTGGCAAGAAATCCACAAGTTTGACCACCCAAAAAATTTTCTCGCCAACACATGTTTATGTAGGTTAGTGGTGTAAAAAAATCTTCCACCTTCACGTGGTTGGCACTATCAGTAGAGAATTTATTATACTCGAAGCCAAGTGAAGCTAAGAGAAATTAAATATTAGAAAGGAACAACAAACATAAATGATCATTTCACCACCTATATTGTAAAAATATCTTATTAAAATTCTCATTTCACCACCTATATTATATGAACCACCTATGTTATTCAAGTAATTGGCAATGGAAAACCTTAAACTGACTCAGTCTGAATGGAGATGGAGAAAACCATAAGAGGATTTTATAGAGGGCCTCGACATGGAGGTCTCATATTTGACGAGACGTCTCTAGGTGCCATGGAGTCTGAGAAATCACCCGTCGAAGATATGGTGTGTTTAGGCCTCAGGGCTCTTAAGTGACTATGCTCGGACGGGGTAGCCCGAAAGCATAAGGAGCATAGGGAACCAAACCAAAACCTCTACTAGTGTTTACCAAGCCACCCCGATGTGTTTACACAATTTTTTTTGTCCCACGAGCTTCCGTCTACAAACTACAATGTCTGGCTACTCTACACTGACTCAGACTACACTATTTCACGTGTTTGCAAACAATAGCAGAATGAGAGAACAAGATGGAGACAGATAAACCTGTGAGAGGATTTCTTAGAGGGCCCTAACATGGAGGTCTCAGATCTAACGAGATGTCTCTAGGTTCCACTGAGTCCAAGAAATCACCCGTCAAAGATATGGTGTGATTGGGCCTTAGGGCTCTTAAGTGACTACGCCTGGACGGGGTAGCCCGAAAGCACAGGGAGTGTAGGGAACCAAAAAAAATCCTCCACTAACGTTCACTAGGCCACATCGACATGTTGGCATATTTGGTTTGGTCCCACGAGATTTTGTTTTCAAACTATAGCATCTAACAGCCCTACACTGACTCAGACTGCACTATTTCTTACGTTTGCAAACAATAGCACAACGAGAGAATTGGATGGATACAGAGAAAACCGCGAGAGGATTTCATATAGTTCCTTGACATGGAGGTCTTGGATCTGATGAGACATATGTAGGTGCCATGGAGTGCAAGAAATCACTCGTCGAAGATATGGCGTGATTGGGCCTCAGGGCTCTTAAGCGACTACGCCCAGATGAGGTAGCCCGAAAGCATGGGGATCATAGGGAACCAAAACTAAGCCTCCATTAGCATTCACTAGTCCACCCCAATGTGTTAGCATAGTTGGTTTGGTCCCATGAGCTTCCATTTGCAAACTACAACATCTGACAGCCCTACACTGACTCAGACTGCACTATTTCACGCGTTTGCAAACAATAACACAATGAGAGAACCAGATGGAGATAGAGAAAACCATGAGAGGATTTCGTAGAGGTCCCTAACATGGAGGTATCGGATCTAACGAGATGTCTCTAGGTGCCATGTAGTTAGAGAAATAACCTGTCAAAGATATGGCGTGATATGGCCTTAGGGCTCTTAAGTGACTACGCCCGGACGAGGTAGCCCGAAAGAACAGGGAGCGTAGCAAACCAAAACAAATCCTCCACTAGCATTCAACTTGCCACCCCGACATGTTGGTGTAGTTGGTTCGGTCTTCCATTTTCAAACTATAGCCTCTAACAACCCTACACTGACTCCACTATTTCGCCCATTTGCAAACAATATCACAATGAGAGAACCAGATGGAGATGGAGAAAACTGAGAATAGATTTTGTAGAGGGACCTAATGTGGAGGTCTTAGATCTAACGAGATGTCTCTAAGTGACACGGAGTCCAAGAAATCACCCGTTGAATATATAGTGTGTTTTGGCTGCGGGGATCTTAAGGGACTACGCCCGGACAAGGTAGCACGAAAGCACAGGTAGCGTAGGGAACCAAAACAAAGACTCTAATAGTGGTCACCAAGCAATCTGGACGTGTTGGCCTAGACAGTTTGGTCCCACAAGCTACCATTTGCAAAATATAGCATCTGGCAACTTTATACTGACTCGGACTGCACTATTTCGTGCGTTTGCAAACAATAGGACAATGAGAGAACTAGATGGATATGGATAAAACTACGAGAGGCTTTCGTAGGCCCTAAAAAAATTTCCATGTTAGTACTGAAGAGTTTCAAACTTTCATTGAACGACTACATAAATCTAACCTAAATAGTCAAAGTAATAGACTAAATCAACATTCTATTTCTCACTTATAAAATGAATTTCTTCCTTCAAAAAAGAAACTATGGGTGAATGCTCAATCAAAAAATAAATTACACTTCTAAAAAAGGTTCAAGCTCAATTATCAATACTTCGTTACAATTTTTCTTTCCAGTATGTTACTTTTGGAACTACTTGGTATGATTTGTGAAGTTAAAGCAGCTGGGATTAATAAAAATAATCAACTTGGCATGTTGTCCTTAAGATTATCCATGATTCTATCGAAAACATCACATAGATCTTCCATTCCAGTTAAGTTGTGATCCTTCCATGATTCCCATTTTTCCTTTTCTTCTGTTCGTATCTTCTCTTTAAGTTCTCTTCCAGATGTTTTTGGGTAATCAAACTGACTCTTTATGAGTTTCAAGAGGCATTTCTTCTTGAATCATAGTGGCATATTCACCTAATTGTTTTTCTTCACGATGTTCATTGTCATCTAAAGTTGAAACTGAAAATTTATATGGCCTTCCGCTTCTTTTTAGGGACAAACAACCTTTTGTAATGTCCAAAAAATTCAGGCTCTTCATACTCTATTTGATTGAAGATATTCATTCTTTCAAAATGAACAATTGGAACATTGGTGGTCTCCCCAACAAAACTAAGTTCATAGTCTACCTAGCTGCATCCTATGGAAAAAATCATTGAACATTGGTGGTTTCCTCCACCCGTGCTTTTGGGCTACCTCATCTGGGCGTAGTCCCTTAAGAGCCCTGAGGCCAAAATAAACTATATCTTCAACGGGTGATTTCTCAAACTCCGTGGAACCTAGAGATGTCTCATCAGATCCAAAACCTCCACGTTGAGGCACTCTATGAAAGCATCTCGCCATTCGGTTCTCTTGTTGTCCTATTGTTTACAAATGCGCAAAATAGTGTAGTCTAAGTCAGTGTAAGGCTGTTAGATGCTTTATTTTACAAACGATAGCTTGTGGAACTGAACCGTCTGGGCCGACACATCCAAATGTCCTGGTGAATGCTAGTGGAGGATTTTTTTTGGTTCCCTACGCTCCCCGTGTTTTCATACTACCTCGTACGGGCATAGTCTCTTAAGATCCCTGAGAAAAAAACACCTTATATCTTAGACATGTGATTTATCAGACTCTGTGGCACCTAGAGATGTCTTATCGAATCTGAAACCTCCATGTTGAAGCCCTCTACAAAATCCTCTCGTGGTTTTCTCTATCTCCATCCAATTCTCTCACTGTTTTATTGTTTGTAAACATGTGAAATAGTGTAGTTTGAGTCAGTGTAAGGTTGCTAGATGCTGTATTTTACAAACGGTAGATTGTGGGACCAAACCGTCTGGACCAACACATCTGTATGGCCTCATGAAAACTAGTGGAGGATTTTTTTTGGTGAACCCTATGCTGCCAGTGCTTTAGGGCTACCTCGTTCGGGCGTAGTCCCTTAAGAGCCCTGAGGAAAAAACACACCATATCTTAGAGAAGTGATTTCTCAGAATCCATGGCATATAGAGACATCTCGTCAAATCTAAAACCTCCATGTCAGGGCCCTCTATGAAAGCATCTCATGGTGTTCTCCGTCACCATCTGGTTCTCTCGCTGTCCTATTGTTTGCAAATGCATAAAATAGTGCAGTCTGAGTGAGTGTAGGGCTGCTAGAGGCTATAGTTTGCAAACGGAAGCTCATGGGACCAAACCAACTACGCCAACACATTGAGGTGGCTAGGTGAATGCTAGTGGAGGCTTCGTTTTGGTTCCCTATGCTCCCTGTGCTTTTCAGCTACCCCGTCCAGGTGTAGTCGCTTAAGAGCCCTGAGGTTCGATGGGTGATTTCTCAGACTTTGTGGAGCCTAGAGATGTATCGTAAGATTTGAGACCTCCATGTCGAGGCCTTCTACAAAATCCTATGAGGGTTTTCTCCATCTCCATCTGGTTCTCTCGTTGTGCTATTGTTTACAAACACATGAAATAGTGCAGTCTGAGTAAGTGTAAGGCTATTAGATGTTGTAGTTTGTAAACGGAAGCTCGTGGGAGTGAAACAACTGCACCAACATGCTGGGGTGGTTGGGTGAATGCTAGTGGAGGCTTCATTTTGGTTCCTTATGCTCCTTGTGCTTTTGGGCTACCTCGTCCGGGTGTAGTCGCTTAAGAGCCGTAAGGCCCAATCATGCCATATCTTCGACGGGTGATTTCTTGGACTCTGTGGAACCTAGAGATGTCTCATCATATCCTAGACCTCCATGTCGAGGACCTCTATGAAATTATCTCACAACTTTCTCCATCTCCGTTCGGTTCTCTCGCTGTGCTATTGTTTGCAAATGTGTGAAATAGTGCAGTCTGGGTCACTCTAGGGCTACCAGATGATGTAGTTTACAAATGGAAGCTCGTGGGACAAAATCAACTACGTCAACACATCAGGGTGGCTGGGTGAACGCTAGTAGAGGTTTTTTTTGGTTCCCTATGCTCCATGTGCTTTCGGACTACCCCGGTCGGGCGTAGTCACTTAAGAGCCCTGAGGCCCAATCACACCATATCTTCGACGGGTGATTTCTCAGACTCCATGGTACCTATAGACATCTTTGTTAGATGTAAGACCTCCCCATCGGGGCCATATATTAAATCCTCTTGTGGTTTTTTTCGTCTCTATCCAGTTCTCTCGCTGTGTTATTGTTTGTAAATGCTTGAAATAGTGTAGTCTAAGGCAGTGTAGGGCTGCCATACGTTGTAGTTTACAAACGGAAGCTCGTGGGACCAAACCAACTACGCCAACACATCAAGGTGGCCTTGTGAACACTATTGGAGGATTATTTTTGGTTCCCTATGCTCTTCGTGCTTTCAGGATATCCTGTCTGGGCATAGTCTCTTAAGAGCTCTAAGGCCCAAATACGCCATATCTTCGACGGGTGATTTCTCAGACTCCATGAAACCTAGAGATGTCTCATTAGATCTGAGACCTCCATGTTAGGGTCCTCTATGAAATCCTCTCACGGTTTTCTTTATCTATATATGGTTCTTTCACTGTGCTATTGTTTGCAAACGCTTGAAATAGTACAGTTTGAGTCAATGTAGGGCTGCTAAATGTTGTAGTCTGCAAACGAAAGCTCATGATGGAACCAACTACACAAATGCATCGGGGTGGCCTGGTGAACACTAGTGGAGGCTTTGTTTTGGTTCCCTACACTCCATGTGCTTTCGAGCTACCCCGTCTGGGTGTAGTCGCTTAAGAGCCCTGAGGCCAAACACACCATATCTTCGACGAGTGATTTCTCAGACTCCGTGGCACCTAGAGACGTCTCGTCAAATCCAAGACCTCCACATCATGCCTCTTTAAAAAATTATCTCTTAGTTTTCTCCATCTCCATCCGGTTCTCTCGTTGTGCTATTGCTTGCAAACACGTGAAATAGTGCAGTTTGAGTCAGTGTAGGGCTGCCAGATGTTGTAGTTTACAAACAGAAGCTCGTGGGACCAAACCAACTATGCCAACACGTCAAAGTGGCCTATTGAATTCTATTAGAGGTTTATTTTTGGTTCCCTATGCTCCCCATGCTTTTGGGCTACCTCGTCCAGGCGTAGTCATTTAAGAGCTCTGAGGCCCAAACATGCCATATCTTCGATGGGTGATTTCTCATACTCTGTGGAACCTAGAGATGTCTCGTAAGATCTAAGACCTCCACATCAGGGCCCTCTACAAATCCTCTCATGGTTTTCACTATCTCCAATTGGTTCTCTTGCTGTGCTATTTTTTGCAAACACATGAAATAGTGCAGTCTGAGTCAGTGTAGGGCTGTCAGACACTATGGTTTGCAAACAGAAGCTCGTGGGACCAAACCAACTATGCTAACATGTCGGGGTGGCATAGTGAACACTATTAGAGGCTTCATTTTTTTTCCCTATGCTCCTCGTGCTTTCAGGCTACCTCGTTTGGGCATAGTTTCTCAAAAGCCATGAGGCCCAAACATGCCATATCTTTGACAGGTGATTTCTCAGACTCTGTGGCACCTAGAGACATCTCGTCAGATCCAAGACCTCCACATCAAGGTGCTCTATGAAAGCCTCTCATGGTTTTCTCTATCTCCATCTGGTTCTCTCACTGTGCTATTATTTGTAAACACGTAAAATAGTACAGTCTTAGTTAGTGTAGGGCTAACCCATCTGGGTGTAGTCATTTAAGAGCCCTGAATGACTAGATTGGCTTAAGAATGAATTTGATAGGGGTATTTCTAAGAACACACATGGGTTATCAATCACCTAGTAAATCTTTCTTGTTTAGTTTTAGATGGGAGTCAACTGGCTTATGGCTTAGCGATCTTCCATTCATTGATAATTTTTGTTATGATAAACCTATGAATGCTTTCAAAAGCACGTTAAAAATGATAGGGCTAGTCATCAAGCCTAGTGAAGGGTGTGATGTGATTTCCAAATAACTTGAAATGCCTATAGATTTAAAGGTAATAACATGAATTGGATAGGATTAGACAATCAATAATCATTGAGTGTCTAAATAAGAATGTCATTGCATCTGGAGGCATTCTCAAGCATTGGAGTAATGTATATGGAGAGATATTCTCAAAATATCAACAGTTGAAAGGCATCAAATTGTGATGAATTTCAGGTATTTTAACAGGGGAGAAGACTACGAAGCATAAAATAATGTAGTAAGTGCATGATAAGATAGGAACTAGTACAAAGAGACCATGAGCAAGAAGAAGTGCAAGTAAGGTAAATACACATATACACATTGATAAATTGAATGAATAATTATTTAGATTAGGTAACTCTTTATATACATACATTATATAAATATTGATTTCCAAAGTTTGATGCATATTATACATTGAAAATGCTAGTACATGTACATCACCAATAAATGAAAAAATAATCCATAATGTCTTAAATATTGTCAAGTGCACATCATATTAGACTCATGCGAAAATATTCTCAGAAATGTAAGGTCTCATATGAAATTATCAAGTTCCAAATACTATTTTAATGTGCATAATAAATTAAAAAATTCCCAAGTAGGTCATATACCATCAAGTTCAAATGCCATATAGGCGTACATACAATGTCATGCACATAGGCATACAAAAACAATGTCATGTAAGACATATATATTCCCTACTCATCAAAATCTATCCCTCTCTTGGCCTTGTTCGAAGAAGGCTCTCCCTTAGATGAAGATGGAGATCCATGAGATGACTTTGGATCATTCCAGCCCATGCTTTGAGTCCTCTTCTGCTGAATACTCACCTGTAGATGAGCCTGTAAATGCAAACAATGTGTTTTTGTCAAAACTTAATTTATATATGTTTTCAACATGTATTTAAGACCATGCTAGAATTAAAGTATTTACATAAATACACAAACTTACCGCAAGTTTTCAATCATGCCGAATTTGCATCTCACGCTTAGATGAGTCATCGGGAGCTCCTGCAGTACGAATGGGGATAGGAAGACGATGAGATGGAGGAGTTTATGCCCTCAAAGTCAAAATGGAGGGGGTTGAAGTTCCCTATATACACATAAGATCAGAAAATATAACATCAAAATTAGCAAAAATAGAGCTAAGTACATGTATCTACATAATGACAATATTTTAACTAATTTTATCAATATAAAACTATTGTTTTTACCCCGCCATAACTGTGAATTAAATGAATAGGGCTGCTACTTTTCATAGGTAACTTCTGCATACACACAATGAAGGACATTATTAACATAATTTAATAAGTCTACAATGAAAGACATTACTAACGTGTAATTTAACATAATATGAATTACACGAGAAATTTAACAAAATTTACGCATTGTTTGAATACCTCAGTGAGTTACTACGTAGATGAAATCACAGCGGCAACACCTTTATCTACTTGTCGCAGAGATGGTGGGGTGTCTAGTGAAGTCAACATCTTTATCAAACATGTATATCACGTGAGTTCGATGGACATACAAGAACATACATATATTTGACTTCAGAAATAATATATATATATATATACACACATGCAAATACACACACACACACACACATGTATGTGAAAATTTTACATAATTAACATTCTAAATTACCTATGTGAATGTGTGTGTATGCATGGTGCTCACCGCCTATGGTCGGGATGAAGATGCACCTCCCGCGCACTGTAATATCAATGCATGTACATGTACAAATACAATTATTTCAAAAATTTAACATATATAATTAAATCAGGTACTCCAAACTTTTTATAACACACATAACAAAACATAACAAATTTACCTGTGAAGGTGACGTTGATGAATGCAATCCAAATGTATCACTCAAAGGGACATCTGAGATAGTGACATTATAATGTTGACCCCTAGCACTAGGTGCACAAAAATTAGTATGCATGAAAGTATCATCCTCCTTGGGCCTCAAACATATGCTACCACATGATGAGTAAAAATGTGGCCTCATGCTAGTACTCCCTGATGGAATCATCTGTGTACCTCCGTGAGAATTTGGCTCAGAAATATCCCTCATATGCTGAACAAGGGTCGAAGATAGCCCCTAAAGTGTGTGGAGTGTATCAATCTCTACTGTCTCCTTCACTACTTGAGGGACAATCTCAAGGTGAGGGGGCTTCTGTGCGGGGAATATACCTTGCTGAATAGGTGCACATTTTGCACCAGGTCAATCCTGTGCAGATCCTTTTCCTCGGCCCTGGAAATCTCGGAAATCAAAATAATTTGGGATATCGTTGAGGATAAACTCACAATAGAGTTTCCTCAGAAAGTATAGTGGCACCTCATTGTTATTATAAGGTGGAAAATCAAACACCATCCACCATTAGTCCCAAAAATTATTTTTAATCAAATTATTATTGCACCAATGGATGGGAAATCGTTTACATGTCAATGGAATAGGAAAATTAGTGTGGGGGTCTATGAATAAGGTGCATATATGTTTTTTTGAAATTTATTTTTTCTTTACATCCACATATGACAACTTGTTAGAATAATAAACCCTACAACCCTCTCTGTAAGTTGTCCAATGATCATTTTTCCCTGTTTTCATGTCAATTTGAAAAATGAATGCCTCTAATGTATTTGTAAGAGAGGAGCGGTGGGGGTTTGTAGATTGTGCATCCCTCATTGTTTTGATTAAATCCTCAATTTCAATTTTATTTTCAACTATTTTGGCTGTTAAATATTTCTGACTACCCGAGGGATGTTGAGCAATTATGGGAGTGTCGGGAGGGATGTCAAGAATAATAGGGTTTGGCTGTGGTTGATTCCCTTGAACTCTAACTATAACAATAAAAATATGTATTCAATTCAAATTTTAATCTATAATTATCATATTTCAATGCAATTTTTAGAAAAGAATTGTGCTTACCTCTTCTCTGTGGCTCCATAGTTGATTCATATCTTCCCAATGATCCAGAAACAATCCTTTGAGCTTGAGAACCAGCTGAATGAAAAAATGCAAGGGCATGAACAAGCTCTAAAACTTGCTTTTGAGGGATGTAAAATGATAGAGGCCTGGGCCTCTTTTTTTGTTTATATTAGGCATAACACATATGCATTATGTAACGTGTATGCATTATGCTTTGGTGATTCCCATGCCAAACAAATTAAAACATGAGCGTGTTTTAACAAAACGCGTAAGAGTTTTACTTTTTTTCAGATTCTTGTCTAATTTTTGGCCCCCCAACTTTGTACACTTACCCTTTGAGTCTGATAGATCAAACTCCCCACCAACTAGTGAGAAAGGGTACCATTAACTATGGGAGTAGAGTAATCAACAACTTAACCACGAAAAGGAAAGGACAATGATAAGGCTTACAATCAGACATTTGAAACTAAGTGAGAAAGTTAGGAGTGTACTTAGGTTGTGCATTCACAATTCTTGAGTCAAATTGGAAAATTTGAATCTCAATAAAGTAGTGAAACAAACCTAAGTATGACATAGAGAATTTTTTGGCCAAGGCGATCTTCACATAATCAAGGATTGAGGAAGATATGTCCATTATTAACAAGTAGTCGATGTATAAAATGAGAATGAGCATGGAGTCATCCTACTATATAATGTAAGAATATAGGGTCATAGTAACACCTAGTGAGCCTTGATGCAAGTAAAAAGGAGTCCATCTTAGCGTACCAAGCCTGAGGGGCTTGTTTAAGGCTATAGAGAGACTTATATAACTTAAAATCGAGGGAGGGATCATAGACATAACATATATTTTGTTCCATGTATATCTCTTCCTATAGGTACCCATGGATGAAAGAAATCTTAACATCCATTTGGTGGACTTTCCTTCTATTTACAACAATAATGACAAGGGTCAACCATATGGAAGTCATCTTTGCAATGGGAGAAAAGGTTTCTAAACAATAAACCCCAGTTACCTGGGAGAATCCCTTAGCTACAATTCATACTTAATAATTCTTGATGTTCCCATCTGATCCATACTTTGTTCGGTAAACCCACTTACATCAAATAAGTTTCCTTCCTTTTGGAAGAGGTGTGAGATCCCAAGTATCATTCTTCATGAATGAGGAATACTCCTCATCCATGGTAGAATCCCATTCAAGAATCCCATAAGCCTCCCATCCAATGAACTCTGAATTAGTTTGAATATCGTCTGAAGGATCCGTAATCCATTCTTTGATGCTTTGTAAAGTCTTCTTAGCCCATCAAAGACCAGGAGGAGATTCAGTCTCTCTCTCTCTCTCTCTCTCTCTCTATATATATATATATATATATATATAATTCACTCAAGTGAGATGGAACAATGTTCTCATCATCACTATTTTAAAAATTGGAAGATCTGAAGCATGAGAAGAGGAAGGAGAATGAGGACCGGTAGGATTAAGTGGAGAAGGAGGCTCAACAACATCATCATATGAAGAATTAGAGTTAGAATTAGTGAGAAGAAAGACCTCAACTGAAGAGGAAGTGAAGTCCATGATGACTCACCAAACGTAAGTCTTATCTCAATATAAATTTGATGTTTAGAAGGGTTAAATAATATATATCCCTTAACACCATTAGGATACCCTACAAAGATACAAGATCAAGACTGTGGTTCCAAAGCCTTACATTTCTTTTTGGGAATCTGGGCCATAACATTAGATCCAAAGATACAAAAGTGATCGACATCGGGTTTTCATCTAAAATAGGCTTGAAAAGATGTCATCCCTCTTACGAGCTTATGTGGAACATGAATTTTAATGTAGTAAGCACAATTCATAACTTCAGCCCAATACTGCGAAGGAAAGGACTTCAAGTGAACCATACATGTGGTCATATCCTTAAGTATTTTGGTTCTTTCTTTCTGAAACTCTATTTTACAAAGGGTTATAAGAAAATGTATGCTATAAAGCAAATCCCTTAGGAGGAGTAGAAGTCATCAATGATATAAAATGAGAAAGATTAAAAAAACACCAGAGTAATATATTGTTTATTCAAATCATCCGTGATACAATTATAATGGAATCACTCCATATATATAGGATTCTTCTCATCAAAAACTTTCCAACAACATTTGTATGCATATACAACCATACACCAGTATGGTTTTAACCACTCACCAATATAATAATAAAAAAACTATTTTTTTAATTATTTAACTTACTAACTTACCACATACTAACCACCACTAACAATTACATTTTACATTTACCCATTTACCAACAGTAAATATGAATACCTATGTGATGCACTAGACTAAGGATATTTCTAACATTCCCCCCTTAGTGTGAACATGGGGAAAACCTCCATACCACAATGCACGTAATTTCATGATCATGTTATTTTCTTTTTGATTATCACAAGCCACAAGTTAGTTTTCCATCTGTTAACCAAAAACTGAGAGTGAGGTGGTTTTACATTGGCTGACTAGAAAACCACAAAGGGGTGAAGGTTTTAAAATGGTTTACCTACAACCATATTGTGATGTGCCAATGCATCCTTCAACCCTCATCATATCTTCACCTTCAGGAGATTACTTCAGAATCCATAATAGTGCAAAAATAACAATCCACACATACAAACTGCAGCATTATGTCATTCCCCCCCCCACAATGTGAAGTTTACATAACACATTTATTCTAAAAACACCACATTGAAATAAACATGCACTCACACATGTCACCATAGCAGAAGCGTCCCCATCATTGGAAATAGATGAGAGGACGTTGATTTTCCTCCATCCTCTTGTATCCTCCAGCCTCCAGTAAAAGACTTCTTAATACAAGAAGTCTGCATACGCATATCCATATTCATCTAGTTCAGGTTCCTCTTCTCCCGATGATTCTTCATCTGCTGCTATATTGGATTCATTTCCAATTTTTCCACTTAGCACATCTCGAGCATGATCTTTGTATGATGAAGAATTATGCCCCTTCTTTTTGCAGTAGTAGCATTCAACTTCTCCTTCATTTTTGTAAAATCTCTTATACTTCTTTCTACTATATAGAGCTTTTTCTTCATCCATGTCTTCTTTGGTTCTCTTTTCTTCAACTAGGAGAGCTAAAATCATGTCCTCTAGAGTTTTAGAAGACATTTTATCAAGTGTAAACACTACATTACTGTACTTGGGAGGAAAACTATTTAGTAATATGGCTTTTGCATCTTCATCATCAACATGAGCACTAATTTCTGCTAATTGTCTAGTGAGAGATTTGAAATCATTAATATGACTAGACATGGTGACTCCATCATCTATTTTAAATCTAAACAGTTGAAGTTTTAAAGAAAATTTTTCATTGACCGCTTTTGCACCAAACAATTTATTTAGATTATCCCACATTTCCTTTGATTATTTCTCAAGATCAACATAGTGCAATTTAGTATCTGAAAGAGCTAAGCCTATAATGGCTTTGGCTTTATAATCTCTTGTTTTCCATTCTACTGATTTTGTTGCATCTAATGGTAATTTTTCTTTTCCATTTACAATCCTCCACAAATTATTATGCACGAGTTGCATTTGAATTTTCACTTTCCATGTATGAAATTTAATTTCATTGAATTTATCTACCAAAATTGTTGGTGTCTCCATTGATCAGAAAAAATAACAGAGAACTTACCGATATGCAAATTGTGTAGATCAATACCTTAGCAGATAGAATACATGAAACAATAAATTTGTAAATTGTCATTGATAATTTACATTTTTCTACGAAACAAAAATTGGGTTTTTCCAATTTTTGGAAAGAATGTGCTCAGAATATAAATAAAAAAAAACCCAAAAAATTTCTTATAATTTAGAATCTGGATTTTTATGGAATATACAATTTAACAGTCGTATTTTCAAAGCAAAAAAAAAGAAACCTTTTATTGCAATTTAAATGTTGCTTTTAGTATTCATGCTTCCATTGAGATGCAGGCTAGGAAGACACACATTTTCTAGAGAAAGATATTTTGTAATGATCAGAAATAATCGTTGCACCTCACAGATTCTTATTGAGCCATACCTGATTTGATACCACTAATATAAAATGAGCAAGATTAAACCAAAAACACCAGAGTAATATATTGTTTATTCAAATCATTCAAGATACAATTACAATGGAAGCAATCCATCTATATAAGAGTCTTCTCGTAACAAACTCTCCAACAAAATTTGTATGTATATACAACCATACACCCTTATGGTTTTAACCACTCACCAATATAATAATAAAACAAATTACTTGTTTTATTATTTAACTTACTAAATTACCACATACTAACCACCACTAACAATTACATTTTACATTTACCCATTTACCAACAGTAAATATGAATATCTATGTTATGCACTAAACTAAGGATATTCCTAAAAATTAAACCTATTTTTTTAATATTGGTAAATAGTTTTTTGAAAGGGACTATACCCTTATGTACAAAAGAAGGCCTAAAAGCCAGAATAAGAGAGAGGAGCAGAGAAGCTGTAGCAAAGCACACAAGTTACAGCAAAGAACATCGAAGCCCAGAAACAACTACACAAACGAGACTTAACAACAAAACAACGGCAAAAAAACAGCAAGCCTACAGCCAAGAAGCAGTAATAAAAACAATAAGGACCAGCAAAAGTAGTCGGGACTACTTCTTGGCCGCTTGATCAATACTCATCTTTACTCTTTTCCAAGCATGATACATGCCCAACGTGGTCATATGAGCAGCATCCGTCTTATCGAGCTCCTCTCTGGTTCTTTTGCTCTCTTTCTCATTGCCCCAAAGTGTAGCCGGGACACCGCTAAGATGTGAAACACTTCTTGCATGACCTTCGATGAACTCCTCGATGGCCCTAAAGGCTGCAATATTATACTCATGCCTAGTCTTCATCTTCCCTAGGCGGGAGTCTAAGGAGGTCAGTTTTTTGTATATGTCATCAATCTGGCTATTGCCAATGCTCCCCTTCCCCCTTCAATGCTTTTTTTGCCTTTTTGCTTAGCAAGGTTTTTGACCTCATCCTTCAGCAATTTAAGCTCAGCCTCTAAGGCCTCCAATCTCCTAGAAGGGTTATCCGTTGGTGCCGCCTGGGGACTGGCACTACTAATGTTCAGTAGATCACGAGCAATGTCTTCCAAAGGTTCATCCCCCTCAGCAGTAGGACTCAAGGTTGAGTCTCCTAGAAGCCCTGGTGACACGTTTAGAGGTAGAGATAGGGTGGGTGGCAGGGGGCAGCAACAGGAGGAAAAGAAGGAGAAGCATGAGCAGCCGGCATGGGGGTAGCAGCACCGAAGGCAGGGGTAGCAGGGGAGACAGGACTGGCAGCAGCGGATCCCAACAAAGCTGGGCCGGGAGAGGAAGGGAGACCGGGGAATTTAATAAGGCAGTGCTTGTGAATAAGCAAAATAAGCCCTTGGTGTAAGGGAACCGCCCGGGTATGCTTCTGGAACTCCAAAATGGAGCGCTCAAGAGAGTTTAAACAGATAGTGAGGGAAGCAAACCAACCTACTCCTATGAAAGTGATTCAAAAAGACAAGGTGCTTGGCAGGGACAGTAACAAACCTGCCTTCCAAGGATATGAAGCGAATCATCATGCGGGTGACTTCATCATACGGAGATGGAATTGAGTTAACAAGCAGACCCGCGGTGTTGAATATAAGCTTCTCCTCCTCCTCCACAAATCTTCTCTCTTCAACCTCTTTGATAACCCTCTTGTTGAAGAAGCGGTATCCTTCCAAGCTGAGGCCAGTTGCATCGGCTATGAGTTCCTCATTAATAAGAATTTTCTGCCCTCCATAGTCGACCGTCCTCTCATTCCACTCCTTGGCAAAGTGAACAGAGATGCTTTGATCATGTCCTTGCACTCTTTCCACAAAGTTGGTGAATCCGCCGATGCTAAGAATGTTCCAGAGCTCAGTGTTTTCTTTCCAGTCAGGGTCCGCGCACGGCTCAATCTGGCAGGGAGGCCCTCCCATCTTCACAATGATGTGCTGGTTACAACAATTTTCAGAATACCTTTGGGCGTTGAGAGTGGTTCGTTTCTCACTGTTGCGGGTCACATAAAAATGGGAACTGTAGCCGTTGGTCCTCCCACGAACGGCTGTATGATTGCCGATCTGAGCCTGCGTGGAGTCGCGCGTGAAAACCCTTTCCCTGTTAGCTTTCACCTTGTAGTTATCTTCACTTTTCACGGAGCTTGGCATCCGAATATCAACAGCTATTGTACCTCCCGTGTGCACTGTTTTTAAATTTAGACAGCTCCACTTGAAGTTCCTAAACAAAATCTTGCTATCATTTGAAGTAGATATCATTTACCACGCCAAATAAATTAAAACAGCACATGTGGAAGAATTTATGGATTTCCTCCAAAGATTAAGGCATATCTCTAGAGATTGTTTGCGTGTGAAGGTCCGCATGTATGCTGTTGTGAAGCTGATTAGGGATACTATCATTATCCCAAATAGTGAAATTTATATTAATGCCATAATTGGCCAATGCATCGGCCAGCTTGTTTCCCTCCCTGTAAGTATGTATGATTTTGATGCTGTTGAAGGTATGACTGATGCTTATGGATTCAGAGATAAAATCTTTGATATTCCAGCTAGGAGAAGAGGACTGATTAAGCAGTTTAATAATATTAAGGGAGTCCCCTTCAACAATGAGGTTCTGGATATTTTGGGCCCGTGCAACTCTCAATCCCCAGAGAGCAGATAAAGCTTCTGCAAAATGATTGGTTTGGATTCCCATTTTTCCAGCATATGCAGCAATCAAATTACCTTTATGGTCCCGTATTGCTCCTCCTCCAGCTGCTGTTCCAGGGTTCCCCTTAGAGGCTCCATCAAAGTTCAGCTTGAACCAATTGGATTCAGGGGGATGCCATTTAACCAAAGATCTATCCACACTATTCCCGGGGTTTCTCCAATATCCGATCTGCCAATTTGATAAGATGTGCTTTTCATTTTCAGGGTAACAATTGTTCTTGGGAGGTTTAAATCTGGCCATGTCCTCTTTGATGCCTTGGGAGATCTTGCCAGTAGTGAATTTAAAATTCTGCTTCTTATTTCTAAAAACGATATTATTTCTATCCTTCAAGATCCTCCAAATTAAATGCGGGATGGCTAATTTCCAGATTCTTTTGATAGCACAATGTCTGAATGGTGGGTTCCATTGATTCCATAGTTGAATAAGATCCTCCGGCATCACCCAGAGAGCTTCAAATTTGGAAAGGACAAGTTCCAAGCTCTAAAGGCATAATCACAATGTATGAACAGATGGCTAATGTCTTCATAGTTATTCCTACAAAGGTGGCACCAATTGGGAATGATAAATCCTCTTTTCATCAAATTTTCAGTGGTGAGAATTTTGCCTCTGATGGCCAGCCAAAGAAATTTTTTTATTTTGGGGGTTAACTCAGGCATCCAGATCAAGTTCCAGTTAAAATCTGATTGGTTACTGTGGAAAAGACTGGTATAACCAGATTTGACTGAGTATTTACCATCGTGTGAATTGCTCCAGATCAGCTCATCCTTGGAATCCAACTGACACAAAGGGAAGAGATCTAAAAGGTCTTGGAGGGAGGAGATAATTTGTTTCAGTTCAATACGCTCCATAGTAAGTCTTTTCCAATTCTTGTTGGTGCCATTTCCATCAATGTAGTCCTTGACTTTAGTTCCATACTTTCTTATAAGGCTGTCCTTAGCAATCCCAAATCTCTCCAAGAGATTATCATTGGACCAGTTATCCTCCCAGAAGTTTATGTCGCTGCCATCCCCAACTTTCCATTTGCTTCCCTTCTTAATGAAGTTTCTACTCTTAACCAGATTATTCCAAAAAATGGAACCATTGGGGAGTTGCTCATCATGCAGATAGGAGTAAATAGCTTGCTGATTCAAGTATTTTGTTTTAATAACATCAATCCAGGGTTGTTTCTCAGAAAGCAATCTCCAGCCCATCTTAGCAATGAGTGCCTCATTCATTTTCTCAAAATTAAACCTATTACTCACATACTTTCCTCCATTTTTAGTTTGAATAACCTTGATAGATATTTCATCCTGTTTCTAAGCAAGAGCCTTAAAGTCTTGAAAGTGATCAAAGAATTAATATTTTTGCTTAAGAAAATACATCCAAGTGTAAGGTGAAAAATCATTAATGAAGGTATGAATGTAGAGAGGTATAGTAAATGAAGGAGATAGGAAGGGGCTAGAAACATCATTATGAACAATATCGAAGTGATGAGAATCTCTCCAGGCCTTTCCTTTTCCAAAAGATTCTTTAGGGTGCTTCTCAAGGTTACAACCCTCATAAATAACCTTAGAAAATTTTATGTAGGGTAGCCCATTAACCATATCATTTTGGCTCAACTTCTCAAGGTAATGATAGTTAAGATGACCAAAATGCTCATGTCATAGCTTGCTAACCTCATCTTCATGAGTAAGCAAGGTAGTGGGCATCAAATCAGATGTAAAGTGGGATAAGGTATGCAATCATGATAGATGATCCACCTTTCCCTTAGCCATTTTAGTGTCATTGTGAAGTTCATGAATAATCACATAGCTAGGATTAAATTCCACTTGCATTCGTTCACCAAGATGAGTGATTCGGTAAAATGATAGGATATTGGTGGAGAGATCAAGAACACTCAACACATGGTTAAACGTTCTACCTTATACTTCTACCAATCGATTACCAGCAACCAAAACCAAATTGTCATCACCCAAAGTTATTTGGGACATGCCACATGGTTCAATGTCAAAAAAATAAACAAGTGAATAACCCATGTGGTGCAAGGCATCAGAATCAATGATCTACATAAAAAAAGGAGCAACTATAGCTATAAGGTCCTTTCCTTTCTTCTTCTCAGGTTTAAAATCCTTTTCTTTGGAAGACTCTGGTTGTGGAGCATTTTTTTTTATATACTCAAGAAAAACTATATTATTCTTCTTAAGTAAATGAGTGAGGTGATATATTTATTTTCTTATACATTTATTTTCTTCAAGCCTAGTCTTCTTATAATAGGAACACTTACACTTTTCATTCTTTTCTTTAGTATCAAAAGTCAAAGTTTTCAGGTTAGGTTTGTTTGATCCTTTTTATCCTTCTTTTCAAGTTTCTTATCCTTTCCTATACCAAAAATTTCTACAACGGTATGAGACTTAGATTTGAGTGCTCCCATTTGAATCGACTTATCCTATTCTCGAATATGTGTTAGAGTAGGTATTTACCTTAGCTCATGTTCACCTAGGTACTTTATTTATCCTCACCCACTTATGTGTGTGGATATTTATTTTTATCTTATTTAGATAATATGAAGGTATTATCTAGTTGTTAGGTATAGTTCTTTCCTTGATCTATGGTATTGACTAGTTCTTTGATGACTAGTTTTTTCCTAAATCTATGGTCTTGATTAGTTATTTCCTTGATTTATGGTTTGATCTACGACATTGACTTGTTCTTAGATTAATCTTCCTTGCCTATATAAATAAGGCCCTTTATCATTATAATTCATAGAGTTCTATAATAATATATGATATTGCTTCTCATTTGTTTGCAAATGTTTTTGTGAAGTTATTCAGGTGAATTGCTTTCATGTTATTGAGTGTGATGTTTTATTATCATCTAAGTGATTTGTGGATTGGTATGATATATTTATCATTTCTTTTCTGGTATCAGAACAGGAGATTGTTGTTGACATCCATCTGTAAGTCTCATTTTACAAACCTTAACCCTTGGTCATATGGTATGGTCATATGAGGGCTTAATCTTGTGATTCCTACTAGTAGGTGCTTAATTCCATGCACATTTAATTTTATTCTTACGGTGAAGGTAAGAGCATTTTTATTTTTTTATAGTGCCATATGAAATGAATAATAGAGAGTAAACTTGAAAATTTTGAATCTTTTGATCGGTAACTCGGATTTGAGTGCCAATTTTTGAAAAAGTTCTTATTTTTTCATGCTTATTCCATTGGAATAATTTATTTTGAGAAATTAAATAAAATTTTAAAGTTCCATATTGTAACATGCACTCAATTATAAAGTTTCAAATATAGGGGGTCTTATTACATTGTTTGATTCTTAATTTTTTAGTGATTTTTAAGAATGACATCTTTATCTACTTTTGCACTAGATAAAATTGAGCCATTAACAACACATAATTACCACACATGGAAACAATCATTAAATAAAAAGTATTATGGGATTTAACTTCTTCAAAATAACCATTGTTAGAGATTATGAGAAATTTTAGTACCAATGCAAATTTGATGGGTGTATGGGTTTGATATGAACTTATGTAAGTGACAGTATTTTATTTCATTTGGAAAAATGTGACTCTCCTTTAAAAATATGGGAGAAATTAGATGATTTACTGGGTAAGGTAGATCACATGAGAGTTATAAAACTTGAAATTGAGATCACCACCTCTATTAATTCTGAAGATTTTACATCAATTATAGACTATCTTACCAAGTTCAAGAATTTGTTGACACAATTGAAGGAAAGTGGAAGAGCTAAGAAAGATGAAGAGCGCGTTTACTTGATTCTATCTAAGTTGAGAGGACCATTCCAAATATTTTATTCTAACTTTTTCTATAGCATGGATGCCTTAGGTGACACATTCCAAATGCCTAACTTATAAACATTTTTTGAAATACTTACTAGGGAAGAATCCGAATTGTATAACTTTGAGTCTTCCACCTCTCAAAAGGCATTAGTAGCATCTAATGCTATGAGAAAGGAAAAACCAAAAGGTAAATCCAAAATCACCTCTTCTCCATCTCAAAGTGTTCTTTAACCCAAAGAAAACAATTCTAAAGCCAAGGAGTCTTCTAAATCCAATAATAAGTCTAGCCTTTCATGCTACTTTTGTGGGGGCAGTGGTCATGAAGAACATAGGTGTTACAAGTGAATGCATGCCTTAGAGGATGCAATCAAGAAACAAAAAAAATCTATCTCCAATCCACCTCCTAATCAACATGGAAAAACACTTAGTTTTTTTGGGAGATCTTAGTCACCACTTATAGATAATTGGGTTACATATTCTGGTGCTTCTCATCACATGAATTCTTTCAAGGATTTTTTTGTATCTCTAGTTTTGAGTTCTATTTCCAAAATTGAGGTTGGAGATTCTTAATTTATTTTTGTTAAGGGAAAATGTGACATAAACCTTGGTGATGGTAGTATCCAAGATGCACTATATGTTCCTAATGTTACTACAAATTTTCTTTTTGTTTATCAAAATTTTCATTCTGGTCAAGGAAAAATAATGACTTTTACACATGGGAAAAAGTAGGAACTTTCTTGGAGCCTCATTCACTTGCTGCTCAAGGTAATTTTGATCATGGTTCTAAACTATATCACTTTGAGGGTTTTGATGACACTTCATCTACAGGGACATGATTGGTTTCTCATGTAGATTCAGAGAGTAAGATTTGGCACGAGATATTTGGTCATCTCAATTACATATATTTGAAGGAGTTGATCACTCATGGTATGGTTGTTGGTTTTACTAGAGTTCCTTGTCTTGAGGTTATTTTCCGTAACTATGCATTAGGGAAACAACACCAATATCTATTCCCTAAGAATTTATCCAAGAGATATTATTCACCACTTGAGCTTACACATAGTGACTTGATTGTATCTCCTACCCCATATTTTAATGGAGCTAAGCATGCACTTACCTTTATTGATAATGTCTCGAGGCATACTTGGATTTATTTTCTCAAATACAAAAGTGATGTATTTTCAAACTTCAAAATCTTCAAGGATTTTGTCAAGAAATAATCTTATAGCTTCATAAAGAACCTTTGCACTGATAATGGGGGAGTACTTAAGTAACAATTTTTCTAATTTTTTTGGAAACTCATAACATTATTCAATAGAATTTTGTTCCTCATAATCCACAATAGAATGGCTTAGCATAATTGAAGAACCAAACTTTGAAGGAACTTTCTAACTACATGATGTATTCTAGAGATTTACCTCCTATATACTGGGCAGAAGCAGTTAATTGTGCTAACTATATTCAAAATCGCACACCATACAAAATACATGAGATTTTAACTCTAGAGGAAGCTTGGTCCAAAACTAAGCCCGATGTCTTATTTTTTTGAGTCTTTGAGAGCCATGATTGGGCCTTTGTGCTAAAGAAGAAAAGGAAAGCTTTGGATAATAAGAGAAAACCTTTGATCTTTGTAGGGTATTGTGAGGACACGAGAGCTTATCAACATTTAGATCTTGATATTCATGATTTGTTTTTCGAACACATGTTCAATTTGATGAGAACTTCTCTCCTAATGATTCTTCATCTTCTTCCATACATACTTATTATTTATTTCATCTTGAGAATCCCTTCTTTGTGGAGGTTTCTGAGGAGGTTATAAATGCCGACGAGGAACCTATTCCCACTGATTTTTTCACTATGCCTAAGTGGGATCATACTATAGTTTCTAAGGAAACACCTTTCATACATTATTTTCCACCCACACAACATCTTCATGGACACTCTACAAGTTTTGGAATTTTGTGTCAAGTATTTTCTGAGGATCCACACTATTTTTCATAGGCTCATGGGATACAAGAGTGGGATGATGCAATGACAACTGAGTATTCTTCTTTGATGAAGAATAATACTTGGGATTTGGTATCTCTTCCTAAAGGAATAAATATTGTTAGGTTTAAGTGGGTATACTGAAAAAAATAAGTAGCTTATGGGTCCCTTGAAAAGTATAATGCTCATTTTGTTGCAAATGGTTTTTCATAAGTTGAAGGTATTGATTAGTCTGAGACCTTTTCACCTGTTGCCAAGATGGATTATGTACACCTTGTACTTGATATTGTTGCATCACATGGTTGGCCTATATATGAGATGAACGTGAAGAGTGCCTTCTTACATGGATATTTATAAGAGGAAATATATATATGAAGGCAACCTGTTAGATTTGTTCACAACTCTTCTCTTGTTTGTAGACACCAAAGATCTCTCAACGGTCCTCAAAAAGGCTCTCAGGCTTGGTATGAGAATATGATTCTTTCTTCTATCCTACTTGTTTTGTTCATTACCACTCCAATCATACAATATTGCTCTAGTATGTTGTGAGGATATTGTGATAGTTTGTCTTGTATGTTTTGCTGATTTGTTTACTTATTGAAAATCTTCTTCCCACATTAACTATCAGAGGGATCTCTCCACATGGTTTGATATGACAGATCTCCAGTTCTGGTATTATTTCTTATGTTTGCAAATTTATCAAAATAGATTCAATGTTCATTTGATCAGAAAAATTACAACCCATGATCTTACTTCAACAATTTTAAATATTTGATTAATGCAAACACGTCCCTCTCCTTTCCAGCTCAATTCTAGTGGTTAATCTTACTTCCACATGTACCAATCAACTGGTGATCCTGACATACTTATTATTATTTCATCTTGAGAATCCCTTCTTTGTGGAGGAATCTGAAGAGGTTATAGATGCCGAATGAGGAACCTATTCCCACTGATTTTTTTCACTATGTCCTAAGTGGGATCATACTATAGTTTCTAAGGAAACACCTTTCATACATTATTTTCCACCCACACAACATATTCATGGACACTCTACAATTTTTGGAAATTTTGTGTCAAGTATTTTCTGAAGATCCACACTATTTTTCATAGGCTCATGGGATACAAGAGTGGGATGATGCAATGACAACTGAGTATTCTTCTTTAATGAAGAATAATACTTGGGATCTGGTATCTCTTCCTAAAGGAATAAATATTGTTAGGTTTAAGTGGGTATACTGAAAAAAATACGTAGCTTATGGGTCCCTTGACAAATTATAATGCTCATTTTGTTGCAAATGGTTTTTCATAAGTTGAAGGTATTGATTAGTCTAAGACCTTTTCACCTGTTGCCAAGATGGATTATGTACACCTTGTACTTGATATTATTGCATCACATGGATGGCCTATATACGAGATGAACGTGAAGAGTGCCTTCTTACATGGATATTTATAAGAGGAAATATATATATGAAGCAACCTGTTAGATTTTTTCACAACTCTTCTCTTGTTTCGTAGACACCAAAGATCTCTCAACGGTCTCAAAAAGGCCTCTCAGGCTTGGTATGAGAAGATGAATTATTTTCTTCTATCTACTGGTTTTGTTCATTACCAATCCAATCATACAATATTCTCTAGTATGTTGGTGAGGATATTGTGATAGTTGTCTTGTATGTTGCTGATTTGTTACTTATTGAAAAATATTCTTCCCACATTAAGACTATTTAGAGGGATCTCTCCACACGGTTTGACATGATAGATCTCCAGTTATTGTATTATTTCTATGGTTTACAAATTTATCAAATAGATTTAGTGATTCATTTGAGTCAGAAAAAGTACACCCATGATCTTCTTCAATAATTTTAATATGGATGAATGCAAACCAAGTCCATCTCCTTTCCATTCTATGGTTACTCTTACTTCCACATGTACCACTCAACTTGGTGATCCTACATTGTATAGGGAGTTGGTTGGAAGTCTCATGTACTTGACTCATAATCGAATTGATATTTAATTTTTTGTAGGGATTTTATCTCGGTTTACACAATCTCCTCATAGTAGTCATTGAAAATGTGCTATAAGGCTTTTTCACTATTTACAGGGCTCTTCCCACTTTAGACTACACCACACTAGGGGTTATACTCAGTTGGTTGGATATACATATTTAAATTGGGAAAGTTCTATTGATGACATCAATTCTAATTTTGGATATCCTTCTTGTCTTGGTTCTTCTCCAGTTGCTTGGGTGTGCAAAAAGTAACAGGATATTGCACTTTCATCTTCTAAGGCAGAGTACAAGGCATCAATTACAACAAGTCAGTAGATTTTGTGGATTTGATTGTTATTGATAGAGTTTGGATTCCTATAGGATTCACCGACTGTACATTTGTGTGAAAACCAAAGTGTGATTCACATTCATCGCAGCCCTATTGATGAGACCAAATTATGTCTCATTATATCACCAAATGGCACTCTTATTATCTCTCTTAAAATCAAGCTTTCAAGTGAATTTAGATGTAGTTTTAATAACAAATAGCATATTTAAGGTTGAATATAGGATTTATATTATCATATTTTTAGAGATCTATTTACAATCTGATTGTTTTTATTTTCTGATATTTCTTCGAAGTTGGAATGCAATAGTGTGTAGAAAATAGGTCATAAGCAACTATACTCCAAGTTTATAGATTTATGCTATTGAAAAATTTCATGTAGCTACTGAAAGGCCTAACTATTCATAGATTTCTGCTATATGTTTTTTTATGAAAAACTTCCATGCAGCTATTGAAAGGCCCAACTACCGAAATTTTTTTTTGGTTTGTTCCAAAATAATGTAAAGGAACACTGAAATATTCATCCCACTCTTTGCTTCCATGTCATCAAACCCAGAATACAAATCCAAACATGTGGCAATCCAAATTCATGTGTGCATGTGGAGTTCCAAGAAGAATTCAAAGTCATGGACTTAAAAATCCTCCATTTTCTCTCCATGTTTCAAGGATGAGAAAATAGTGGAATAATATTAGGAATGTTGAGTAAGTACTCTCCCACATTGTGTTCCTAGATTAAAGGGATGAGTTGTATAAATATTCTCCACAATAAGTGGACTATTGTAGTCAAGTTTGTTTAGGATTTAGTTCTTTGAATAAATCCTCCCAAGAATGTGTAGTTAGTTCTTAGTGTGTGGACTAAGTAAACTAGGAGAATCAAATCATTATGATTTTCAAAAAACAAGGATAATATTTGAGAGAAAATATTCCTAAAATAGCTAGATAAGACTTTGAATGCAATAATATATCACTCTCCATATTTTGTGGAGATTGAGAGCTTAGCTGTTAGGATTGGAATAAAGAGAAGATCAGATTATGTTCCCCAAAATAAGAACTTTGTTGTATGCATGAACTATAAATGTAACCTTCCACATTATTGTATGTAATATCTTACCAATCAATTGAAAATTCATTCTTTTCTCTCCAATATTTTGAAGTTTTGAATCAATATATTAGAAGCATGATTTAAATCCTCTTCCAAGGAATGAGATAGTCACTCATTCCAAGGAAGATGGGTTTGTGTAGTTGTGTTTTTATCTTGTAATAATGTATGTTTATGTTATTCCTTTTTCTATGATTATCATTTTGTTGTATTGTTTTTCTCCTTGTATAGTAATATTCATTTTCATTCAATTTGTTGTGAACCTACAAGGTGTTTTATTTGATGATCTTTATATCCAATTCAGAATTTTCCTTTATGCAAGTGTGATTTCATTTCTGCAAGTGTGATTTCTTTTATGCAAGTGTGATTTTTATTTCTACAAGTGTTTTTTTCTATTTTCGTAAGTGTGATTTTTAATTTATGAAAGTTTGGATTGTGATTAAAGGAGTTATTTTCCAAATAGCTATTTTTCCTATTGCACACAACCATCAGACACCATCCTTGGATTGACATTATTAATGAAGAGGATTGAAAAAACTCATCACCCATTGAACACCAGCAGACCAAGTATATTGAGATTCATATACACTTCATTCGTAAAAAAATTCAATATGGAGTTATTTTCATGGAGTACATTTCGACTCAGAGCAACTTACCGACATCTTTATGAATCCTTTTACATCAACTCACTACCTTGAGTTTCATGGCATGCTTGGGGTTTTAGAAGTTGTTATTGGGGGGTGTTCTTGAGAACATATTCCTTCTTCCTCTTCTTCTTTCTCTTTCCTTATAGCAGGATTCTTTCTTAATTTTGGTTCGATATTTTTTTCATGGATATATTGTACATGAGTACCTGATAAGGCCTAGTTGTGAGGACTCATATTTTGGATATGCCACTTTTATTTTGGGCCCTTAGCTTCACTTGGGGGGGGGGGTGTTAGAGTAGGTATTCACCTTATCTCATGTTCACCTAGGTACTTTATTTACCTTTATTTTATTTATCCTCACCCACTTGTGTATGTGGATATTTCTTTTTATCTTATTTAGATATTAGGAAGATATTATCTTGTTGTTAGGTATAGAGTTTTCCTTGATCTATGGTATTGATTAGTTCTTTCCTAAATATATGGTCTTGACTAGTTATTTCCTTGATTTATGGTTTGATCTATGAAATTGACTGGTTCTTAGATTGATCTTCCTTGCCTATATAAATAAGGCCTTTTCTCATTGTAATTAATAGAGTTCTATAATAATATATGATATTGCTTCTCATTTGTTTGTAAATGTTTTTGTGAAGTTATTCTAGAAAATTTCTTTCATCTTATTGAGTGTGGTGTTTTATTAACATCTAAGTTCTTTTTGGTTTAGTATGATCTATTTATCATTCCTTTTAATAAGTCAAGATGAATATTTTTCAAATGAGGGAAGTTTCCGAGTAGCACCTAGAGCTTCTTTCATGGCATGGAAGGTAGAAAAAAAGATGGAGTATTCAGGACCTATCTTAGAAAGAATCGATAAGATCAACCGGGAATATTTTTTCTCAACTTCACATTCCTTTAAGAGTAACCTAGTGTGGACAAACTTTGAGAAGAAGGTCGATAGGTTATCAATGTTGCTAGGAGTTAATCCTAGTATTTTTATTTTCCAACTAGTACGCTCTCATGTCATCTTGTTTTTTGAACATATCTTTAATAATTTTCCAGGCTCCACTGGGTGTTTTAGAAGACTCAATGTGGAAGAGAAAGTCAGGAGAAAAAGATATATAGAGAAGACCCAAGGATTCATCACATTGGTTCAGTCACTTATATTTTTTTAGGTTCATCATTAGGCTTAGTATCTACTCCCATAGTGATGTGAAACAACCGTTTACCCCTTCATTTCATAACAATTTTAGATCTCTATTCAAAGAAATTAAACAATGTAAAAAATGGAACTAAAAGAGCATCCATTGTGAGAAGAGAGAAAGAAGGTACGTAGAAAGAAAAGAAGAACACATGTACCTCAAAATAGTATTTTTACCCTTTTTTTGCAACACTTTATAGTTTAGTGCATTGATTACAATCAGATGCAAATGTGTGTTGCGAAATAGTCAGTCACTCACCTTGCAATCAACGTAATAATGCACAAGTATGGAGACCACAATCAAGTTTCAGTGATGCAATAGTTAAAAACTGTAAGCAATTAAAAAAATATACAAAAACAAGAGAAGGGAGGAAAAGATAAGTCATGTGTGAGAAACAATGTCTCACCTTGCAAAAGAAACTTCCTTTCCACAAGGCTATGAGAGACGTGCTCACTAGTTTGCAAGTAACAAAAAGAGTGATACAATGCAAATATGACTTAAAAAAGAGTTTGAAAGCCTCAAGGATGCAAGAAAATCCTCTAGAATGAAAAAGGGACAAAAAATGATGTTACACACCTCCAAAAAAATTAGCGACAAAAACATCTTATAACCTTAGTTTGCAAATATATTTTCTTGATTAATTTAATTATTAACAATAATTAAAAAGTTTAAAAATGGAATATTAAATCTATAAAAAAAGGCTACCACTATTTAACCTTAATGACCTACTTATTAATTAATATCATCCTTTTTAAAATTATAAAATACACCCGAGACTTAAACTTTTAACAAAATGGGTTTGAAAAAAGAATGGGCTAAAAAATAGAAAACAAAAAAAAAGCATGATAGGTAAAGCCATGTGGAGGGGTGGAAAAATCCTAGTGGTTGCTAACTAGTTAGATTAGTTAGGTGTTAGTGAAAAACATAGAAGATCTAGGCCTAGTGGCCACTATCCTTACAGAAAAAATAAAACATAGAGGTTTTCAATGTCCATAAAAGGTGACGTCTTTGGAAAAGCTAAGGGCAAGATGAGACAAGGCACAACAGAGAACAAACCACATCAAGGGTTGGGACACCAAGGCATGTGGAGTGGGAAAACAAACAAATGGCCAAGGACATGATCGAGTAGGGTAAAACCCAACATATATGGTGAGGGGGTATGAGATGAAAGTGATTAAATCCAAGGCAGACAAGGGAAATAAAAGCATGCAGACCATAATGGGATAATTTTAACAAGGTAAAGATTAAAAACATGTAAAAAAAAACTCCCTAAGAAAATGAGCTTTAGCTGACACATATAACTAAGTAAGAAATGAACTCATAAAGAGAAAGAGGAGAGGTTTAGGGAAGCGAAGAGTAGAAAAAAAAGAGGTGAAAGGATCTAGAAATAAAGATTTTCAACAAAAATAATTGTTTAATGAAAAAATCCCATTATCAAGCCCTATCACCTGTAAAAAATTCTGATCCTTGGGTAGTGGATTGATCCACCTCTTATAGGATTGATGCCATTTAAACTGAATCCACATCGATTGGTGTCTATTCTAGGAATTGACACCAATGATTTTGTCTTTTTCAAGGAGAATGGTCTGATTTGGTTTCAACCATTAAAAACTTTACAGGATTTTTGTAAAAAATAATAGTCCTTAGGTTGTTTAGTCTTGTGAAAAAAAGATTTTGTTAAGGGATTAAGTTTGCTTTAGTTTTTTTTGTTTTTTTTGTGGTTCATAGGTGGTCGTTAGTGGTTACGAGTTGTAGAATGGTGAATAGAAAGTTAGTAGAATGGTAAAAATTATCAACATAAGGGATCATGAAGGGGTTTCCTATGTGTACTCATTCGCAAAGATAAAAATTAGGGTATACCTGAGATTTATGGTGTCTAATTTTCCATGCCTGGACAAATATTGTCCAAGTGGTTTATGATAGAAAAGCCACTATTCCAAATGAGTGAGATATTTGGATTTGATGTTAGCTCCAAAATGATATGCCAATGAAAACATAGAGATCATATGCATGTATCCCTATGACCTTGATCTCATTGGATTGACTCAGTGTGAGGTGGATAATAAACATAGTGAGCGTGTCATTTTGGAAATCAATTTCATGTAAAGGTGAGTATCGTTGTATTTTTTGGAACTCAATGATGTTAGGAAAAATCATATTATTCCTAGTAAGGTGGGCTTATTTTTGCTAGAATTAAAGTCAGGGGAACCAATGGGTTTGTTCTCCTATGGACATCATTTGTAATAAGTAGGAAACAGTGTAAAGGTTTCAAATAAATTTTTGTACATTTGACCATTGTTTTGGGAAACAAAGGTTTGATGGTCATGAAATTGGCATCTAATTTATTTATGAGGGGATTTTCATGGCCAAAAAAAACAAAATTTTGAAAGTCTGCATATTTTAATGGGATCTTGTTTTCAATTCTCTTACTTGGGTTTTATATGTCAATTATGATGATAAATTTCAATTATAATGCATAATTGCAACTCTAACTGGTTGTAACAACTAACTAACAATGGTTAGAATCCATTTAAGATTATATGATTGATTTAAGATGAGATGAGATGAGATGAATATTCAACCTTCTGACTAAAAGTGTTTGGGAGTTACATGTATGCTTTGTACAAGGAAATGATGTTATCCTCAGTGGTTCCTAGGGTTTTAATCCATATTTATTTTATTTTAGATTGCATGGGATGATTTATATGGGAAATTATACATCTTTAAAAGGAAATTTGATCAATGTGGGAAGTTTTCCTAGGATTGATGAAATGGTTTAGATATATTTAGAATTTTTTTATCAATGTGGGAAGCTTTCTATTTTTTTCACATGCATGTGGAACTTTGTTTAGATTGAGTGGCCATCTATTTGAGGGAATGGTATATAAATATATATTTAGACTTTAATGGAAATAACAAATATATTTTTCCAAATGAGAGTTGTCCTTTCCAGGGAACAGTTTATATCTTGATATACTGATTTTCATCCCATAGTGATTTTGATTATTTTAGCTAAGGTTGGGCCTAAAAGACCACTTAAGGAGGGTGGGTTTGACATACAAGATAACATGTGTATCCTCAATATGTTTTTTATCGGTATATAGGATTCTGACAGTAAGGGAGTAATTATTGTGGGGTCCCCTACCATAATATAGGGGAATTTTCCACATGCAAAATATGCTATGAGCAGTTCCATGGAGCCCATATTTAAGGTCATATTGGATATACTAATGGGAGACACATATTCTTAACATGTACTAGGATTCCTAAATTGGTTTCTAGAAGTCCATACACCCATGCTTTTAGTTGCCGAATAATTTGAATGTAATTAGATACTTTAACAGTCAAAACTAGGTCCCAACTGCAAGGAATCTCAAATGATATTTGTTAAAATTAGAAATCTTATTGATAACATATAGGTCTAAGTGTATATGCCCTAGACTCCATATTTTTGAGTAATAATCATACCTGGTCTCAAGCCAGTATTTGAGAAAACTGTGGAAGTTTAATTTTTCCATATTATAGTAAAAAAACCATGTCTAATTTTAATAAGGCATAATATCACCAATGTTGAAATGTTTTCCATTCTTTAAGATATCTACGGTCGTCTTTATACCCATTAAATTAACTTCTTGATATTATTAAGATACCCAAGGGTATTTCTTAGAGTTTGGTCTAAAGTTCAAGTTGTAATCTATTGACGTTCAAGATGATATGTCTTCCTCAAGTTTCTCCCATATTCTCTTGAGACATGATGTTTAATCTAGGCCTAGAAGTTGAACATGTGAAACAAAAGAATCACTTAAATCTCTTGTCCAACTAGATAGAAAGGTGTCGCTGAACATAGGTATGTTGGAATGTATATTCCAGTAATCCCATAATTTAATGTGAAGTTTCAGATCCAATGAACTAAATGATTTATGTTATTGCTTGATTCCAATACTTAAAAAGGATCTTGTTAAGGGTATTTCCACTAGCCCATGTCTCTATGGTTAATTTAGTTATCCTTTGAGGTTTGTGATAGTATTATCCAAGAAACTAAGTTTTATACTTTTTCATGGTTTTGGGAAAAAATTATTCTTAAATAATTTTATGATTATTGTGATGATTTTATCAGGCAATTCCCATGATTAAACTAGATGTGATGATGCCATAAATCTTCACTAGATCTTATCATGCTTTAGTGGAGATAAGAGGGATAGATTCCACAATGTTTTTGAAATATTCAGTATCCACTGATAGATGGTTACATTTCATCATAATGTGATGATTGAGGATTGATCAATTTCTGATGAGATCAAGACCCCATTTTTGAAAAAGTTGACATAGACTCTTGAGCAAGTTAAAGAGCTTGAACCTGGGAATGTTGTAAGATTAGCATTTTCCCTTGAAATCGTGATACATTTTATGACATCATTGACAATAATATTGATTAAGCATAGAATCGCATCGTAATATTTTCAAGATTTTTAGTTATGGTCAAATTTCCTTAAAGTGATTTCTGCATATTCCAGTCACGGAATTCCTATAATAATTATGGTTAGCCTTTGGAGACTCAACTAAATGAAATAACGAATGTTGTCAAACCCTATTTTATGAAAGGATACAACTAACATTCATAGTGGGATGTATGTTTTTGGAAGGGCATCCTGCATCTATGGATAGGTTCAAATCTTTAACAATTTAGAAGTCTATATTTCCCATTGGGTATACATAACATTATTATATTGGCTTCTTCTATATGTAATGTGTATTAGAAACAGGGGTGGAAGCCTATATATTTATTAATTAATCAACCAAAAATAGAACACCATGGAGTGCTTCAATTCTTATAGGAATTGAACACAGCATGTGAAAGTATAATGAAATATGTTGCATAGGGAAAACTAAACTCACAAATGCTTCAATAACATCCAAAGCACATAATTGTTACTAACAATTATACATGATTAAAACCTAAAATACAAATATGGTTGAAATAACCATATAACAATGTACAACAATAGTTTGGTTTATAATATAACCATATGAACAACATATTTAATTAATAACATATGATTAAGATAATCAATTATATAAGAATAATTAATTAGTCTTAAATCCCCCCCTTAATTGTGCATTGGAATCAAGGGATGAGGAGAGGAACTCTTTGAACAACTCAAACTTGTCACCTACAAGTGACTTTGCGAAGATATTGCCCGTTGTTCAGCTGTTGAAAAAATTTAGCTGGATGTTGTGCTTCAACACATGTTCACATATGAAATGAACTTGTACCTCAATGTGCTTTGTTCTTTCATGAAAAATTGGATTACGAACAAGTTTGAGAACACCTTCATTGTCAACATACATGGTGGTTGGTTTGTCCTGTGGTATTCCAAGTCCTTCTAGTATGCGACGTAGCCAAATCACTTCACAGACAACTTCTCCTGCAAATGATACTCAGCTTCTATGGAAGAATGAGAAACAAAGTGTTGCTTCTTTCTTCCCCATGATATTGGTCCAGATCCCATAAAGAATACAAATCCTGAAGTGGATTTTTTGTCATCATATTTGCCTGCATGATCTGAATCTGAATATCTAGTCAAGAAGAAGTTTTTGTTCTTCTTGTATTCTAGACCAAGATCCACTGATCCTTTGAGATATCTCAAGATGTGCCTTGTTGCTTTCCAATGAAAAACTTTGGGTTCCTGCATGAACCTGGATAGATAGCTTACTACAAAGCTGATATCTGGTCTAGTGTAGGTAAGGTAAATGAGACTCCCAATCAACTGCCAATAGAGAGTGGCACTTACCTTAGGAGATGGATCTGAATGAGATAACTGTAATATGTTCTCCATAGGTGTAGCAATTGGTGTGCAATCCATCATCCTAAATTTCTCAAGAATTGTCTTGGTATATTTCATCTGAGAAAAAAAGATGTGATTCTCTTTTTGCCATACTTCCAATCCAAGACAATAATGCATCAGCCTGAGATCGGTCATGTCAAATGATCGATTAAGATATTTCTTCATTGCATCGATCATCCTCACTAAACTGTCAATGATGACTAGATCATCGACATAGACAACAACAATCACAATCTCCACCCCTTTCTTTTTGAGGTAGAGATTGGGATCATATGGATTTCTAACAAATCCATGTTGTACGAGATGCTCATCAATATTGATGTACCATGCCCAAGGTGCCTGTTTGAGGCCATACAATAGATTTCCTAAGTCTGCATACCTTTTCTTCTTGACTAGGTACAACATATCCCTCAGGTTGAGTCATATAGACTTCTTCTTGTAAATATTCATTTAGGAAGGAACTTTTTATGTCCATCTGATGGAATTTCCAGCCAAACTCTATGCAGCTAGAGCAAAGATCATCCTGATTGTTTTGATCTTAGTTGTGGGAGAAAATGTCTCCTCATAGTCAATGCCTTCTTTTTGTGCATACCCCTTTTCTACAAGTCTTTCTTTGTACTTGTCCACTGTCCCATCTGCTTTGTACTTTGTTTTGAATATCCATCTACATCCAATGGGTTTCTTCCCTGGTGGAAGATCGACAAGCTACCAAGTGTTATTTTTCATTACTGACTGATATTCAGAGTCCATGACATCTTTCCAAGATTTTGACTGTAGGGCTTCCTGGACTGTAGAGGGCTCATCAGACTCAATAACTCTACTCATCAAAGCAAAGTTAACTTATTCTCTTGCTTTACTGTGAGTCCTTGGTCTAGGGGTGGATGTATTCGGTGGAGCATCCATTCTTGCATCTCATAATGTTCTAGTACACCACTTGGGCATACGTTGAACTGTTCCAGTGGGTCGTGGTTCTATCTAATGAACACCATCATACCCATCCTCACTTTCATCATCTGATGGGAACATCAGCTTCAATTTTTACAACTGGTGAAGAATCTACATCAGGTGAGTCTGGAGGAGGAGTCTTTGCTTCCTAATTTTCTAAAAAAATCAACATCTCTACTGGTGTAGACTTTTCTAGTCTTTGGATCAATCAATCTATATCCAAGAGTCTCTTCACTATACCCAATGAAAACGAGTTTCTGTGACTTCATGTCCAATTTCTTTCTATTCTGCTTGGGTATGTGCATGCTTGGTTTGCACCTAAATACTCTAAGGTGTGCAATAGATGGTTTCCACTTTGACCATGCTTCTTGTGGTGTTACTCCGTCAAGAGAAAATGTGGGCACTCTGTTCAAAAAATACACTATTGTCTTTGTTGCTTCTACCCAGAATGTCTTTGCAAGTCCAGAATCATCGATCATGCATCACACTATTTCCATGATAGTACGATTTCTTCTCTCAACAACACCATTCTACTACGGTGTGTGTGGAGGAGGATTTTTTCGATGAATCCCATGAGTTTGTAGGTAGTCTTTGAACTCATTACTAGTGAATTCCCCCCCTCGATCTAAGAGGAGAGTTCTAATGTGATGACCAGTTTCATTCTCAACTGCTACTTTGAACTTCTTGAAAGTTTCAAAATATTCACTTTTCTTGCGAAGACAAAAAATCCACATTTTCCTTGAATAGTCATCAACACATAGCATGAAGTACTGAAATCCAGAATGACTTGGTTGCATCAGACCACAAAGATCAGTATGAACCAGATCAAGCTTTCCATGAGCTTGATATGTACTCTTCTGGAATGAAGCTCTGTGTTGTTTTCCTGCTAGGCAGTGAGGACACTTGTCTGTATCCTTTTAAGAGATGGTAGCCCATGTACCATATTACATCAGGTGAAGTGTCTAAAGATACTTGAAACTTACATGACCAGAGTCTCTGATGCCACAAATATGCTGAGGTAGAGTTCTTAGCCACAAGTGATTGATCGTCTCTATGAACAAAATCAAGTTGGAACATACATCCCACATTGGAGGATTTTGCAACTATTTTTCAAGCCTCTTGATTTGTCTTGAATCAAACATGTTTTCTTTCCGGAATGACTATCAAAGTCAATTTTTAGGTTTTGATCAAGGAGTTGACTAACTGAAAGTAAATTATTTGTCAACCCAGGGACATATAAGACATCTGATAGTCTGCAGTTGCATGAACCAAGGGGTAGAGAAATGTTCCCATTCCCCTTGAACTGTATATGAAGAATCATCTCCCAACGAAACATGATTTTTCAATGGCGTGTCCCTCATTGAAGTAAACAAGTCTTTGTGGCTGGTCATGTGTTGAGTGGCTCCCAAATCAACATACTAGACATCACTAGATGACGTGGATGGTTCACTTGATTGAGTAGTGTACAAGAAGTCTTCATTATCTAAATGTTCTTCTTGCTCAACAATATTTCCTTGTTGATGGGGTCTTCTTTTCTAGTTCCCCTTTTTTCTGCCCTTGATTGTAGTTAGAATGTCCCTTGTGAGATTGTTGTGGAGGTCTAGAGTTATTTGATGAACCTTTCTTGTAAGTATTATACCAACAATCTTTTAATTCATGTCCTCTTTTACAAATTGGACATTGCTTCTTCTGTTGTTTGTCCCCATGATATTGATTCTGATGTTGGGACTTTTGATAGGAATTAGGTTTTCCTTTACTTTTTCCTTTCCATTTTTGATGTGAAGAAAGTGCCTACTCCTCTTCATCATCCTTATTATGCATGGATTCCTCTTGTTGTAGTAGGTTTACTTGTTTGTCAAAACTAACTTTTGTATCTGACAAGTTTAGTGTTGTTAAAAAATTTTGGTAAGAAGAGGGGAGTGCTCTCAAAAAAATGGGAACGAGAGCATCATTTGTGACCACTTCTCCCAGGGCTAGAAGTGAAGCCCTCAACTCTGTAACTCTTCTTAAGAAATATTCAATTTTATCATTCTGTTTGAACTTCAGTGTATGTAACTGACTCTATAAATTTAGTATGACATTGATGTTTTTGGCCTCATATACTATGCACAATTTATCCATGCTTCTTTGGCTATTTTAGCATCTCGAATGTGGGGTTACACATTGTCAGACACTCCAAACAAGATATGAGTTTGGCCTTCTGATCTGTCTTATCAAACTGTCATTGTTGTGTTGTATCAGTAGTTGATCTGGTCAGAGTACCATTCACAGCAGTCCAGATCTCTTCAAACTCAAGTTGTCTTGATTTTAGTCTTCCATGCAGCATAGTTGTTCCCTCTGAGTAGTTTTGAATCTGGAAGAAAACATTTGAGGGCATTAGTGACCATTTTGCAGAAAACAATGACAGGGTTTAGCTCTTATCACTCCAGGTATAAGGTCTCCCAATCTATATACCATCAGTCTGATATACCGAACCTTTCTATATATGTGCCCTTCCGATATACCGAGTGGTACATGGAAGAAGCTTGCCCTTTCTATATACCTGGTGGTATGTGAAAGAGGCATTAACATACGTGAAAGAATTCAATACGTGGTACCAAGACAGTACTGAGAGGGGTTTGTGCGATTATTGACACCGGCTCAAAGAAATATCCTCATACGCACGTGCATAACTTCATTATATACTTGTATAATTTCTCAGTCTGGATTTATGTCATGTGCAATCATTCACAGATGGATGAGATGGCTCATAGTTTGTGCATTGTGACCTTATTACTCCACGTCGATTTAAAGGGTCGATGCCCATATGACATTGTTGTAGCTATATTAGGCGTTAAGTGTAGTAGTAGTCATGATGGACTTTACCCATAAGTGCTTCCCAGAGGCACTGTATATACTGAAATGCTGCGAATGAGATCTAGGATCTCGTGAGTGTCATAGAACCAATTTTTATTGTTTTGGATTTCAATCCTTTATCAGTTTCTGAGTAGTTACAATATTTGCGGTTGACTATTGCAACTTACAAATTAGTACAATATTCTGAAGTATAAATATTGCATTCAAGTATTTGGACAAATTGAATGGCAAGTAAAAATTTTTTTGTTTTGTCAGGCCCTAGTGGCCTCCAGAGCCCAAAATGACCCACTATGCCAAAAAATTGCAAAAATATCGCTGAAAATGCAATTTCTAGATAGGCCTCCTTTTGCAAAAAATGCCCGGAATGAAAAAACAGGCCTATTAGGAGAAAAAATGTTTTTACCCTAAATTAGGGTTTTTCTCGCTAAATGTTTAGAGGACTGTTTAGTTGAGTACTATCTGTTTAGAGGTGGATTTTACCTCCAAATCTACCTCCAACTATGGTGGTTTTTCTAAAATTTGCCTCCAAATTTCAAAATTGTTTCAAATCAAAAAGTTTTTGTTTTTGTAGAGGTTCGAACCATTGACCTCCCACTTTTAAAGCTCATGTGTTATCCACCAAGGTGCTTAGATTTGTTTAAGTATAAAATGTAACACATTTTATTTAAACAAGTAAAACAATGAGTAACCTTGCAAAATGTGATGTGGCTAATGTTGCATGTGGAGCTGCATGCGTGGCGATGCTGATATGGAGGTCGGTTAGAGTTTTCTGCCGCAAGAACCAGATCTACATTTGATCTCTCTGCCACTTTGTTTTTCTCTTTATCACTTTTGCCTTTGCTTGTTTTTTTCTTTATACACCATATTGTATTCAATACTGCCAATAATCTTCTTATTCACTGTTTGCGTATTGATATTGGGTATTTTGTTTTGTGCAGGTTGTTGTGTATGTAGGAGGGACTTCTCAAGGAGGATGGATTTGCCACGGTGTTGTAGTGTGGACGTGGATTGATTCACATTTTAGAGCTTTTATGCATAGGTTCGTTTGTGCAGGTTGTTGTGGTATATGTGCCCTCCAAAAATATAGCTTGTCTGTGATTTTGTTTATTGAGTTGAACGAGAAGTGGACCTGTCTTGAACATGTAATTCGATCCTCACTATACGCTTCAAATAAAACTTAGCTAGTGGGAGATGCCGCCAATGGAACTGGGTTCCTTTACAAAACAAAATCGCTACTTCCCATTAACTATGTATGAACTCGGATTTGTGAAACATGGTGGGGGCTATGTTGATATCTTGGTGAGTAGAATAAAACATCAAAACTATCCTCCAAATTTGATAGTACAGATAAATTATCTGTAACTAAAACAATTTAAAGACAAAACCCCTGATGGGGAAATTTTTTATTTTTATTTTGTAGAGTTCCAAGAATCAAATTTTCCTGGAGTAGAAGGCACTAAGGAAAATAAATGTTTTTTGCTTTACATTTACTTAGAAAGCACACAGTAGATTGTGGGTGTGCAAGGAGACATGGGAAGCTGCTAGAAACAACAATGGCTCTCCATTGATGTGGGTTTCTTCTCCACAAATTCTTCTTCCTCTGTAACCTTCTCCAACCTTGCCAGGAGATTCAATACGCTTCTGGTACCAAATGTAATTTCACAAAACATGGATGGTAGCCTGTGAATTATATTAATGTGAAATCAACCAGGTTACAATGGATGGACTCCAATACTTATAGGTATTGTAAAGTCATGTGCAAACAAAAGAAAGGTATGGTACAGGTACAACTGAAATTACAACAACTTCCAAAATACATCTCGGAAAGCAACAATTAATTTAATAAAAACAAATAATAAGTTGCAATTATGCAACAAATAATCCTACGACTATGGAATAAGAAAAAACATGGTTTAAAAACCATATAACAATAATAATTAATTAATAAAAATAATTAATTATAAAATGCATAATTAATTATCCTAACAAATAATGCTTCATATTCTCATGTTGCATCTTCACTATCTAGATTCTTCCACTTGATCATATATTTGGTAATGGCTATTGTCCTTAGCCTTTTGGTGTGTGTCTAAAGGATCCCTTCAAGTTCCAATGTGATCCTTCCTTCCTAACCCATATTAGGTACCACTAATTGCATTAACACCTTATGTCCAATAACCTTCTTCAAGCAAGAAACATGGAACACTAGTTGTATTTTAGTTTCCTGAGGGATCTCAAACTTGTTTGCCACATTACCAATTTTTTGCAAAACTTGGTAAGGACCATAGTATTTAGGTACAAGATTCTTATCCTTCTTCTGTTGTTTTAAAGAAAAATATTTAAATGGTTGCATTCAAACAAAAACAAATCTGCCTACTTAAAAATGCCATTCACTATAGTGTGGATACACATGTTGCTTCATATGGTTTTGTTTCATTACCAAATTATCTATAAGGCTAGAAATTATAGTATGATGGTGTTGAATATGATATTTTACTGCTCTCACTTTAGGTTTAACCTTCAAGCTAGAGATGAGTGATGAAAGATGGTACCCGTATAGTGTCCAAAATGGAGTCATTTTAGATGGGGTATGAAATGAATTATTTTACCACCATTTTGTGAGTGCAAACCATTACACCCATTGTTATTGTTTATTCAAATAAAACATAAAATATTACCCTCTAAACATTTGTTTACCACCTTAGTTTTCCCATCAGATTGGGGATGATAAGATGAACTCTAAGCCAATTAGGGACCCAAACAAGAGAAAAATAATTCTAAAAACTGCTAATAAATATAGGGTCACAATCACTAACTATATTTTTGGGTGTGCCATGGATCTTTTGAACTGTATCCATAAATGAAATGGCAATTGTAATAGTTTTAAACAGGTGAGAAAGGGAAAAAATGAGCATAATTGGTAATTATATCCACCATGACCATGATTACACTTTTCACTTCTAATTTTAGTAATCTTGTGATGAAATCCACAAATACATCTTCCGATATTTGACTAATACTAGACAAAGGTTATAGTAGACCTATTGTCTTAATTTCCTCACCCTTATTACGATGAAACACCAAATGTTATACCAAAATTTTTTTAATATATACTTTAACCCTTACTTATATAAATCTTGTCTAACTCTATGATAATTTCTCAAGAACCCAAAATGATCACCTAGTGGAGAATAATGAAGCTTTTCAAGAACCTGATTTGTAAGTGTAGAGTTCTTACACAAGTATAACCTTTCTTTATACCATACTGTATCGCCCTTCCATATAAATATTTTATATATACTAGGATGTCACTAGATATTTTGAATGAGAGTGTGGGTCTATATATCTTGTTCCCATTTTTCCCTTTCTTGATCTACCCAATTTGCCTTTAGTATCGAGATGGCACATAAAAACACTTATGTGGACTTGTCCCCGCCTAGATAGTGCATGAATAAAAAATTTTTATTTCCTTTTATTTTAAATGATCTCAAAGTCATAACACAACATATTTGTGACCCATTTTTATTTATCTTCAAAATATATTCATTGGTCCAAGAATTATTTTAGACTATCATTATATTTTCTTTACTTTGAAGTGTTTACCCATCAGGGATGGTGTCCATTGTTTGGCCTCATCTCATAGGTAGGATTTAAAAAATTATTTCCTTTTATTTGATGGATCTAAAATTCTATGGGGTGTCCTTCTTGTATGAGAAAATACACATATCCCCTTTCCTAAAGCATCGCATTTAATGTTGAAGGTCTTGGATAATTTTTGGGTTGCTAGCACCGGGTGGTGCACATCACCTCGTTCATTTTTTTAAATGCTCTGAAAGATTCCACATTTCAATTAAAGGAGTATTTCTTGAATAATTTTGTCAGTGGTGTTGCTATACTACCATAGCTATTTGTAAATCTATGATAGTACCTTGTGATCCCTAAGAAACCCCTCAAATTTTTTATGGTTCTAGGAACTTCTCGTTCTACTATGGCCTTGATCTTGTGAGGGTCCACCTTGAAACCTTTATGAGAGATGATATGACCTAAGTATTCCACTTCCCTTACCAAAAAGGAACAATTTGAAGAATTTTTATATAATTGATGTTACTCTAGAGATTCTAGGACCTTATTTACATGATGTAAGTGTTCCTCCTATGATTTTTTTGTGGATTAGGATATTATCAATAAATACAAAGATAAAATTCTATAGGAATGGTTGAAATACAAAATTCATCAAACTTTGAAATGTGCATAGTGCATTCGTAAGGCCAAAAGGCATCATTATAAATTCATAATGGTATTGATGAGTCCTAAAGTTTGTCTTATGAATATCCTCTTTCTTCATTATAATTTAGTGATACCCAAAATTAAGATATAGTTTTTTAACAATAAATTGCATCATGTAACTCATCCAAAAAACAACAATGACAGGAATAGGAAACTTATCTTTGATAGTGTACTTGTTACATTCTCTGTAGTATGGACACATGAGTCATATGTCATCCTTCTTGTGCACCATTAACTATGGAGTTGAATAGACAATATGACTATGACAGATAATACTTCTAAAATTTCCTCTACTATCTTCTTAGTATCACTCTTTTGAAAATATGGATATCTATAAGACTTGATGTTGGGGGGTTAGATTTCTAGAACTAACTGAATGACATGATCATGATATCTTTTGGGAAGAAATGATTTTGGCTCCTTAGAGACAACTTCATGGTTATGAATAACCTTATGAAAATTAGGATGTGTAACTTTATCTAGTGGTTGAACTTCCATAAATAATAATCATTCTACGAATCATTCTACCCCCTTTCTTAGAATATTTTGCATTTTATGAGAGCTAACCAATAGTGGATATTTTTACTGTAGACCTCAAAGTTCAAATTATCTTCCTTTAGAATGAAAGTGCATGAAAAATTCTTGTAAATTCATCTTTATTTTTCCCAAAGTTGTGATCCATTAAGCACCTAAGACAATATAAGATCCACCCATGTGAATAGTTAACATAAGGGACTACAAATTGTATTCACCCATCATAAGTTTGATTTTATGGCATTTCCCTAGACATTGGACTATCTTGCCATCTACAATAATTACTTGAAATTCAGGTGCTGGATATATGAAACAATTTATTTGTACTGCTAACTTATTATTGCTCAGATTATGTTTACTCCCAAATTCAATAAACATTTTCACCTTATTAATGTTAAGGTAACCCACCACCTTAAAGGTTTATAGAGTGTTAATACCAAATAGAGAATGATATGAGATATTCGGCTAGGGATCTTCAAGTTTTTATTGTGGAATTTCTAATTCTTCACTTGATGTTTCATCATCTCGTTCCTCCTCATTGGTCCCTTCAATGTAAAACAATTTATTCTTTTCATATTTATTTCCTTTGTTCCATTTACTATCAAAATTGAAACATAAAACCTTTTGTCTTTTCTCTTCAATTTTTTGAGTTGTAAACTTTTTATGTTAAGGGAATGATGGTACCGAGGTACTACAATATCTGATGGTAGTGAAGTTATTACTCTTCATGGCCATAAAATTTTCCTCTTCCCTAAGTGCCACGATAATAGATTCAAAAATAGTGAGTGGATCAGACATTCGTACCTCATGTTTGATGTGATCCTTGAGAACTCCCAAAAATAGATCAATAATATTTTCATTTGTAATTATATCCATATACAAGACAAGCTCTAAAACTACTGAATATAATCCTTTACTTAACCTATTTGTCATATCTTGACAAATTAACTAAAGTAGTTCTTAGACACATTACTACTATAGTGATTTTACATCTCCTCTATCAAAATTGACCATGTGATATTAAGATCCTTCTTCTTCTTTTGAGTGCACAACAAATGATACCAAGTTAATTTTTATGGTTCAAGATACAAGGATGTAATTACCACCTTCTTCCCACTTACAACTTGATGTAGGTAAAAATAATTGTCCATTTGGTTGATCTAAGTGATCAGATCATTCCCATTGAACTTGTGAATTTCCAATTGTAGAATAATATTATGTCATCGGCTAGAATATTTACCATGTTATGTAGTGGATCCTCCTTAGTTGGTATGATTTGGATCTAGTTACACATTTCTAGAGGAGCCCATTGTTTGAAAAATTTTCCAACTCCTATTTCAAGTTAATGGAATGGTATGCAAATAAAATAAGAAACTAAAAAATATGGGATGGTTTAAGGATACCTTCTGATATGTGATGATGATGAAGATGGAAATATGGGTGCAAAGATCCTCTCCATGGCGAGATCGATAACTTGTCAAATAAAGGGATAACTAGAAGAAAATGGATTAGTAGAGAATATGGTGGGGTTATTGAAAAATTCAGTCCCAAGAAGTGATATAATTCCTAGGGAGGATGTTAACCCATGTTGATTAAAACATTGATAAGATATAATGGATGGATAACATACAGAGTAATAACATAAATTAGATATGAGAGATATGCTAGATGTGATATAATTTTTGATGAATTTTCCCACTCATGTTTCAAGTTATTGGAATGGTGTGCAAAGAAAATAAGAAACTCCAAAATATGGGAGGGTTTAAGCCTACCTCCTTATATGTGATGATGATGACTATGAAATATGATCGCAAAGATCCTCTCCATGGCGAGCTTGATAACCTACAAAAAAAGGGACAACTAGATAAAATAGGTTAGTAGATAATATGGTGGCTTAAATCACAAAATTAGTCCTGAGAAGTGATATACTTCCTAGGGAGTATGTGAACACACATTGATTAAAATATAATGGATGGATAACATGCAGAGTAATAACAAAAATCAGATATCAGATATATGCTAGATGTGATAAGATAAGGATATGATAATGATAAAATTAAATAAGAAAAACCAAACCTAGTTGGTTCAACAACAACCCGAGACAAAAAATTAAAGTTGATGGCAACTGTAGTAGAGTATTTTAGAAAATGTAGAAAATAAAGGATTTGGATCTAGCTGTGAGATGTTGTAACTATCCTAAATATGATGAATAAAGGCTAGAAAAAAGGGTGAAAGAAGTAGACAGATCTAATGAGAAAATGATAGATGCAGACTGGGTTGAAGGTGAGTGGGGGTAGATCTAGGATGGTTGATGGTGATGGGAGCCAAAAATCAAGATCTGGGATATCAGAAGGATGGATCATAAGAACAAGGAGGCTTGGATGTTGAATAAACTAGAAGAAAGATGAAAAATGAGGTAAAATGTATAAAACATAACGGATGAAGATTGGGTTGATGATGATAGAGGAACAATAAGGGTTTTATGGGGCTAAATAGATGGAAAAAGAGTTGTGAAGAAGAATAAGAAATCACAAAGATGATGGAAGCTCCCTACAACAACAAACATATATAAAAAACTAATAAAAAATGAAAATGAAACAATGATGGTGCTCCAAGAAATAAATAAATTTCATCTCTCTAAGGATTTCATGAAAGGGCTCTAGGATTGCTCCAAATCGATGATAAATACTCATAAGAGGATAAGGAAACCAAAGAAGCTCACAAGAAGGATGAAAATGTCATAAATTTCATCCTCTCGAGGAGGGGGTAGTGGTGTACTTATAGGGTTGACAAAAACCTACTAGGGTCACCATCAACTATGGATAACCTTCAATTTTTGTGGTGGAGATGATGAAAAACTCGATACAAGAGGTCATAAGTGGGTAAAATTAGGTTTTTGAGTTGTTTAGGCAGGTTAGGGTTGCATAGGGATGATAAAGCATAGTTGGAGGGTGGAAAGGAATTGAATGAGGGTAGGTGGAAGTATAGGGATGATAAATGTGGTGTTTAGGGATGTGATTAGGATAATAAATGAGTTTAGGGATGATAAAATGTTATTAGGGGTAGATTAGGAGAGATAAATTTAGTGATGGGATAAAGATAGGAAAGTGGGTTTTAGGAGGGAAATAGAAATTTGAATAAGAAGAGAGGTGTGTCTATGAAAAATTACAATGAAGGGGAGAGAACGCAAGATGGTGGAAAATAAAACCAACTTTTTTATCAAAAATTTTGTGCTAAGTAAGCCGCAGAAGAAAAATTAGAAGTGATAAAAGGTAGTGATTTAGGTGCTCCCTCTCAAACTAAGGATCGATGATACAAAGAAGAATCAATTACTAGGTTGAAAGAGATAGATGTAGAGTTAGATGATGAGAAAAGAATTGAAATGATGCCCCAAGCATAGATGGATGACCATTGTGAGAAGGAAAGGATAAAAAAACAAAAACAAAAATAAATATGGTGGTGATCTTTGAAATCTCTTTGGTAGGGAACATAACAGGAGCTCAACGGATGAATGTTATAAAGATGATAGGAACCCTATAAACACTTTGGTATAGAACATAACATGTCCTCAAAAAATATGTTGTTAATTTCCTATGAACCTATGAATCAGAAAAGACACTACGGGATGGAGGGAATCCAATGGTAATCCAATAAAATGGATGTGCAAGTAGTGGGACCAATAGGTTAAGGCATGCATAAAAAGTATGTGTAAAAAATGTGAGGATGGTCAACACAATGGGCTGAAAATATGCCTAGGGTGAAAGAATGTGCATTAGCCTTCATATCGAGGGTTGAGGGGACCCTACCCCATACATAACAAAGCTCCCAATTAGAGCAGATATTGAATACCAAACCATACAAAAATATAGTCTGATCCAAAAATAATCAAAACTAATAGCCAACACAGTAAACTAACAACAATAAAAACACATAACTAACAACACTAAAGAATAACCTAACATCAACCACATTTTTTTTCATTTTCTCTAAGTTGGCCACCAAAGTGGCCCATTCCTTAGCCAGTGATTCAATGTTAGTGCCTAGAGTGGTTATATCAACTTCATATAGTTCCATATTCCTCTTCTTTTATGTCCCCTACTCTTCACATTTTCTGTAGGTATTAGCCAAATGTCAAAGAGTTTGAAGGTGTTGTAAAGTGTACTTTATAGTAAGAATACTCCACTCAGTGAAGTTATGAAGCAGAGCCTTAAGTTTATCCACATCACTATTTAAATTATTACACTTTTCTTATAGAACCTCCATACTACCACCCTTTATGACTTGAGCCACATCCTCAAATTTCATCTTCATTGCATACCAGTCGTTGAGGATAAAATTGATAGTTATTTTAGTAAGCCGAGTGTCACATTTCACGTTTTCAAGGTCAGTAATCAATTTAACAAGATAAACTCCCTCTTCCACACCACCTTTTCCAAGCACTTCCATTTGTGTCTTTTCCTGCGTGTCAACTCAAACGTGCCTCCTATGTTGACTCATTTCCCCTTTTTCATACTTCTTAAGAACAACCACCTTCACTTCATCTTGTTTTAGGCCTTGGAGGCCCTGTACAACTTCAACTTCAACCATATTTTGATCATCCCCTTCACTCGACTCAGGATATTTGTTAGAATCCCCATTCTTAGATTTAGTTTCATCTTTCACAACATAATCTTCAAGGGATTTTGACATGATACTATCCCCACTAACCATTTTATCCATATCCAAGATTGATCTCTTCATAATGGCTATAATAAAACCCTGTTGCAGGGGAATACTTTTTTTTCCTTTTCTGTAGTGGTCCAGGGTAGCACATAGAGAATGAGGTATATAGTATGGAAAATGAAAACTATGCCCATGTCTAAGGAAATTGAGCATGGGAAGATTGTAAGCATAGATACATTTTTGGCATCCCTCAAGAGAGAAAAATGGATTAGGTTAAGGGCCATTTTATTTAATCGGGGATGTAAGGAATTCTTATGAAATCCTGCTAAATGAGGGGTGATTTTTTCCTTACCTCAAAGAAATAGCTTCATTTCATCCGCTAAATCCTTTTTGGGTTTGCAGACTTCACATCCTTCCATGGGTATGCCCATAACATAAGCCACCGTGTTGATTGATAATTCAATATTTACTCCCCGCAGCACCACATTGCCCCCAGTCCATTTCCTGGGAGGGTGCCATGCCGATCTAAAATCCTTTTTGAGATGGTTGTTGTACCTCTCAAAACTCTTTAAGAAAGAGGAAAATACCATTCAGTTGAACACCTCCATAGCCTCAGATTTAACATCATTAAGATCCCAAGGCTCAGTACAAACCAAATCTTCCCCCGTATTCCTATTAACATCTTGGTTATCTTGAAAAAAACTCACTGTTTAATGCTACACAGACCCGACCACACAACTACAATACCAATACACCAAGTAGAAACATCAATCATAGATTCCTAGAGAGGGTTAAATATGCATTAACATCCCCTTAATAGAGGAATAAAACCAAATTGTAAGAGAGGAATAAACCTGGATTACAAGAACATTAACATCCCCTCAATAAATTATGTGCACCACACTGCACTTGTAAAGAAATACAATAGAAGAATAAACCCCGATGAAATGCATACTACAAGAACATTAACCTCCCCTTAATAGTTATAACCCTTGGTGACACTCGTATTACAGGAAAATTAACATCCCCTTAATAGTTATAAACCCGGATTCCAATAGAGGGATCAACCTAAATTATAAGAAAATTAACATCCCCTTAATAGTTATAAATGTACAACATCATTCATCATCAACCCCCCGTGTCACCTTTCACCATCCTTGTGTACCTCAAAAGAAGGGACATGAAATCACTGCAGACATTTACCTCCCTAACTTGACACTTTAAATGACAATTAAAATTCTTGTACTCCCCTTATTAGGAGGATATCTTTTCATAATTAAATATAGATATGAAATAAATTAAAATTCATTTTCTAAAGGTAGAATTATGGTAAATCATTTTAATAATAATTTCAATTTCGTTGTAATAATATTTGTAACGCCGAAATCCCAAATCCATAGGATAATTCATTTCAAATTAAATTTTTTTTCTCGATATTTATGAACATGCTCATTGTTGAAGTGCCTGACAAATTTTCAATTCTTTATATACCTTAAACTGATGTGAACAATTTTTTCAGTAGATATTTTGAAGTCGAGAGGATAATATGACCTTAAAAAATAAAAGTAAGAGAGTTAATACTTAATGTTTTCTAGGTAATGTAGCTTATCATGGTAAATTAACATTAATCAAATAAGAATTCACCAAAAATAAAATTGTTATGTACACTTTTTAATATATTAAGATATCTATTATCATTTAAATTATTTACTATATTAAAAATTTCCTAAATATAATCACACATATTATACATATAAACATTATTAAGATAGTCAAGAACATTATACAAAAACTTGTTGTCAGATACATTTAGGGAAAAATTACAGAATTTTATTTTTTATATAGTTAAATGCTTTTGACCAGAGCTATGAGTAGGAGGGTTGATGGCCCCCCACCCTATAAGTATCCTACATTTTGATCAATGAAAGGATACATACAAAAAATTAAAAAATGAGTATGAAAGATAACAAGGAAAACATGCAACATGAATAATCAGGCGCGAAAAAAACATAGAGCTGTGAATACACAAAAATAGAGTGGGAATGATAGAGGAAACCTAGGGTTACACCTAGCCAAGCATTGTAATCATCTTGAGAAAGCAAAAGGACATTCCAAAAATAGACTTAAAGTACACCACGTGATCAGGAAGGGGTGGGGTTGGTTTTGCAAGCATGACTAGGTCCAAGGATGGAACACAAGAGATAAACACCACATCTGATCGAAAAATTCTTTAAACAGTATCGAAAAATTGAAGTAAGGCTTGAATTTTCAATTCCAGGGCATCACAAATCTTGCTCTCAACCCAAAAAGGTGGCAAACAAGGATTCAACTTTGCAAAGAGATAAGGAAGGAATAATTATTCTAGAACTTTGACCAAACCCACATGATGATTTGGGTAAATGAAATGGGACGTGACTGTCATGACCTCAAATTTATCTGCACACAACACCAGAAAATTAAACACAAACATACCTGTAATCTCAAAGTTTACACGATATCTCCCGATGCTCTGGAGATAATCCACACCTAGGACATTCATATTCACGGTCATAACATCTGTGGAGTCTATGTGAAAGACATTTTGAAGATGACTGTCAGACATAGTATAGATCAAAGTCATTTCTCACTTTTTGTTACACAAGAGGATGAATGGAACATAGGTAGATGCCATGAGATGGAAGGAGAAAACAATAGACATAAATGTGAGAAAACAAGTGAAGACAGGTGACACCAATAATTAAATAGTCCAACGACTCATGTGAGGAAGGTCGAGGTAATAAGAAATGGATGGTGTCATCAAATTTCCCCCATGTATTAGCTATAGTATTTGATGAAAATGATATTATATTATATTAAATGCAACATGATAGAAGATTCACTCAACAAAATAAGTGAGAAATATGACAAAAACTATAAGGGAGTCTGAGGAACACCAAAAAAAAGTCTAGATTATGAATAAAGGCTAGCCCTGATGATAAACACACATTATACAAAATCACATTACTATATTTTCACATGCATTGGCTAGATTATATGATGAAAAGTATCTTATATTATATTAACTGCAACATGATATAAGATTCTCTTAACAAAATAAGTGGGTGGTATGAGAGCAAGCCCCAAATCCACAAGCACACTAGGACAAGCCTAGCAAAAAAAACAACTATAAGGGGGTTTGAGGAACATCAAAGAAAAGGAATGATTATGAATAAAGTCTACCCATTATTGATAAATAAACTGTTAGTGCAAATCTACAGCACCCCCTAAATGACCTCTAGATCTGTAGTTCAGAATGGGGTCATTTAGTGTGATTGCACAACATTGAATTTTCTCCAAGGTTTGGGAACCTGCCAGATGAGAAAATTCTCTAGAGAAAGCTGGTTCTTACTCCTCTGTTTAGGTGTATGCATGAATTTTGCAGAGGTTTAATGTTAAATCCTACTCTAAATTCCAAGGAGACAAAGATAAAGGATGTAAAAGGAAACAAAAATAAGTAAAATGGTGATACAACAAAGGAGTGATGAATTTTTTTCTTGAAAATAAACAATAATCATAGAGATGTAACACCAGGCATGCAAATATTTCCAGAATGTAATGAAAGACCATAAAACAATAATAAACGCATGAGAGGATTGGAAAATCATTCACAAAATATGCATTACACTCTTAGAAAGGCAAAAATCATGTCACAGGTTCCATGGAAGGTCTGAAACTCCTCGAATTCATGTGCCAAGGGGAAGGGGGGAGTCTGCAAGAACAAAAACGTCCAACAACTTTAAAAATGAGCCAAAACTGGCTTTTAATAGCGAAGCAGAAGGAGGGAAAGAAAAAAACTTGAGAAAAATGGTTTATGAGCTCAAATACCAATCAAATCCCATAAAATTCACCTACAAGGTGATGGGCTTCATGGACAAACCCATACGCCAAAGTACACTGTCCTGCAGATCGAAAAAATGACCCATACTTCATTAATTTTGGTGGTTGAATGTCAATTCTATATTTTTTACATGCCAAAGATGTTTTCTCATTTTTATCCCACCAAAATCCACAAAAAATAAAATTGAATAGTCCATCATGTGGATAATTTCAACATCTTTCCAATGATATAAAAAATGCAAAAATCCAAGCTCTGGATCAAAAGATATGGCCCTCTGAAGATTTAGGGAAAAAATGGCAAAATTAGGGCGAAAATTGGTTCGCAGGCCGAAATTTAAAATTTTCCCTTTTTTGAGTTTGGGAAAAAATTCCCAAAAATCCCCACCCCCTGACACTCCACTACCACATTGCACCTTTCCATTCACTGATGAAATGCAGGCTCAAACCTCTCCCTTTTCCCCTAATTTCACATTGGGAAAATTTCCCAAGATTTCCCCACGCTCCGCTCTCCCGGTGACACATGTCACTCTCTGGTTCTAGTGGAGGTGCGCTCCAATTTCTCATCCTAGCGCTTTTACCACTTTGGAAAATTTCACCAAATCCTTCCGCCGCCCTTGACTTCCACCATCGACTGGACACGTGTTGGATTCTCATTGCTTTGCAGGTCTTTGCAAATTTCTTCATCCTCCCCCGCGGGCCCGCATGCAAGATTTTTACTTTGAACCCTTTTCCCACTTTGGTGAATTTTTCAAATTCACTCCGCTCCCCTGACCTCCGCTACCACATGGCACCAGTTCACTGGCTACAGGCCTGCCTTGGGAAATTTTTCCCAAAAACCTCCGTCGAGCCATAAATTGAAATTTACAAGGAGTTAGGAGGAAAAGTTTACCTTTTTCGAAAGGGGAAGAAAAATCCTATTTGATGAAGCCATCTCCAAAAAATTTTGAGTTCTTGAAATGTGTAAAATTTGATATTGAAGCACAAGAGAGGAAAGAAAGAAGGAAAGTTAGCCAAAATAAGAAGGGGGCTTATTTTGGATAACAATTTTGGCGACTCTCAAGGGTCATCTGCCTGCTGGATGAAATGACTAGCTTCCTGAAGCAATCCATTAGGTGATGGAGTCATGAATTTAACTTTCTTGTTACTCTCAACTCACAGAAAATATCTAGAATGAAGATTGTGAGAGTAGAACATTACTTGATCTGGAACCTAATCTGCAAAATATGCATGCTTGGGGAAGAAAAACTTGTGCAAAAGCACTTAGGGAAAAGTAAATATAAGCTACAGCAAAACAATGTGCACAAGCACTTGGAGGAATTAGAAATCTAAGCTAATATGTACAAGGTGAGAAGTTTCCCTTATAGTAATGATGCTTTAGATGGATTCCATTAACTAGAATCTACAGTTCTTCACCATCTAATGTAGACAATTGGATTGCATTTTTGTCCTTGCATTTTTTTACCATGTAGGGGCCACTCCAAATGGCATCAAATTTTGAATGCCTTCCTGGCTTTGCTCGGTCTGCATCCCATTTCAACACTAAATTTCAAACTTGGAAATTTCTAGCCTTAGCTTTCCTATCAAAGCTTCTCTTGATCAAAGCTTGGTCCTTTTCCATTGTTTGGGCTACATGCTCTTTGATTTCTTGGAGTTCCATAAACTCTAACAATTCCAATTGCTTCATGAGTTCCAATGTTGGCAAATCAAGTGACATAGGCAAGATTGCCTCTCTCCCATAAACAAGTCTGAATGGAGAGTTACCTATGGATATTTTGGGGGTTATCTTATCAGCCCATAGAGCTGATTTGAGCTTAGTGTGCCAAGTCCTCTGATTCTCATCAGTGTGCCAGAGTCCTCTTGATGATCCTTAATAGATTCTTGTTCGGAGACTCAGCTTGGCCATTACCTTGGGGGTAATAATTTGATGAAGTGTTGCTAATCTCTCTTTTCCTGTGAAGAATGCACAATTCTTGCACCTCTTGATCCATGCATAACAATCACTAAACACCTTGGGCCAATAACAACCATCCTTCATGATCTTAAGAGATCTTTAGAGTTGTCACTCTTAGAGAAAAATGACCCCCAGCTGATCCACCATGGAATTCTTCTAACATTCTCTCAATCTAATTTGTCCCAATGCATATCAGCAACACTCCATTGATATCCTTTTTGAACAAGATGCCATCAACAAGTGCATACGAAATAGCCTACAATCTGAAGTGTATTCTTTTAGCTTTGTTGATATTTGGAGAGTATAGGCTTGTTTGTAAGAAGTGCATCATGTCTTAGGTCCAACAATGAGTGAGCATACCACCATTTTCTTCTTCAACATCTCTTTGCTCTTGGTTGTCTTGCAACACCAAAACAACATTCTTCTCTTTGCTTGCTTCAATTGATTTGCTCAAGGAAAATTTCTCACACAATCCCTTTCCTCATACTAGCTTGGTGAATTTGATCTCAATGTCATAATCCATGACACGAGTAATCCACCCTACATGTTTTTCATTTAGATCTTTGTTGAGGAGGAAGTCTTTAACTCCGACATGAGAAACTAGCAGTTGAACCTTGTTGTTTGAAACTAGATGCTTAAATTTATTCAAGCTCCTAATATTTGTAAGCACATGCTTCTCAATGAAAGAATACCTTGCTTCATAGTGCTAAAAACTTTGGCTAAAGAAGACAATCGGCTACTCTGCATTTTCTTCATTTTACTGTACTAAAATTGCAGAAATTGTATCATCACCGCCAAATGCATAAATGATGAAATCCTTAGAGAAATCTGGGTTAATGAGAGTTGGAGCTTGTGAGATAGCTTCTTTGATTGACTCAAAACTTTCCTTACCTTCAGATTTCCATTTGAATGCCATACTTTTCGTCAACATCATAGTTATTGGCTTGACAAGGACTACAAAATTTGGAACAAACCTTTGAACAAAATTGATTCTTCCCAAGAAAATTTAAAGAGCCTTCTTATGTCTTGGTAATGATAGTGATTTTATTGCTTCAACCATCTTTGGAAATGATGTGGCCTAGGAGCTTGCCTTTATGAGCTAGAAAAATGCATTTTTTTGGGATTCAAGGATACCCCAAATCTTCTACATCTTTGGAACACTTATCTCAAATGAAAGAGATGATCTGTTGCACTTTTATAAAATACAGTAATATCATCTAGGTATATCAACACTATTTTGTTGATCAATCCCTTGAACTCCATATCCATATCCCTTTTGAAAGTGGCTCCGGCATTAGATAACCCAAATGGGATTTTTCTATATGCATAGGTTCCCCATTTGGTGGTGAAGGCTATTTTGAACTGATCATCTTCCTTTACCATGATCTGATTATACCCTGTATAACCATCTAGTAATGAAAACCTCTTAAATCCAACAACAACATGCAAAATTTGCTCCATAGAAAGAAGTGGGTAGTGATTGTTGAGGGACGCTCTATTCAAATATCTAAAGTCTACACGTAACCTGATTTCTCCACTCTTCTTTCTGACTGGAACCAAATTTGTAATTTGCAACCCAACTTGAATGCTTGATGGGGAATATCATACTCACCTCTATTAACTTATTCAATTCCTTCTTCATGAGAGGCTCAATGTGTGGATTGACCGGTCTTTGCTTTTTCCTGATGGGCTTAGCACTTGGATCTAGTTCAATTATGTGTTGAGCTAGATTGGGATTGAAACCTCTCAAGTCTTCATAGCTCCAAGCAAATACATCCAGGAACTCTTGACAAAGTTGCATGAATTCATGCCTTTCTTACCCGGTTTCCACTTTACCAACTTAAAGTGACTTTCCTTCTACAGTTGAGATGGGCTCTGAATCTTCTCCCTTGAATTGGATATTTACTTTCTCCTTCCTAAATTGATCATTAGGATTAACGACAAACTCCAAAGTCACAAGTCCTTTTTGCAGTTTTTTGGTTCTCAGCTGTACCACTTGATCACCATACTACTGTTCCAACTTTTCCTTTTTTTTGGATAATAAATCAGCTTATTCTTGTAAGAAATTGATGATTTCCTGGTCACTCTCAAACACTTGCCAACTTACATTATTGTCTGGCAATGATGGCCTCACAATCACATGGATGTTTGGCTACATTTTATCTCTTTTGATACTCTCTAGAACATCAAAGGTTGCTCCAAGTGCTGCAATCCTATCAGTAGCTTGGTTATCTTTCCTATGGATGGAGTTGATGCCAAAGCCCTCAAAGTCCTCAATGAGGTCCCACACCCTATTCTTATAACTCTTGAGTAGGTCATTCTTGGCTGAATGTTGTCCTTTAACTTGATTAACAATCAACTCATTATCACCAAAGACTTGTAAGTTTTTGATACCTCTCTTTCTTGACCAATGCAATCCATGTATCAAATCTTCATATTCAAAATTTTTGTTAGAACATGCAAACTGAAATCTAAAAGCTGAATAATACTTAATGCCTTGAGGTGAAAAAAGCATAGCTCCTCCTCCTACACCTATTCTACTTCTTGATCCATTAAATAATAACTGTCATACCTCATTGTTATCTTGATGGTATGGCTTTGTGATGCTAGGAAGAGGCTGATTTTATTCATGCATGCAATAGACTCGTAGTTCAGATTCTTCTATTTCCTTTTAGGGATAAAAACATGTATCTTGCTTTCCCATTCATCAAGGGTCAAATATGCAATGCTTCTAACTTTGGTGTCAGCTTCATGTGTTCTTGGATAATCCTCTTGATCAAATTCTAAACAGTTGGCATTGATTGGGCTTGAAGTATGAGGCTCAATGTGAAACTTTGTAATAGGTTCAGACCTGTTTATGGCCTTGGCTCCATACCTTGTCCTAAATAACATGTGTGACCAATCGGCAGATAAGTAGCCTCCAATTTCAGCTGTGAAATCCCTTGACAAACATATGGCAAAGAGTGGTGGCAAATCTATCACTGACACATCTTGCAAAACAGTGACATTGGGGCATGCATGCAAAGTAAGGATCAAATATTTAATTGCCCCAACTATTGTTACTGTTGTCCCATCTAATTGCACCACCCCTTTGGATATGACTTCATATTGAAGGCCCATATGATCAGCTATTTGCTTAGATATCATGGAACTACTTGCCCTAGAATCAATCATATAATTATGTACTGGTTTATCCCCAATGATCAATGAAACATAAAATGGAGGGGGGCTTCAAATTTTTACCTTGATGTCCTCCATGATGCCCTCCAGGATGAGTAGTGTTTGTGAGTACCTTCTCTTGCATATGAGTTGGCTGATTTGAGGTTGACCAATTCTTCATGGCAGCTTGTAGTAGATCCCTTTGGCCTGGGATGGATAGTGACTCCCACATAGATATGTTCACATTTGTCTTCTTCATTTGTTCAATGATGCTAAATGGAGTTGAAACATCCCTTTGCTGCCCCTTAGTCTACACATTCTTCTCTTGTATGTGGGCTGCAACAACCGATATTTGAGCTAGTCTAGAAGGTGGCTTGGGTTGTCCTTGCACATTTGGAACTGCATTTTGCTTGACAACACCTTGTGGAGTGATGGAAGGTTGTGGATCACCTGGAGCTAATGACTACCCTTCACCAATATTCCTCTTCTTTGACCGTGTGTTATCTGCTACACTCTGAGTAGGTGTTTGATTCATACCACAAAAAATCTTGAGCCTGCCAATTCACAAGTGTAGTCTCATTTGGAGTTGTATCTTGTTGAGATGTCCCTTTTTGTTGGTTTGTTTCCTAACTCACCTCACTCTATACGCCAGTTGTTGTCACCATATAAATCTTGGTTCAAAGCACCATTGAAGCACATAGACTGGTTGTGAGGTTCATTGCATGGGAAACACCAATCATACTCTTGAGCTATATTATTTTGCACTGGCACTAAGGCTTTAGAGGTAGATGCAACATTGGGGTTATAGGGATGAAATGGTCTATTGGCAGGAGGCCTTACTTGATTTTGATTTGTAGTTGGGTTGGGTGGCCTATTAGGCTGATATGGTTGTCTATTAGACTGAGTTTGAGACTGATAAGAAGGCCTAAAACTTTGGGCTTGCTGCCTCTTGAGCGTAACCAGCTCATTGCCCAAATTTTGTAATTGTTTCATAACTTCTTGAAGCTCATTTGAGGCACTAGAGGATGAAGTAGAAGTTTCATTTGAACTCTGATTTCTAGGAGTGGAAATAGGAGCTAAAGTAGGTGCTTGACTAGTACTTGGGCTTTCCAAGTCTGGATATAAGGGCATAGGAGGCCTAGGTGCAAGTTTACCAGCTTGGATCAAAATCTTCTCATCCCTAATGGCGATGTTATAAGCTGCAGGTATAGTTGCACCTCCCATGGATTGTATCAACATAGAAATGTCAGAATTTAAAGCCTTGAGAAAGTATAAGAAAAACACCTTGAGCTGTTGGCCTCACTACCAATGGGATTCTATCCCATGTTATTTGAAATCTGAAATTGAAGTCTGTTAGCTACTCATTGGGAGCTCTCTTGATAGTTGTCAGTTGCTCCAATAGAGACAAGTTGTCCCCCTTTTCTCCAAACTGGTTGTGGAGAGCTATGCACAACTGGTTCCAATTTTGGATAGAGCCTACCTCAAGGATCCTGAACCATTGCAAGGATTTCCCTTTGAATGAATATGCCAACAATTTGACAGTAATTTGCATCTCAACAATCTCATGGATTGCACAAACATTAGCAATGTCTTTGACATGATCACCAGGAGTGGTCTAATTTTCCCCAGTAAAGTATGGGATGTTCTTCAATGCTGCAATTGGAACTGGGTTTTGTGCATTGAGAGCAAGTGGGATGCTACCAATAAAGTTAACATAAGGATTGGGTTGTGCCATTATGATTGGCCTGAGAACCCTTGTTGATTGGGTGAAAGGTCTACCAGGTGGGGGAGTTGATAGAGTTCTATTTGGTGGAGATGGAGACCTTTGAATCCTTCTTCCCCTTTCTCTTCTTTCTGGGGATAATTGTAGATAATCAGAAAATCCCTCTTCTCTAGCCCTTGACCTTGTTTAGATCCTTCTCATGAATCTTCAAGCTTAGACTGCTGAAACCAGTTGATTCTATCCTTTTGGAGTCACCAGATGTGTAAATCAAGGCTCTTTTAAGAAAGAAACTTACAACAATTACACATCAACTTTGTTGTAATGAAGATGAAGACCTCTAAGGTCCCACTGGGCATGCCAAAACTATTAGTGAAAATCTACAGCACCCCCTAAATGACCTCCAGATCTATAGTTCAGAATGGGGTCATTTAGTGTGATTTCACAACATCGAATTTTCTCCAAGGTGTGGGAACCTACCAAATGAGAAAATTCTCCAGAGAAATTTAGTTCTTACTCCTCTGTTTAGGTGTATGCATGAATTTTGCAGAGGTTTAATGCTAAATCCTACTCTAAATTCCAAGGAGACAAAGATAAAGGATGCAAAAGGAAACAAAACTAAGTAAAAATGGTGATACACCAAAGGAGTGATGAACTTTTGTCTTGCAAATAAACAATAATCATAGAGATGTAACACCAAGCATGCACATATTGCCAGAATGTAATGAAAGACCATAAAACAATAATAAACGCATGAGAGGATTGGAAGATCATTCACAAAACATGCATTACCATTCCCAAATTTGATACAATGCATTACACTGGTATAAAGGAAAAAAATGTGTCACAGGTTCCATGGAAGGTCTGAAACTCCTCGAATTCACGTGCCAAGGGGAAGAGGGGAGTCTGCAAGAACAAAAACGTCCAACAACTTTACAAATAAGCCAAAACTGGCTTTTAATGGCAAAGCAAAAGGAGGGAAAGCAAAAAAAGTGGGAAAAATGGTTTATGAGCTCAAATACCAATCAAATCCCTTCAATTTCACCTACAAAGTGATGGGCTTCATGGACAAACCCATACGCCAAAGTACATTGTCCTGCAGATCGAAAAAACGACCCATACTTCATTAATTTTGGTGGTTGAATGTCAATTCTATATTTTTTACATGCCAGAGATGTTTTCTCATTTTTCTCCCACCAAACTCCACCAAAAAATAAAATTGAATAGTCCATCATGTGGATAATTTCAACATCTTTCCAATGATATAAAAAATGCAAAAATCCAAGCTCTGGATCAAACAATATGGCCCTCTGAAGATTTAGGGCAAAACTAGAAAAATTAGGGTGGGTTCACAGGCTGAAATTTGAAATATTTTCCTTTTTTTGAGTTTGGGAAAAAATTCCCAAAAAACCCCACCCCCTGACACTCCACTGCCACATGGCACCTTTCCATTCACTGATGAAACGTGGGCTCAAACCTCTCCCTTTTCCCCTGATTTCACATTGGGAAAATTTCCCAAGATTTCCCCACGCTCCGCTCTCCCAGTGACACGTGTCACTCTCTGGTTCTAGTGGAGGTGCACTCCAATTTCTCACCTTGGTGCTTTTACCACTTTGGAAAATTTCACCAAAACCTTCCGCCGCCCTTGACTTCCACCACTGACTGGACACGTGTCGGATTCTCATTGCTTGGTGGGCATTTGCAAATTTCTCCATCCTCCCCCACAAGATCATTTTTTTCCTTTGAACCCTTTTCCCACTTTGGTGAATTTTTCAACTTTTCTCTACTCCCCCGAACTTTGCTGCCACGTGGCACCATTTCATTGGCTACAGGCCTGCCTTGGGAAAATTTTCCCAAAAACCTCCGCCGAGCCATAACTCCAAATTTACAAGGAGTTAGGAGGAAAATTTTACCTTTCTGGAAAGGGGAATAAAAATCCTATCTGATGAAGCCATCTCTAGGAAATTTTGAGTGCTTAAAATGTGTAAATTTGATATTTAAGCACAAGGGAGGAAAGAAAGAAGGCAAGTTGGCCAAAATAAGAAGGGGGCTTATTTTGGATAACATAAACATTATACAAAATCACATTACTGTAGACAGTCACACACATTATACACAAAGGTGTTATCAATTAAATCTATTGTACAACCCTTTGAGATATCTAGGATGGACAATGTATCTCCACTAAATTTTTAATCATAACCCTTAAATCCCAGTTGGTGGGGGTGCTCTACTAGGATTTCTTCTATGGAGATTCCTATAAAGTTTGTTGAGGTTCAGTTGGTTGGCAGTAGCACTGAACTATCACCACTCGTAGTGCTAGAGAGCGTGTTTGTTAAGGCACGCTTCTGTCACTTTGTGGATGCGTGTGGTAGTGGTGTGAACTACCTTCTGGTAATGCTTGTTGAACTTGTATTCCAAGATCTTCTTCATGCCATTTTTTGTTTGGCCCAGTCATATTTGACAGTGGCTAATAAAAATCTAGGTCTTTGTTATCCTACTCTTAAAGCTCCCCCTATCACAATTTGTCAGACACCATCACTGTTTCTATTTTATATTGGCTAGCAACCGCTAGGTTATATTTTTTGCATTGGAATAATGTTTTTAACAGTTTTAAAATGTATAACCCATTTCCTATAAATAGTGCAATATGTACCACTCGTCTCATTCTCCTTCATCACTCAAATTTCTAGTTATCTTAGTAAAACTCTACAAATAAAAATAAGAATACTTGTGCTCATGTAAAATTCTTGTAAAGGTTTTGGAGTTAATAGTTTTTTAGGGGTTGAGGGGTCTGGGGGATCTGTATTGTCTCTGCCACAAATCTTGAACAATTTAGAGTTATGGTCCCGTCGACTCTTCATATTTTATTTAGATTTAAGTGAATTTAACTAGCAAGTGAAAGGAATGATAAGAAGATTGTTCTAAGCCACAATCTCAGATGATAATAACACACCACATTAGATTTGTAAAACATAAGATATTAAATACTATATTCGAAAATCCGTCATAATCCATAATGCTCAATATATTATAATTCAATGACTTGAATTACTCAATAAGAAAGATGTACATATAGGAGGAGGGAAGTGCAACTATTACCTAAATCAGTGGTGAATAACTCCCACTAACTGATATTGGTAGTTAAGCTAACTCTAAAAGACTAGTAAGCTAACTCCACACAACTAGTATACCTAAGCAAGCTAACCCAACAAGTGTAGGGCTAACACAAGTGTAATAATTATCCTAATAAATAAATAAAAGGATAAATAATAACCTTTACTAGGACCCTCCCATAAGCATAGCTTAGGTGGGTGAAAAAGAAGGTGGGTGCTGACAAAAAGGCCTGATGAGGTACCCACATACAATAACTGGTAAAATTAGACACCGCATGGTACCCAAAACCAGTAATAACAAAGTAGAGAGAAAAATCCTACTGCAAGATATTCTCAAAAGCTTGGCTCTAAAAAATTGTATAATGCTGAAGAAGTGTGGTGTGTAAAATGGTCTGAATCCACTGCTCAATCATAGAACTCAAAAACAACTGACACTGTGCTTCACCAAAACAGCTCCATGCAAGAATACTGTCAATAGAGTGATGTCAAAAATGCTAAAAAAAACACCAAACATAATTTGATTAACTGCTACAAATAGGTGTGCCATGATCCAAGAACAACCAATGATATAAGGTAAGTACACGAGATCCAAATAAATAGGAGTGCCACAATCTAAGAAAAGAAAAGGTAACAAGGTAAAGACACAAAATTTGAAGAAACAAGATCAATTGCTAGAAACAAGTGTGTCACAATCCAAGAACAATAACCAAAGCAACAAGGCAAGGACATGAAATCCAAATGAATATGAGTGCTACGGTCCAAGAAAATTCAAGGTAACAAGGAAAGGACATGAAACCCAAAGAATCATTATCAACACCACACCCTCCCATACTGTTGGATGAGTAGAGTGATACCACAGATCTGTTTGAGTTTCCAAAATCAACTACTCGAACACTAACAAACTAACATTGTGCTTCACTAGAATAGCTCCCCAACAAGAGAGACTGTCAACATGCCAAAAAAAGTGTTGAAAATGTAGATCCAAAATATCTCAACAAACAAGAGAGATAAAATGTATACACCCATAGATACAAGAATGCAACACCCAAAAGTTTAGGATGTCAGGCTCAACCGAAATTACACACACAACTGATTACAACACCCTCCCAAATCTAACACTTTATAATTAAGTGCATGCAAATATTACAATGAGTAAAATTACCTTTTACATTTGAAATATGTGTATAAAAATTTTACCAATGCGTAGATCTCGAAAAAATACACAATTTCAAACAAAAATTACCTTAATCCGATCTACGGATCAAAAGTTATGAGCTCTAAAAGGTTTTGCAATTAAACTAATATTTTAATGCTGATGTTTTTTTAAAAAGGTACACGTGACACCCAAATGTCTAAAGGGTAAAAGAGTTCATCCACACGATATAGAATTACGGCGAAAGGATAAAATCCTGCGCCCAAAACCTAAATTTCCAGAGGGTAAATCATTGCATTCAGAAGGTACACATCAATATCTAATGGATAAAAGAATGCACCCAAAGGGTACAAATATGTGTCTAGTGGATAAAAGAATGCATCCAAAACATAAACATTTAGAGGGTAAAAGAAATGGATTGGAAGGTACATGCTTATATCCAACGGATACATGAATGCATCCAAAGGGTATAAATTCACGTTCAGTGGATAACAAACTGCATCCAAAACAAAAATATCCATAGGGTAAGAGAATGCATCTGGAAGGTACACGCTTATATCCAATGGATAAAAGAATGCAATCAAAGGGTACAAATCTGCGTCTAGTGGATAAAAGATTGCATCTAAAAAATAAATATCCAGAGGGTAAAAGAATGCATCTGGAAGGTACACACTTATATCTAATGGATAAAATAATGCACCCAAAAAGTACAATTGTTAATACAAACTTTGACTGCAAATATCTCTTTTTCTGGCACGTGTATAAATAACAAAGAGAAACCCATAAATTTTCTCAAAAAAATCTAGAAAACTAATATAATGTTTGAGTCAAAAAACATGTCTGTACATAATTGTACGGATTTTTGAGAAATGTGCCAAAAAACCCTTTAAAATGAGCAAATTTGATTATCTCAAAACATGGTCAAGTTTACAGTGAATTCTAAAGTTTTGGCACCTTCCAAATCCAATGGCGCACTCTGTTTTGCATAAAAATGCATGTTGTAGAAAATTTCTAAAAAATTATGAATACATGAAAATAATAACCCTTGTTTACAAAGAAAAACTTACAGATGGATGTCTACATCATCTATAGATCTGATACCATGAAAGGAACAATAAGAAGATTGTTGCAAGCTGAAATCTTGGATGATAATAGCACACCACATTATATTTGCAAAATAGAAGAGTTAAAATACCATATACAGAAATCCATAATACTCAATACATTACAATACAATGACTTGATTTACTCAATAAGAAATATGTACATATAGGAGGAGGGAAGTGCAACTAATACCTAAATCAGTGGTGAATAACTCCCACTAACTGATATTGGTAGTTAAGTTAACTCTAAAAGACTAGTAAGCTAACTCCACACAACTGAGAAGCTAACTCAACACAACTAGTAATCTAACTCCACACAACTAGTACACCTAAGAAAGCTAACCCAAAAAGTGTAGGGCTAACACAAGTGTAAGAATTATCCTAATAATTAAATAAAAGGATTAATAATAACCTACACTAACAGTAAATTACTATTACAAATAAAATTAAAAAAAAACACATTCTTTAAAGTGGATATCTATTTAATGTATTCAACAGAGGATAATATTGTTTGAGAGAGATGATGTATGACATTGTAGGGGAAGTCAATATCTCCATGCATGTCAACAAGACACTCTCTTAGGAGAACATGTTTCTTAGAAGAACAAAAAAACCAACTCAAATCCTTTGTATCATCATTTACATTAAAGTTGGCGGAAGACATCAAATAGTACATAAATTTAACATCTTACATTGTCTTAAGGGGTAAAAAAAGTAGAATACAAATCATCTAGAAAAATACCATAGGAGTGGCACATTTGTCTCTGAGAATAAGATTATCATAACCATAATAATTGAGCTTATTGATTGCTCTCTGTGTGTCCTCCCTGTCGACATAATTAACAAAACCAAACCCCCTACTAACCCATGTATTCTGATCCATGGCCATGTAGACATGCGTGATGTGTCCAAACATCTTGAGAAGATCGTGTAGATCAACATTCATCGTTTCCTTGAATATATTGGTAACTCGATCAAAATTTTGATCATTTTTACAGCGTATTGTGTCACTGGAGCAGTCCATGACACCCCTGAGACTGGGAGGGATGTAGGTTGATCACCCGATAACGAAATAAGTGGCAATACCACCAGCACTACTTCCACCTATGGTGAGGCCCTCAAAGGCCTTATCCATTGCTAAGGTGTCTATGAAACTGGGGATAAGATCCTTGTAAGTCCATTTTGATGTCCAATGATCACCCTTCTTACCACAGATATGAAAAACCATGAGCACCAAACCACCCTTAAAGCCAACCAGGATGGAAAGTGTATCTCCAACAGATTTTGAATCATTGGCCTTGGATCCTAGCGGGTAGGGGCACTACTATAGGATTTATTATAAGGATATGCATGTAAAGTTTTCTAAGGGTTCTTGGTTGGCAATAGCGCTGAACTAGTGCCACTCACAATGCTAGAGATCATGCTTGTTAAGGCACACTTTGGCCAATTTGTGGATGTGCATCGTAGTGGTGTGAACCACCTTCTGGCCGTTCTCATTAAGCTTGTATTCCATGATATTCTTCATGCCATTTTCCTCTGGCCCAATGATATTCAGAGGTAAGTGATGAAAATATAGGTCTTCGTTATCATCCTCTTTAATCTCCCCCATTACACTTTTCTAGACACCATCATTGTTTCTATTTTTTATTGGCTAGTGGCAGCTAGGATTTATTTTTTGCTTTAGAATAACGTTTTTAACAGTTTTAAATGTCATTAAATTTATGTTTTAAAATTTATAACCCATTCCTATAAATAATGGAATATGTAACCCTTGTCTCATTCTCCTTAATCATAATCTAACAATTGTGTGGGGCTTGTGTGTGTATCATTATCCTCCTATTCAAGCTCCCCCACATCTCACTCTGTCACATGCAATAACTGTCGTCCCTATCTCAAGAAAAGGAAAGAGAGGTGAAATCCTCATGTGTCTAGAGCAACATTATCATTGGTTTGCAAACACTCAAATCATTGGTTATCACAGTAAAAACCTACAAATAAAAATAAGAATACTTATGTTTGCGTAAAATTCTTATCTATGGAGGACAATGCATCTCCACTAGATTTAAGCTTAAGGTTTTTTTCAATAAAAAATTAATGTTTTTAAATTTTGTTTAATCCCCACAAATCTAAAAAATCATCAAGTACTAAACAACATAGAATAACACTTGATAACACAAGTTTCTCTTTTAGAAGGACATGTTTCTTAGAAGAACAAAGAAACTGACTCAAATCCTTTGTAGCATCATTTACATTAAAGTTAGTGGAAGAGATCAAATAGTATAGAAATTCAACATCTTGCATTGCCTTAAGGGTTAAAAGAATTAGAATACAAATCATCTAAAAAAATACCACATGAGTGTCCCATTAGACTCTAAGAATAAGATTATCATAACCATAACCATTGAGCTTATTGATAGCTCTTTATGCATCCTCTCTGATGAAAAAATTAATTAAAAAAAAAACCCCTTTTAACCCCCATCTTCTGATTTATGGCCACATAGAAAATCATGATATATCCAAATGACTTTAAAATCTCATGTAGATAAGCATCCATGATGTCCTCAAAAAGATTGGTAACTCGATCAGAATTTTCATCATTTTTAAGGCGCATGGTGTCATCGGAGTGGTCCATGACACCCCTGAGACTGGGAGGGATGTAGGTTGATCACCTAGTAGTGGAAGAAGTGGCAGTACTGCCAGTGCTACTTCCACCTGCGGTGAGGCCCTCAGTGTCTTTATCCATTGTTAAGGTGTCTATGGCATTGGTGGGGGTGAGATCCTTGTAATTTCATTTTGATGTCTAGTGATCGCCCTTCTTACCGTAGATATGGAAAATCATGAGCACCACACCACCCTTGGGGCCAGGAAAGATATGCTTGTAAATTTCTTTGATGGTTCTTGGTTGGCAACAACACCAAACTTGTGCTACTCACGACGCTAAAGATCACACTTGTTAAGGAACGCTTTGGCCACTTTGTGGATGTGCATCATAGTGGTTTGAACCACCTTTTGGTTGTGCTTATTGAACTTATATTCCAATATCTCCTTCATGCAATTTTCATCTGGACCAATGATATTTGGTAGTGGTTGATGAAAATATAGGTCTTTGTTATCCTCCTCTTTAAGCTCCCCCCATCACACTTTGTTGAAAACCATCATTGTTTCTATTTTATATTGGATAGTAGATGCTAGGATTTATTTTTTTGCTTTGGAATAACATTTTTAACAGTTTTAAAATGTTATTTCAAACCTTGCTAATATTTTTGAGAAATCTATTTTCATTCCTGGATCATCGATAAATGGTTCGTTTGGTCACGATGCAATATTCCTATATGATCATGATGCAATCTTCCACTCAACAATAAACAAAAAATCTTTAAAATAATGATATGAAAACAATAAACAAAAAATGTTTCAGTTCTATACGTCCTAGCAGCCGCTAGGCTTTATTTTTTCTTTGGAACAATGTTTTATCATTTTGAAACTGTCATTAAGATTAACATATGAAGATCTAGTAAAAAATCATTTTATGATTTCCGGGAAACCTCCATGGATCTGTAAATCAATAAGCATAGGGGAGAGGGACTAGTAGTGGTATAATCTAAGTTAAGGGGTCCACACAATTAGTTTTTTATCGCATGAGATTGTGATTTTTTCACTAATATGTAGTTCAAATTTGTGTTAGCTTATATTTTTTCTTTGGAATATTCAATAGGAGGGAAAGCCATATTTTGAATTTATTTAAAATAATAAATTTGAGATACACTACAACCAAGGTGGAAACCAATACTTGAATATGGGTGAATGCTTACACATTGAATTTTTTATACTTGTACATGGGTTTAAGGTCTTACATGTCATGATGTGATTGGATACTCTACATAATTATTATGTAAAAAAAAAAATAACTACTAGATAGTATTATGACAACTATCAATTTAAAAATGTCTTTAAGATTAAACCATGCATAATTGGGGAAAATATATTTTTTATTTCAGAGAATCCAACATCGATGTGCGAAACAAAAGTTTAAACTCTGTAGATCTGGGAAAACTCGTTCTTTTATTAGTCCATGATACTCGATTGTCTCTTCACAAAAGTTAGAGAAAAATGTTTTTCTTACCCAACAAGGAATTGGAAAAAATGATTGCGCACTGTGAATATTTAAGAACCTTAAGGTAGTTACTTTATTCCATAAAAATGCACAATACATTATTGGATTTGGAAGAAAAGTATATAATTCAAATGCCAGTTGTGCGTTTGAATGTTTTCAATGATCTACACATGTTTTTGTGCTCTCCTGCATGTTTCAACCATGCATATAATTTAATATAGATTTTTGAATCACTCTTACAATTTCCATCAAATCTCCAGTATGTTGGGCTTTTAAGAGTAATTTCCTCTTTAACCTCATGCGACAAGAATCTCTCATCATCGATCAAAATTATATTGTTTTCACCATAGATATTACCATAAGTTTCTACTATTTGTTGGCTTCTATTTGTTTTGAACTTACATTTTTGGCATCCCCAAATGAACCTGAAGAAGGTTTCTTGCACCCATCTAAAGTTTTTGATGAAGATGTATTTCACCGTTATTGAATCTATAACTGAAGACCATAAGACAGTGTCAAAATATTTTGATGCAGTACTTATCAATTCAGAACTAAAATCTTGTTCACAGTATTCATTATTCATGGATCTAAAATCTAGAACCATATTGCGAGGTATTTTGTCGCCAATACCAAAAAATCCAAACAACAAACCTTCAACTCCCAAAACTAGTAATTTCCAAGGCTTCCCAATAGGATCTATAAAAATAACTCAGAATCAATGTAAGCTTCCAAAAGTGATTAAAAAAAGGAATTGAAGCATTTAATCAAAACTTAAAAACAACTTATAAAACAACATACAAAACTATGACATCATCTTAATCACAGTGAATATATAAATATTTCCTACTATTAAATTTGTAATCTCAACATATAAAATAAAGAGTGACCATATAACTGTATGAATGAATATCATTGTAAATTGTTTTGAAATAATTAATATTTATATATTTTCTATTTCCTGTAATTTTTGGATGCCCTCCATAACACTCAAACCATGACACAATATCTGTGTTATTTTTATGTACAAATTGGTCAATCAACCACTTATCTTTGAAACAATTTTCTTCATTGGATTTCTTCCCCACCATAAAATTTTCTAGAGGGTTTCCCTTTGGGCCAATTGTAATACACAATGTGTTTCTAAGGCCGAAAACAACACCATCTCTACTAAAAATCTTTTGAAGATCTATTTCTGCAATTTTGTCTTCTACACAATAATATTATTTACCCAAAATAATAAACGGTTTAAATTCAAACGCTATTATTTTTTCAAATCCTTAATCAACTTTTCAACTTCGGTGTAAGAGAGATAGCTAGACCAAAATCCCACTTCACATTTTTCTGCGAGTATCTTTAAAAATTCCTTGAGCCCACCTCGCAAGTTGAGAGTCTCTTTACCAAACTTGATTGTCAAATATTTTTAGGATTGGTTTTTATCATAGATTAAATCCTGCAAATCTAAAATAATTAAATAATCCTCTTGGCCAACTACATAGAAGTAATTTTTTCTCAATTATGCACAATTTGATATTAACAAATTCAAATAATGAAACTTTTAGTATGTTAACACTTACCAATTGAGACTCTATCTTAGATTCCCTTGCACTCCCCCTCTGGAGGTTCTGATGATGCTCGTTCTGTATAAAAATAGTAATCATTTTAAAATAAATTTTAAGTCGATGTAAAAAATACTTGAAACAACTCACTTTTATACAATATTTCATAGATGTATTTGTATATTAGTGACCAATAGGCATAAGCCATTAATTCCTGGACTATGTTTGGGTTGACAATCTATGATGGGCTTAGTGACCGCTAATAGCCAACTGTACAAAAGTAAGTATTTTATGATTGTATGCCGATAAATATTCACCAATAAACCAAAAATTTACTCAATTCACAATAAATCTAATTAAAAGATGCATATTAATGACCGTTAGGGTAATACATATTACAAATAAACCACTTTGCTAGATAGGTTCCTTTAATTATGATGGTCTTATAAATGGTTTTATTTATAACTGTATATGACTATCATACCATTTTCCGTCTACGAGTTCATGCGTGACATGCCAACAATCTCCCCATTTGGCATAAAATATGAAAAAAATTGAAGTTATTATTATAAATAAAGTAAACAATGGCAATCGAAAACATCTTGTAGTGATAAATTTATAAAAAAGGTATTTCCCACTCACCTTTTATAGATTCATTGGATGGGATGGTCAACAATATATGGGGCAACAATATTGAATTGGTTGTGACATACTAAGATCAAAATCATCTCATTTGTTTGTATGTAGAGAGGAAGAGACAATGTCTTACTCTATTATTTGGTTGTCTGCATAAATATTGTATATATCAGTTCAAAAGCATTAAACTAATAGAATTGTTAAAGTGATCTTAATGAATGTACCTTTTTTTCAAATGAAAATACTAGTGTTGTAAAAACATTTATTGATCATGCAATTCAATAATAAAAACTACAGATAGACCTGAGTCAACCAAAGCTTGCACTGCAACACTACTTCCATACAACATTATAATTGAAGAAGTATTGAAAGCAAGTCAAGTGAACATATGAGACAAAAAAAATAAGATCTCTTGTAAATAAAATGATTTCTCTTTCCTCGTAGGCAAATTTCTCTTACAGTCACCATTTTCTGCATAATTTGATCCATCCAATTCGTGGAGATTTTAGCTATATCCCCATCATCAACATCACAATTGTGCACATTAGTTATTGTGTACATAAGACACAATCTCTTAAATTTTCCACTGCTATCATAAAATATGTAACAACCTTCCATAAATGATTCCCCCTCATCTTTTACTGTTTGCATGTATTTTTTTACCGTCTCTCTTAAAAAATTTTAAGAAGCAAAAATTAAGAGCACAATAATTACACAATTTAACAGACTAGATCCAAAAATTGTAAGTAGTTCCATTATTGCATCGAAAGTGAGCACACTAGACAAATTGCAGAAATATGCGATTGCAAATTCTACATTGAATGGATTATTTGACGAAATAGAACATATTGTTGACTTGAGCTAGAAGGGATATGCATATTGATAGGTAAAGTCTTTGATGTCTTCCATCCTTAATGGAATATTTTGTTCCATTGCAATCACGTAGTTATCTATAATTTATTGACTTCTCACTGGGATAACCTTTGGTACTTTAGCAAAAATTTTATTTTTACCAATTTTTCATTTCCTCTAGAATCAACTTTTCTTTTTTCTTCAGTTTATTCTCTTAAGAGTACACACAACTGGCGGAAGTGAGATTCATGCACACCATATTTTTCAACAATATTTTTTTCAGTGCATTCCACCAATACATAATTACATGGATATTTACTTTTCATATATTTTAGAAAATTTTCTCTCATCGTTTTATCATCTTTTACTCTTTTCCAGTAAGTATCTAAAGTCTCTGCTATGACACCTGTTTCAATAGAGCGATTTATCCATACTTTTTTCTGTTTACACTTTATCTACTAGAATTAATATCTCCTCATCAGTCATTCCTCTTGCATTCCTAAAGTAATTCACAATGAACCTTTCTAATGAATTTGGTTGAAATTTAGGCTCGTTATCCTTAAGAGGAGAACAAGTCATCCCACCGCCTTTAAATAAATCAATGGTTGTTGTCAAATTTGTCCATATGTACTCAGGTAAATATAAAAATGTCATATTTTCATGAAGGGTCTCTATCTTCAAAATTTTGAAAATAGAAAGAAATTACATCTCAAAACATTGCATTGAAAGATGAAATAGTATATTTATTTTTTGCATATTACAAAATTAAATTTTAAGAAAAAATGCACTAAAATTAAGTTTTGTTATCTTCAAGTTGTCTAACTTTGATTTGCCCACTCTGGGCCTCTGAGGACATCCTAGGGATCTCTAAATCATTTGCACCTTGCAGAGTATATCAATAAAATTGATATCAATCTAATTTTTGGTTAGATCATTTTCTTGCTGTAAAATTTTAACAATAACTTCGTAAGGAGTGTGTGAAGACATAATGCAATCCTTTCTAAACTGCATCTTAGTATGTAATGACTTGTATTTTCTTGCAGCCAAGATTTTTTTTTGGGCACAAATGGTATGTTGTCCATTAAGAATGTAGAACTGCACTTCATCCCTTTTCAGGTCATATGGATCACCGAGTTACACAATTTCCTTAGTGTAGGAATAACATTAATCAACATTGAATAGACAAGAAGGTCAAAATTCTCATCATGCATAAGATGTAATTTTTATTGTAGAAGTGTCAAATGGAACCTAGAAACTTCAATTTGAAAAGCATCACCATTAAACAAAAATAATTTTAATTGTTCAACATTTCAAGTTTCAGTTTGCTTAAATATACTAGTCCTTTTCTTCAACAACAAATCTGATTTCTTATTATTTTTAAGCCCTTGCAACTTTGAATTAGATGGGTTTATCTCTAATTTGGAAAAATAGTATCTCCACAACATTGTAAATAGCTTTGCATGTTTTTGGTAGAGAAATAAAAAAAATTCTAATTAAATAATGACAAATAGAAGAGGTATACTCATTTCTATACAAATTTTTAAATACCAAATTCATTTTATTATGAAATTCAAGGGAATTTCTACAACCTATTTTGTTTTCTGATTATATGAAATTTTCCAAATTCAAAGCATATTTAAGACAAGGTCACGCCTTATTTTCTTTAGATGCCTTCATTTCCAGTTTCTTGAACAATGGAACTTCCAACTCCATGCCAAGACTAAGTCACTTATTCATTACGATGTCAATGCGTTCAACCTAAATACAAAATGTTTGCTTATCAATACATTTTGAAGTTAGTACCATACCAAATTCTTTGAAAATGTCCTCATCAACAAAAAATAACCATAGATCATCATGGCAATTTTATGGGGAATACATTTCTACAAACCAATCATTGTCTTTTTTTTTCCAATCCTCTTCTCCTTCAATAAAAAAAAAATTCATGAATGGAGTGTGGCCAATGGAAGACATATTACCTGAAAAAAGGAATTAAAGAAATTAATATTTCGTAAGTAATTGGAAAGGACAAATACTGTTTCTTAATAGTGCAATAACAACGAGATGTTGTATCGTAATTTCATTACTTTCATAGAGTAAAATTCAATAGGAATAAATATGTATAGCATAGTGGTTTTTAGGCATACTTCAAGCGTCCTTTAGTTATAAAAAACAAGAAAGCATTAATAAATTTTCTTGTTATGCGTTGCACTAAGAAATTTAAACAATTACTCGCTATTAAATTTGGTTTGTTTCAAGTAGTGAATTTTTTTCTAGAAGTAAATACTAGTGGCCATTAGCATCTGTATATTCCCATCACTATAAAAACCATATTTGAGTTACACTACATCACTTTGAAAACATGGAATCCGAAATTGGTGATAGGGTTGAGAATTGAATATTTAATAATAACAAATCTTACATGTCGTGATGTGTTTGGTAATTGTAATTAGGTGCCTTTTATAGTTCTCATAAGATATATCATGTATATCACATAATTGAAATCAAATAATATATAGGAAAATGTATAACAACTGCTAGGTTTAATTAGTAATCGAAATTTCTCGATTTCCTGGTATCAAGCCTTGATAGTTTCTTATTTAAAAGTTAGTGATCGAGTAAGAAAAAAATCATGGAAAATCGTAATGTCTGTTTGGATCCTTGCGGTGGCTAATATACCTAATGTGTGATAGGCTTAAGATTAGGTGTTTGACTATGTGTATTGTATTCACTTGAATCTATGTTTTGAATCATGTATATTCAGAAAAATTCATAAGAATTTTTCATGTCTTGGAGTATTTGTTGTCTTCTCTTATCTTGGAACATCAAAGAAATGTAGTAAGCATCCTCCCTGGTAGTCGCTAGTCTTGTAAAATTTAAATACAATAACGGATCATAGTTGGTTTTTAGTGAAGTTGTACTACTTGTCTCGTATAAAATACAACAAATATCCTAGCTGCCACCAACATCAAGATAATATATTACGCTAGGAATAACATGTAATATAATTCGAATATTCTTGTGTTAATTACATCTATTCAGAAAAGTGGTAAATATTTTTAATTACACGTATTCAAAAAAGTGATAAATATTTTTCTTGTCTTTGAATTTTAGTTATCTTCTCTTGTCTTGGAACATCAAAGAAATGAAAATTCTTGGTGACCGCTAAGGTATCAATGAAAAATTTTAGTAACCACTAAGTTTTCTTCCACATCTCTCGAAACTGACATATGCCTACAAAAAGTACGATCAACATTATCAAAGTTTGACTCAAGCGTAACTAAACCTCTTGGAATGGTATTTTTCTTCAACTGAATAATATCTTTACCAAAAAAGGTTTCTCTTCCCTCATTAATACTGACCATTGGTTCCCAATCCACATGTTGATTTGTGAATTCCCCTTTGTTTTGTAAAAATATTTGAATTCGGGGATCGTCTTCAAAAACTTGCCAATGCTTGACATTATCAAGGACATTCGGTCTTGTCAGAACCTCAATGTCATATTCACAATATGGAGACATTGTGTAATTTTCAAACCTAGACCCTAGTATTTCCAATCTCTTTGCTACAACATTTTGTTTTCTCTCATGGTACACACTGTTGAAGGAGTCAAACATTTTGATGAAATCCCAAACTGCATGCTTATATTGCTTCATTCTCTGATTATTTTTTGCATACAGCTTGCGTAATTGCTTGACTACTAATCCAAGCAATCCTTAAACCCAAAAGCAATGCTTCATATTATGCAATATTGTTAATGCATTTGAACTAGATTTTAAAATAAAAGTTGAACTCTCTCTTATATGGGGATATCAATACAATACTAGCACCATTTCAAAAATTAGAACAAGCTCCATTAAACATCAAATTCCAAGGAGAACCAAGTTTCTTAGGGAATTTGCATTTATCAATTTCATATTCCTTGAAATCTACATAACCAACAAAATTGTCAACATCTACATCTGTATATAATACTTCATATGAAGCATTTTTTGGATCTTCAATCAGATGTAGCATCTTCTTTTTCAGCATATAACTTCACATGATTTCCTTCCAATGGTATTATTACGTATGGTATATCCATTTTCACATTTTTCACCCACACTAGTAGCCCATTTCCTTGATAAGAGCATGCCCCATTTGGCTGAGCAATCCACAATAACCACATTCATAGTTAAGGATTTTCCAAGGTAAGTTGCTAACTACACTACTAATCCCTTGACATATCCAATCATAGGAACTTCCCTTGAATCCATAGCTGTGCATTTTCCAAAGGTTGTTGTCACTCTTATGTTCAATTTTTTCATCACCTCAAGAGGCCTCAAATTACATGAAGCTCTTGAATCAAACATGCAGTTATGCACTAACCTATCCTTGATGATCAAAGTCGTGTAAAAAGGATCAACATCAAGTTGATATTTTTTATGTGAGGTGCCCAAGTATACTGCTGGTGATTCTCCCAATTCTTCTAGGGCTTGTGGTATCTCAAGCTCTATGATGACAGGAGGAAGATCCACACCATTCACATTAATACCTTGTGTTGTTATCTCTTCTTTAAATCCCAAATACTCAAATGCCCACTTTCTATGCTCAAGAATTCTGAGCAATTCAACAATATGTACTGTGACTTTGATTTGAATCAAAATATGGGCTATATCACATGAAGCATACTTGGGTAAGGTGGTGTTGGATGGGAGATTTGTGATTCCCTCTGGTGGTATAATAGTCTTTGCAAATTGGGCATTAGATGGGGTACAAGTCTTATTTGGAGCAACATGGCCTTTGCTGAGTGTATCTTTTTAGGGGTTTCCCTGGGAATATTAGTGAGAAGTGGAGTTTTTTGTTTGGCCTAAGGACCTCCCCCTTTAACAACTCTACTTCTTGTATTATGTTCCTTTTCTTGTGCAACCACTGTATTCATCAATAGTTGTCCTATCTTCCTCATAAGGTATTCCCCCATCATACTTCTTAATCATCAAGGCCCTTAGGTATTCAAAGTCATGATTAGGTAAATCAAAATCCTAAACCCTATCAATCTCAACACCATCATCATGTGAGAGAGGTAATACTCGATGAATGCAATCCCAAAAACTCTGAACAGTCTTGACACTTATTAGATCAGTTGAAGTAGCCCTCTGTTGTGAATTTTGAGGGTATTCCATCATGCACACATCACCATAAGCTTATCATCATTTACCTCTTTACCCTAATTACTTAAATCACATGGGGAGTGTGGAAGGAAACACTTATCACACCAATCAATAATGTGGGCATCTTCCATCATAGCAACCCTGACATTCAAAGGATCTAGGACCAATCTGTTCTCTCTAAGTTGTGGTTGTTTATTACCTGATCCCATGGGCCCCTTTCCTTTTTCATCTGACCTATGATCATTTCTAGGATGATTTCCAAATCTATACTGATTTTGTGGTATATATTGACCATGAGAGCTCTATCTATCCCTTTTTCTTCTTTGGAAAACTTATACAATATTTCTTTAACCGCCCCAGCCAAATAGTTCATGACCTCCTCTAGATCAACTGCTTTACTCACCCTAGGTCTATCAGGGTCGATCAGTTTGACACATTCTCTCTTGGGAGGTTTGCCAACTACCTTGATATTATTTTCAATTTGCAAGGCCATAGTGAAAGCCTTCCTTAATGTTCTAGGGATCTTGTCTCTCAAGTAGTATGTAACCTTTTTGTCAAAGGCATAAGAATATTTGACTAAACAAGACTCATCACTTGGCCTAAGGATTATAGGTAATCTATTCAGAGTCTTATTGAATCTTGTATTAAAATCTTGGACAAACTCATTGGGATTATTTTTAATATTTTTGAATTCAAACAGAAGGAACCTTGGGTCAGTCTTATCCCCATACTATAATCTGAAGGCATTTTTCATCTCCATCCATGAGTCTATTGAATTTTCTAGTAAATCCTTATACCAGTCATGTGTATCTTCTTCAAGGTTATGAATGAATAATTTTATGTACACATCCTCATACTCAATCTCAAAATATTCCATCATATTAACAAAAAGTCTCAAATTATGATCCCCAGTAATGGCATTATTTCCTTGAAATTTAGTAATCTTGTTCCTCACATCTCGGGGGTACAACATTAAGATACCCAGCCATGCCTCTAAAATTTATCGATCTAAAATTATTGACAACAAAAGGTGGTTTAGGTGGAGGCTGAGCCATATTATCTTGAGAAGGTGATCCTATAGGAGAATCAAAATGGTAGGGTACCAAGGGCCTTTTGAGCACATGAGTATAAATTTCTAAGTGAATATACTCTAATGATTCACTTTTGTGAAACACCCTATCAGTCCTAGATGATGAAGGGAAAAAATAAGGGATATGTTTTTCAGACACAAATGATTGCCCTTTAACAATTGGAGAATTTAGTTATTTACAAAGTTTATTTGATTCAGAATTATCCTGAAGATGTAGGATAGTCCTAAACTACAAGATGATCATCTTCCAACATTGGTACAACCTTTTATTTTGACTCTTGACTTACCAACACTCTCCAGACTTGTATTCCTTCTGAATTTTCCTTCCCAAGCTCTAGAAATAACTTTCTAGTAGGATCCCTAGTGAAGAAAGATATTCTTCCTTTCAGCTTTGTGAATATTAATGACAAAAAATTCTTGATAAAAATTTAGACACTGGTAGCCGCCAAAAATTGTAAACTAACACGGAATCACCACCAAGGATTTTCACCTTAGATATGTTAAAACATTGTCAGTAATTTGTCAACTATTTATCAACACTCAATTTCTACAAATCTTGATGGATCTGATCATCCTTTGTCGATTTTTATTAATATCCACATGATTTAATGCAACATTTACTAAAACTAGACAATATTGCACAACAAACTCCTGATCTCATACAATTCTCACAAATTTTAATAAATGATGATATATAAAACAACAAATTTGCATATGAATCATTACCAGAGGTCGATGTGCATATGTATTTGCACAAATAGTCCCCAGAAATGGTGCCAAATTAGTGTTGGTACCCAAATTGATCCCTCTAAAACCGAGCAGCATCACAAGTTGATCAAGATGTTTAGAGGCAAATAAATCATAATAGGAGTCATTTTGTAGCTGGGGATGGATTCTAGATGACTCTTTATCACTCTTGTTTGGAAAGGATTGGGTGTCATTGTGCTAAGAGTTTGACCTACCCTTACTCCTTTAGGTTGTGCCTTCAACTAGGGTGAAAGGACCCACTTTGTGACTTATATTAGTGGAAATTATCAACAGATTAACAATATTTGACTCTTCCTTTACAATATTTTGAAGGAGACCTTGAGAAAACACGGTCAATACAAAATAACCTAAATCTCACGAGTTTTCACCTTATAAAATGAAGATGTTATCTAGACAAGGTCCAGGTCACTAAAGACAAGGATAAAAAGTGATTGCATCTACATATTTTGGTAAAGGATGGACACATTTAATGATTTTATTTAGAATTTGTGGATATACAGTGTAAGAAGGGATGGTTCATGTATGATATATCACTGAATATGTCATTTATGGTTGGTAAGTTAAGTAGGATAAAGTTGATTATACAAAATTCTTGAGAGCTTATAGAAAATGTTGAAAAATCTATAAAGTAAAATGATAAATGGCTTCAAATAGTCAGGATGAACCTTCAACTAGAAAATTGTGCATCTATGAAATCTCAAAGACAGATAGTTTCACACATTCTTCAAGGATTTAACATAAGAACTCATGTTAAAGACTTAATTAAACCTCATAAGTCCCTGATCTATCACGCTTATGATACACTCATAAACTGAAAAGCAATCTGTATCACTGAAATGAAATTAAAGTGAATTTAAATTGTTTATTGCATTATGAAATGAAATCTCTCTTCATAATGTAATTGAAAATGCCAGAATACTATCATGAGGATGAGATCTTGTGTGATTTCAGAGGGATTCCTAATGTAAGATTGCAACAGGAACACAGATGACCATTTGAAGATGTTTCAAAATGATAGTAGACACAACATGGTTCATGATTAACACAAATTACTTAAGGTTTTTCAAATTGATCAATAAGGGAAAGTTTGTTTACAATCTCAAATCTTATTAATGGTTGTACATTCGCAACCATCTTCACATGATCAATTTCAAAGATACACAAGAAATAATTGGTTTTTCAAATAAGTTCCTTTGGAAAATGGCTTTTCTCATCTTTCTATCCTTATCTTTTCTCTGAATAAATCTCAGAAAAATTAAACCCCTCCTTTTTCATGATTATCCTTTTTCCTTTTATATCATATCCTTTACTTGTTAACCTTAAAAGTTATATCCGCTAAAAGTTTAAATATTCCTAAGAATATTCCCTTTTCAAAATTTGTTCTAGAACATGGCATTTAGAAAGGTTTTTCTTTTAAATTTTTCCAGGTGTACAAATCACAAGTCTTTTCAATCATCTTCACTAGTGCTTAACTGGGATATTTGGTCATTACTATGGTGATTAATTTGAATCATTCTTGCCTGATATTGATTAGGTAATCATTTCAAACCATCTCTAAACACTTCTGGATGACACTGATATGACATATATCCATACTCACTTTTCAATAATCTGCCTTGGGTGCCACACACTCTGCTTCATGTCTCATTGGCTTAATTTCCACACATATTTTCTATTGAATCACCTTGCTTTACTAGCTCTACTAATTCCTAACCTTTTCCAATTCTTAAATTCTCCTCTGTGTGAACTGAACAAAATCTCCTTCATTTCAGGGGAAATATTACATCAAATCAAAACATATGTCTCCTTTTCATTATAATCACTTGGCTCAATTTCATCTATCATCACACCTTGGGTCTTGTTCTTGTATCCTCGCCAGTATAAGCATCATATCTTTTGAATAATTCATTAACCTCATCCGAGCATCTGGTGAAGGTATCTTGCTAGCTCACGACCTAGATATTGGAATGCAATGGCCCATTTTCTTGCTTGTATTCAGAGGACTTAAACTCAGAATTCTATTTTTAATCTTAAGCATGGTCTTAATGAATGAGAAGTCTTTCTGTTAGGGCTTATGTTTGATATAGGATGTGCAGGTAAGAAATCAATTTCATGTCCCCAGGGCTCTTCTTGAACATACCGATAAGTCCTCCAAATTTAGCACTTCTTACATTGAGAGCTTCATCAACCCAATTTATTTTGATCAATTTCCTGTGATTCCATTTAGCCTCTCCTAGGTTATGATATCTTCCAGTATTTTTAGATTCCTTTAGAATTCAGTTGAAACAATCCCAAAGATCCTTAACCAACTCATCATAGCTGGGTAATGAGAGTAAGACCTGGGAAGAATCCTTCGGGAAAATATCATTGTCACATTGTTCAATGTCCATCAATTTCTTAATGTGATTTTTGAGGGGTCTTCATACTTTGATCTTGCTTCCAGAATTATTCCTTTTCCCCTCTTGGTCAATTCTCAATCCATGTGTTGTATGATAAATCCTCCATCGACACAGTGTTTACCTTATTATTTCCCACAGGGGTAGATTATAGTAGGCACGTGAAAAGTTTGACTAGTCTGCCCTTTCAACTGGAGACAAGAACTAAAGGCCTTAGACTTCCTGCCTTTAGTTTCAACAAGTTTCATTCCATCTAGGGTCATCAACTTTTTGCAGAAGATCCATTCACTGCCTCAGACACTCTTTGCTTCAATTATTCCCTTGAAGGTTTTCCCAAGGGAATAATCTGAATGTTTATAATCATTTACTGTTATGTCTTCTCTTATTTTAACCTCAAAAGGGGTTGCTATTTCCAAGGTCCTTGCTCCAGATGAATCAGTGTGGGTTTTTGTGATGGTCCTGACCCTTTTTAAGGCTATCACTACCTTTGGAAAAGACAGAGTAGTAAGGCCAACAACTTTCATAGGGAGGACCTCTTTTTCTTCCTTTGAAATCAAATCACTGATCCATCCCTTTTCTAATCTTGTTATAGCTCTTGTTTCTTGTGATTCATGTTGGAGTTTCTTAGGAACAACTACCATTTTCTTGGATACTTCATGTTCATTTTACACCAATGATTGTGTCTGTTCTTGATTACTTATTTCGATGGTCCCTATGCCAATCTCACCTTGTGATATTTATTCTTTTGGATGTTATTTTTCATGGTCTGGAACTTTAGATTGATCATTTTTTCCTTGAATTATATCAACATTCAGGGAAAACTCCTTCCTTGTTCTTCAGTTGAAGCCATAGAGGAATTCAATTTCTTTTCCAACACTTTCTTGCACCAAAATTTGGGTTGTGGGCTCTCCTCTCCCAAATTCTTCTGAGTTACCAACTTTACCCTTTTCATGCTCTAATGATGTATCTGGTAATGCCATGGTAGGTTGTTCCTCTGGAAATAAACTCTACATTTCCCATTAAGAGCTATAAATTCTCACCAATAATGATTTCTTCATCAGTAATTACATCTTGTGCTATTTTCAATTTTTCTTCAAAAAGTAGATTTCCCTCCCTGAGGAAGGTCATTAGTATTGGTCACCTTAGTAGAAAAAGGATATAACCTCTTCTACTAATAACTCACTATTAGTATCCTTTTCAATAAAACAACTCTTGTTTACCCAATTTCGAAACCATTTGTCCTGGGGAAAGTAATTCAATTTCCTAGGATCCTCACTTCAGTAGTTGGTACATGAATATCTTTTTCCAATTCTTTGCTTGCTTGAATACTACCCAATGGTGTCAATATTGGTTCATCTACAGATAAATTAAGTCCATCCAACATGGAAAATACTTTACCATCATCAACATCAATTACATCAGTTTAAAACTTTGCAAATTCGTGCATTGTTTTGACTAGAGGTACATTTATATCCTTGACAAGCAAAGTTTCAGAGATTTTCATACCTGGGGTAATAAATTGATTGTCTACTAGATTAACTACAGTACTTCCTTAGGAAACTAGAATCTGAGTGCATTCCAATGTTTTTTCCATAAAGGACAGAGGTGAGGATCATAGGCGATCTGATTGCTCCACACATGACAGTGATGCATCATGTTGTTTTTGGAAAGTATCTCTCTTTTAGACTCTGGGGGATTAATCACCACATCCCGGTGCTTAAATTTTTAGGCATATGGGCACCTAATCTTACCAAGACTGGATGGTGAATAACCTTGTGTTTTTTGTGTGTCCTCTCAAACCTTTTTAAATCTGGTGCTTTTCTCTTCTTTCATCCTTGTGTGGCTTAGAATAAATATGTGCCCACTTGCAATGGCTCCACTCATTAAATTTTCAGCACTATGTTGTCTTTGGGGAAACACTTGGATGGACCACATGTGATGCCAAACCTTTCCCCTTTGCCTAAATTGGAACTGAAAAAGTAATGGGGGCATTCTCCATAGACTTTAAAAGCATATCTTCAGTGTTTTGCATGAGAACTAACATAGAAGTGCCAGTTCTACTAGTGGCTGATGTCCACTCATCAATGAATTTAGGAGTAGGCCTTTTGGATGGAAATTGAGGGGACATTTCCTCTTAGTGGGTCCATTCTATCTGTAGGTCTTCCCTTAGGGGTGGAATATCCTCACTCAAGTTTCCCAAACTTCTGAAGTTTTTTAGGATTTTTGTATTCTGGATTGAAAGATCAATGTTCTTTTGGGCCAACCAGTTTACAGTCCCCCTCATGACATCAGCTATTCTTAAATAAGGATCATCAGATTCTACCACATTCCAGTCTAGAGAGATACAAGATGAGCCCCACCTTCTGATCAATATAGAATTTTCTCACTGTGCGTGGATCATCCACAATCCCCTCTAGGATAACCAAAATTTTGTAGTCTATTATATGTGATAGATTCATTATGGAAAAATCCCTTAACCTGAATTCTTCCTCATCCCTGCAGTTCATCCAGTAATCCTCAAAATGGGGCTCATGCTCAAATGTATTTGCAATATTGTTAAATACCCATCTAATGTCATAATTAGGCCTTGCCTCAAACTTTTCCGTATCAAATTTTTTCATTTCCTCTTCAATCAATCTAGCCTTTATGATGGAAGGGCATAAATACCTTCCAATTTGAATAGGAAATTTGATATTTTTTTTGTGCCTCCCAACAATTATTTTATGCACAGGTGTCAACTGCCTTGCTAGTTAACATAAAATAAATTTATCATCTACATACCTAGGCATCTTATATGGCTTTCCTTCAAAACCACTAACTCTTATGTAAGTGAAATTTTATATTGGATGAAGTAACATCCATATTCCAAAATTATTTGTCTAGCTTGTTCAGACATCCTATATTGTCCCCACTCTGGCTTGAAAAGACAAATGATTGGGGCACAATAAGTATCATTAACTAACCTTATATTCCCACTCCAGTTGATCAATTGTAGTTGGGGAAATATCTCATGCATTTGACATTGCTTGAAATCTAAAAGTGGTGACAAACTTGGGAAATGTTTATGCCCTACAACATTATAAATGAGATATGTCATCATATAAAATTCAGGTCTGAATATCACCCATATCAATTCTTTGTTAAGAGTGACTGTGTGATCATGGAGTGCATCTGTCAATGAAAATTTCCCAGAACATTACTCACTTTTCTCTCCAGAATAATCCATATGTATGTAGTCATCCATTCTTTGAATTCATTTACGGTTTTTAAACCTTCCATTTGACTTAGCAACACAATGAAATCCTCAACTTATGGAGAAGTTTGACCCCTACCTCAACATGTCCCCATGGCCAATTATTGAAAGAATCCAATGAACTCAATGGGAATGGAACTTGGGTTTATAATTACAAACTACTTGTAAATTTTAGATGGTAAACACTTTTATTATACCAGAGATATAAACTAGAGTGGTGGAGAAGCAATTTATCTAAGAGGGACATGGAAGTGGCTTGGGTTCTGAATGTTCTTTGAACTATCCACATTTGAAGTGCCATGATATGTTCCACTTGGTCCATATGAAGAAGTTTGACGCCTACCTCAAGGTGTCCCCATGGCCACTTATTGAAATCATTCAATGAACTCAATGGGAATGGAACTTGGGTTGATGATTAAAAACTACTTGTAACTCACATATAGCCAAAGAACTTAAGTTCATCATGTCTTCAAATATTTGTTGTGTAATCTTGTATTTGGATATCTGTCAAGTCATTACTAATTGTCATATATGCAAGAAAACAATTTTCCTAGCAGTTGCTAACCTCAAGCCTCTGTGATGTTGCAAGAACACTAACTCGAATAACATATTGATCCCAATGGCCACTAGGCTTAAAATTAAACAAAATGGGTGTTAGGATTAAATTTTCATTTGGAATTCATGAGATAGACTTCAAATATACTATTGAGCTCAATGGATGCTAGGCTTAAATTTTCATTTGGAATCATGAGTATCCAATAAATATATGTAGTAAACAACAACCCTAGTGGTTGTCAATTATTAAAAATAGTTTTTTAAAATTGAAATATAATTATGGGGATCATTCAAAGTGCTCTGCTATGTTCCGCTTGGTCCATATTGAGAAGTTCAACCCCTACCTCAAGGTGTCCTCATGGCCACTTTTTGAAAGCATCCAATGAAACCAATGGGAATGGAACTTGGGTTGATGATTCCAAACTCCTTGTAAATTATTGATGGTAAGTGATTTTATTATACCAGAGCTATGAACTTGAGTAGTGGAGGAGCACTTTCTCTAAGTAGGACATGGAGGTGGGCTTGGGTCCTTATGTCTGTCAAGCGATTTACATTAGAATTGATATGCTATGTTTCGTATGGTCCATATGGATAAGTTCGACCCCTACCTCAAAGTGTCCCCATGGCCACTTTTTGAAAACATCCAATGAACTAAATGGGAATGGAACTTGGGTTAATGATTAAAAACTTTATAATGCAAATTTTAGATCCAAACTCTTCTCTATATACCAGATCTATGAACAAAAAAATGGAGGAAAGAAATTTTTTTTATAGCAGGATTATGGATTAAGACATATGGGTCCCACAATGTCTGCCAATGGGAGCCACATTCTAAATGCCTTGCTATTTCCAAAATTATTTCATATGGAGAATTTTTTACTTTCTATTGTTATATTTGTCGCCATGGACACTTATTGAAAAACATCCAATTGAAATCAGTATAAAAACATTAGGTTGATATTACAAACTAATTATCATTTTAAACTATAAAATTTTATGATACCATATTTATCATCTAAATGTAAAAGATGGAGGATGTAATTTTCTAAATATCACATGGAGGTCTCAAAGTCTTATTACTCCACATGAGATGATCTGCATTCAAAGTGCCTTGCTATGTTATACATTTCGTAGACATATTTTGAGATAAGACAAAGTTTTTATACACTTACCTCAAGGATTTGTTTCGTATGGTCTATTATTGAAAGTCATGGTAAAGAATCAATGGGAATGGATTGGGTATGATTTACATATATTCTCTTAAATATTATTTATGGTAAACACTTTATTATACCCGATCTATGAACTGGATGGTGGAGAAGCACTTGTTTCTAGAAGGACATGGAGTTTTGAATTATCCTTAATGTTGCTCCTAGCGATCTCATTTTAAAACCCCATATAATCTGATTGAAATCATAATGGAGAAGTGCGACCCCTAATTGAAGATTATGGCCACTTATTGAAATTTTCCATTGAACTCATTTGGTTGACACAACAATTTTAACGTTAATAAATATCATTTAACTACTTATAAGGTCAAATAGCAACTTTAAAATTGAGGTCATCCTGATCTTCTAATACAAGTTTTTTGTTGGTTACTTGAATTTCTATCATTCATTACTAGATTTTCATGGGTATGAAAGACAACAAGCTATCCTAGCACCTGGTGAAAAGAGGAAAACTTAACCGCTCTAGGGCTTTGAATGGCCACGACTTAAACCCAGATGGCCACATAGGCTTAAAATTGAACAGTAGTTTCCACTAGGATTAAATTTTCACAAGGAGATTCATGTGATAGATTTGAACATACTATTGGAGGATTCAGTAGTCTGCTAGGATGTTAGTTCCCATGGCTCTCCTCTTTTCCCAAATTCATGATATTATAGAGAAATCATGAATGGATTCCTAATCTAGAGTAATTATTTAGTGATAAAAATAGTATTTTATGATATCCTGAAATATCTTACGTTGAGCATTCATAGTGCCCCACTATATTCCCCTTGGTCCATATGGATAAGTTTCGACCCCCACCTCAAGGTGTCCCCATGGGACCACTTATTGAAATTCATCCAATGAACTCAATGGGAATGGAACTTGGGTTGATGATTACAAACTCCTTGTAAATGTTTTATGGACTACAAAAAAGTTCTTATACTAGAAACTATCATCTCGTTTGGGGAAGAGGAGCACTTTCTCTGATTACCACTTGGAGGAGGGATTGTAACCCCTCACTTATCCACTTATTTATGAAAAATTGATAGCATGGGTTCCAATGTTCAAATTGGTCTATATGGAGTATTTTTGACCCCTACCTCATATTTTCATTCAAGGCTACTTATTGGAAATAATTTGCAATAAAAATTAAAGTAAAATGGAAATTAAGTTGGTCACACATCGTATTTTTACCTAATGCTCAAATTTTTCTCGAGATTGACTTCAATAAATGTCTACCATACCAGGTCTATGATTTTTAAGTTGGGTTTGTTTAAATGGTCCAAGAACTTGGATCTATGAAAACACGACATTTAGGTGGGATTGGGTCCTTAATGTTCATTGAACGATAAGCCATCTTAAGGAAATGTTCCGTTTTATGTTTCAAGCTTGAAATCTAAATGAAAAGGGGTATGTTTTACACCTACCTAAAATTTGGTAGTCCCCATGACTCTCCTCGTATTGGAATAAAAATCTACAAGAATATACAATGGGAATGTACACATCTCAAAGTGTGGATGATTACAAACTAAGATACAAGGTCACAAAAATCCATAATGAACATTTAAATAAGTCATTGAAGACTTTGGAATAAGTTTTGTATGCGTCATGAAGGGTATTTATGTCCATCAGAGTCAGTTAGAGAGAGCCTTATATGAATCTAAACAATTATCTTAGTAGTCGTTGACCTAAATAGCACTACTGATAATTGTAAATTCACTTAGCTTCGAATAACTATAATTGGTTGTCGTAGCGACCACCTCTAAGAGGTTGGCATGTGGTAACACAAGAACCACTATGAAAAAATATAAAAATGGACGTCATGTGTTATCATTCATGGTATTGATTTTTGAGTTTAGTTTTTGCTAGTTGCTTAAATTTTGGGTAAGTTGGTATCACAAGTATGTTAGGATTGAAGAAATGGTTAAGTGATTAGCCATGCATGGAATTTTTCAGATTGTGCACAGTAATGCAAGTCACAAAGAAAGGGAAATATAATTTTGGAGAGCATTCATGAAGGGCTCCACTATGGAAGTAAGCATGGTAAGCATAAGTAAAATATAAATAACACCCTACCTCAAAGTGTACACATGGGAACAAGAAGTAAAGGAAGGTCCATGCACGAAGAGGAACATAAAATGGAATAATTAGGTCACTATGTGGATACTGATCACACAACCACTTGTAAATTTTCAGGACTGTAGCCAATTTTGGCGTACCAGGGCTATATATTGGAGTGGAAGAGGAGCACTAACATGAAGCATGACATGCAAGTGGGATGTCTAGAATTAGGAAACCATCATACCAAGGGATATGCATTTGAAGATGACACATGTATGTCCCACTTGGTCCATAATGGATAGGATTTAACCCCTATGTTAAGGTGTCCCCATGGCCACTGTATTGATATCATCTAATATTTTAGTTAAAGTAGGTTTTGATAAGCATGCAGTCTGATGATTATGCACATATATTATGTAGGAAAAATGCATATAAGTTGTGAAGGGAACTTAGGTATCCATCCGGTGTATGAATATTTTTTAGGTGTAGTCATGTATTTTTAGATCCATGAAGTCATTAGTAATGTGTCATGTGTGTAAGACTAGTACCTTAATGCGGTATGATGAGCAAGTAACCTAAGGAGAAAGTGTGTACGTGTGTGCACATGCTTGAGACACATGGACGTCAATTGAGCATATGGATGTAATCAACTGTGGTTATGTGAAGCTAATGAAATGTGTTTATGATGGAAAATTGTATTTTGGTAGACTTTGAATATAACAATTGATCTGAGCATGGCCATTATGAAAATTCAAATAATTTTATTGATTATCTATATCGAATGAGTATTCCTTATTATAAGTGTTGTCATTATTTCTACTTGATATGTTGTATCTTCAAGTATGTTAGGAATGATCATGTATGATCCAACCACATCTTGATATTTAACTAAAGGGATGACCTGCTGATTACATACGCTTCAGGTGAGTCATTCACACCTTTTCTGGAATGCAAGTTCAACAAATATCCTAGTGGCCAAACAAAGCATATGGTGTAACAAAATTTGACTAGCATTTTTTTCTCATTGCTGGGACCTCTTTTCATTCAACTCATCAGGTGTTGGCGTTCTAGATGGGGTTTTGAGCTATTTGAGTTGGGCCATGAATCATTGAGCTTTGGGTACATGACAATCCAGGAAACATTTTCTCAAACATAAAACACTAGACGATCTTTTAAGTGCATGTAAATCATGGTAAGATAACCTACATGATTTCTTGTATAAAACATTATCCATTTTCTTCCAAGCTTCGAGTTATACTAATGGTTTTTAGATTTACACACAGAACATGGGTGTCAGGCTAAGAGGAAAGAAAGTGTGGAGGTAGATAATATTTTAGTGTCTCCATGGTAGATAATGTTTACATAGTGGTAAATGGTTTAAATTAGTATGTTTGGGTGGTTAGTTGTATATATTGTTGAACATCAAAGAATATATCACGAATAACATTGTAGTTTTAGCGTTCGCTTTTCTATATGAAGGTATTTGTTAGTGTAGTTTCCTATTTTAGACAAAGCAGTTTTCCTATTTGAATAGCTATATATTCAGCCTGGTCCTTACTAATTATAAAATAACCAAGGCAACAACTAATCCTAATACAAGACTAATCTTTTTTCTTTCGTTATTCGACTCTGCACCAATTTTAATATTTCGTAATCATAGAAAAATAGTTTGTTACTTAAAATGATAACGCTTATTTCACTAAAGTCGTGACATATCCCAGTAAATTGAGACTCCTTTATTTTAAATATCGGAAGAAATCCATCTCCATTTTTGCGTACATCGGATTCCATTTTTGTATATATTGGATTCCATTATTACTGTTATTGGAATCCATTAGTAGAAATATTGGATTCCAATATTTTAATTTTTGGAATTATTCTAGTTCTAATTTCACTATTATTGGATTCCAATAGCACTATTATTGGGTTCCAATTTGGCTATTATTGGATTCCAATTTCACCATTGTTTAGATTTTCAATGTCAAGAGTATGTAAAGCTAGCAACTACTAACTATTATAAGGCATGAGCTAGTTTAAAGTCATGAGAAGATGTTAACTATTATTTTCTGATCCTATTGTATTAAGGTGAGTAGTCACTAAATATTATAAGTCATGAGCCTCGATGTAAGGTGAGCCATCGCTAAATATTATAAGTCATGAGCCTCGATCTAAGGTGAACGTCCCATTTTAAATCATGTGCCCATTGTATTAAATGAAAAGTGAAAAATCATCAATGTAAGGTTAGTTTCTAGTAACTATTATAAGTCATGTTCTTGTTGTATTTAAGTGTGATCCCCGCACTCTAAAAGTACAATCCTCACACTTTGAAAGTACAAGGCTCACACTTTTAAAGTCCGAGAGCCACACAGTTTCGAAGTGTGAGCCCCATGCTCTTGAAATTTAGAGAGCCCCCCACTATGAAAATTTTGAGCCTCGCACTTTCAAAGTGATATCTCTGCACTTTAAATAATCCGAGCCTCACACTCTGAAAGTGTGAGCCCTGCACTCTAAAAGTGTGAGCCTCACACTTTCATTTGCACCTTAAAAGTGTGAAGTCTCGCACTCAAACTTTTAGAGCATTAATCTCAAAATTTGAAAGTGCAAGGCACATACTTTCAATGTTTAGTATGAACGTATCCTTAAATTTTACACTAGCCTTAAATGATAGATGTATTATTTTGACATCTAGTGGAACTCACAATAAAATTACGTTCTCACCCTGAAATATACATTGTAACAACTCAAGTATTGTTTTTTAGATTGTACAAGTTCACTAGTGTTTATTATTATAAACTATATCTCTGATAACAATAAATATGATTCATTAATTAGATGTGTTCACTCTTCTAAGGAGTATATAAATACTATTAATATTAATGGTATATATTGCACATTGGTAACAAGATGCGCTTGTCTCGGGATCCTAGAACATCCTCTATCTACCCCTCAGGATAGTCAGTATAATCTCATAGACCAAATTGAGAAGACATCTGCTAAAATTTCAATCTTAGACCTTCTTAAGATATCAAATGCACATAAGGACATCCTTTACAAAACTCTCTGGGGGTTAAGAGTGTCAACCAAGGTAGATCCCTCTCACTTACGTGTTGTGGTGGCAAATGTTGTGCCCACTATATCTCTAATGAAACTCTCTGGGGGTTAAGAGTGTCAACCAAGGTAGATCCCTCTCACTTACGTGTTGTGGTGGCAAATGTTGTGCCCACTATATCTTTAATGAATATTATATGCATAACCTTCCTATTTATATAGAACTATTTGTTACTCATCAGAAAATAAAGAGGGTTCTTGTAGAAAATAGTTCAGGTTCAAACATATGCACATTAAAGTTAATCAAATAATTGGGACACATAGAAGAATATCTAGAGTCTCATATCATCACCATAACTGCATATGAAAAAATGGAAAGGGAATTAGTGGGTACCATAGCACTACTAATGGAGGTAGGGCCCACTTGTCACAACACGAAGTTTCATGTCTTAGACTTGGAAATTTTGCATAATATGCTTACAGGATTCCCATGGATTCATGTCATGCACGCCATACCATCAACGTTTCACCAGTGTATCAAACTAAAGCATGAGGGACACACTATTACTATTGAAGGAGATCCAAAACCCTTCACCCGCCATAGAGCTCTCAATAGCTTTATGTGTAGGGGTGCATATGAATGTCCCTATATGGATATAGTTGTACCCATTCAATATAAATATCTTGAGTCATGAATAGATTCAACTCCCTAAGTTCTTGTACTCTCGGTGCTACTACTTCTTCATCTCCCTTTGATTCATGAAAGATGAAAATTATTGAGTATGGTTGTGTAGAATACAATATCCAACATACTCTCCTAGTCTTGGATTTTTCCTTGTTGCCTAAAATAAGAGACAAACCCAACTATCATTTCAAACATCCTCGATAAGAATTAGAGAACAAATATGCAGAAATAATTCCTCAAACCACAACAGTAGGAAACTATATAGCAGAATTATACTTGCAGAAATATAACATCATAAATGAATAATGCACAAAAGAAGACAAGACAAGATTTAACATGGTTCACCTAATGTGGGCTATGTCCACCAAGAACTTGCTCACATTCTATTATCAACAAGAGTAAAAAAAATCTCACAGTCTTCTCTCAATTATGAACTCATAACAAAATTCCAAAGATGTTAAACCACATCTAAACCACAATTGACACCCAATTTCTTTACCTTGATCACTCTTGATCACTAAGACTCAAGATATCTTCAAGATACCCTAAAACCTCTATTTATAGGATTACAATCCTTTTAAGAAGTCCTAAATCCAACCCTAGAAGTTTGAAAGTCACAACCTTTCAACTTCCCACGGATGGAAAAACTGTCACGATGTTAACAGCCAATTAACAACATATTAACAATGATGACACAACAACGTCATAGTAGACGACTGCAAAATGCTCTTGAAGTCTCCAAACTTAACTGTTTTAACTCTAACACCTTAACATTGATTCAAGAAGACTAAAAATAGGCTTCACACCCCAACAATCTCCCACTTGGAGATTGTGTCCACTGAGAAAAGTTCTTAACCCTTCATTATCAACCATGAAGGCCAATCAAAGTTGAACATAACTTCAACTTCTCCCTTGTGACCACCTTGGTCATCATATCCACAGGATTCTAACTAGTATGAATCTTTTCCATCTTCAATTTATCTTCTTCCAAATCTTCCTTGATGAAATGATATCTCAGCTGAATGTGCTTCATCCTAGAGTGGAAAGAAATTTTTTTCTCTACATGAATAGTGCTCTGACTATCACTGTGTAGTCTCCCAACTTCGTGCTTATGACCAAACTCATCAAGAAACTGTTGTATCCAAATCATCTACTTGCTTTCTTCTGTGGCAGCAATATACTCAACCTTTGTGGTTGACCAAGCCACAACCTTTTATAACTGTGAAATCCAACTCACCGTGTATCACCAACCGTAAATACATAACCTATTGTGCTCCTCTAACTATCCAAATCTCTTGGCACGTATGAATCTACATAGCCACATAATGTAGGGTATGATCCATTGAAACATAATGCTTCTCCTATAGTCCCTCTCAAATACTGAAGGACCCACTTTACTGCCTGTCAGTGCTCTCTACCTGGATCACTCATAAACCTGCTAACTACTCCCACTACATGGGAAATGTCAAGCCTAGTGCATACCATAACATATATCAAGTTACCATCTGCTGATGAGTATGGTACCCCATACATCTGGATTCTATCCTCCTCAGTCTTGGGACTCTACTCCTTTGATAATTTAAAGTGACCTGCCAAAGGAGTACCAACCGGTTTAGCATCCTGCATACTAAACCTCTCCAAGATCTTCTTTATGTACTCTTCTTGAGATAATACCATCTTCCTCTCCTTCCTGTTCCAAGTTATTCTCATACCAAGGATTTTTTTTCTACCCCCAAATCCTTCATAGCAAAGGAGTCACCTAGATGCTTCTTGAGTACCTTCATTTCCTACATGTTATTCTCTGCAACAAGCATATCATCTACATATAGGCACAATATAATATAACTACCATCAAGACACTTCTTGATGTACACGAAATGGTCTGAGTGACACCTGGAGTAGCCTTTCTCCTGAATAAAACTATCAAACTTCATGTACCACTACCGTGGAGCTTGTTTAAGGCCATACAAGATCTTCTTCAATGTGCACACTAACCTCTCCTTCCCTTTGACCTCATAACCTTGTGGTTGCTGCATGTATAATTCATCCTCCAACTCACCATGAAGAAATGTAATCTTCACATCCAACTACTCTAAGTGTAGGTCTTCTACTACAAATAAACCAAGAACAATCCTAATATAATTCATTTTAACAATAGGAGAAAAAATTTCATCAAAGTCTATACCTTTCTTCTGTGTAAATCCTTTGATCGCCAACCAGGCCTTGTATCATTTCCTACCTCCATATTCCTCTTTGATTCTATACACCCACTTGCTCTGTAATTATCTCTTGGCCTTGGGTAGCTCCACCAGATCCCAAGTCTAATTTTCCATAAGAGATCTATGCTCTTCATTCATATCTTACTCCCGCTTCTTCCTGACATCCACCTACACTAGTGCCTCAAAGCGCTCTGGCTCTCCACTATTAGTGAGCAATAAATAATTCAAAGATGGAGTAAATCATTCAAGTTCCCTTCTTACCCTAGAAGACCTTCACACCTTAGGAATTTTGGGTTCCTGATGAGTAGGTACCTAAACTGGCTATGCCGGAACATGCTCTACCTAAACTGGCCCCTTGGACACCTTTTTGTCTGCAATGTCCTCTAACATTGTGTATTCTTTCTTTGATTCCTCTTTCTATTCTTGCAACTAATCTTTATACATGAATTTTTCATTAAAGACAATATTTGTAGACCGAAATATTTTCTTATCTTTAAGAATCCAAACACAAAAACCAAAGTCATCTTCACCATATCCAACAAAGGTGCATTTCTCAGACTTAGCCTCTAACTTGGTCCTATCATCTTTATCAATGTGAACAAATACCTCACATCCAAATACTCTAAGAAATGAGTAATCAATTTTCTTACCAGACCAAGCCTCCTTAGGTATACCTCCATCCAAAGCCATAGAGGGTCCTCTATTAATCAGATAAACAACTATGCTTACCACTTCCACCCAAAACAAGAGTGGCAGCCCTGCATGTAACCTCATGCACCTAGCACGCTCCATGATTTTCATGTTCATTATCTCTGAAACTCCATTTTCCTATGGAGTATTTGGAACCGTTATTTTCCTATAGATCCCATTTACCCAATAATAATCAAGAAATTCATTAATGCAATACTCCCCTCCATTATCTGACGTGAGACATTTCAACTTGAGACCTATTTCATTCTTAACCAAGGCTTTCCATCTTTTGAAAGTTTCAAACACATCATATTTCTTTCTAATACACTATACCCAAACTTTTCTAGTTACATCATCAATGAAAGTGACGTAATAACATGAACCACCAATAGATTTTACCTTAGCTAGCCCCCATACATCTGTATGCACTAACTCCAACTTACCCTCCTTCTTGGTAGGTCCAACCTTGAGGAATCTCACCCGATTTTGTTTCCCATAAACAAAGTCCTCACAAAGTTCAAATCTAACTCCTTTAATTTGGGCAACCCATCCTTTATAATTTGCATGCCCTTATGACTCATATGACTGAGTATCTGGTGCCACAAAGATGCATTTCCATCTGCAGCAACTAAATTACAATAATCATCACCACTGGTTAAATACAAAGTACCAGTTTTCTTACCTCTTGTAACCATAAGAGCTCCCTTGGTAACCTTCCAATAATATTCTATAAAACTGACCGTACAACCATCACTACCTAGCTAACCTGTTGATATCAAGTTTCACCTCAACTTAGGCACATGCCTGACATCCTTAAGTATCCATGTGTTCCCATTCTTCATTTTTACCTCAACACAACCTTTCCCTACTATGTTGCATGGTTCATCATCACCAAGATATACATGTCCAAAATCACCTTGAACAAAATTAGTAAAGTAATGTCTATGCGGGGTGGCATGGAAAGAAGGCCCTGAATCTAACACCCAAGATCCAACAATATTATCTAAAGAAAGAATTAAGGCATCCTGATAAATATCACCTGCTACCAAATTTTTCCTCCTTGTTCTTCTTATCCTGAAGAGCCCAAAAATATTTCTTAGCATGACCAACCTTCCCATAGTGCCAACATTCTAACTTACTCTTAGACTTTGACCTTCCACGATCATTCAACTTCCCATGGTTACCTTTCCCTTTGTTCTTTTTTCTCCCTCTACTCTCCATCGTCAAAGCATTTTTGGAAGTAGAAGAATATCTGGTGCTCTTCCTTCACATTTCCTCACTTAGGATCACACCTATTATATCCTCAAACTTCATCTTTGAATTATTAGAGATTGAATTACTTACATCCATAACCAAGTTGTCCTAGTTATCTGGCAAGGAGCACAAAATCAAAAAATCCCTAGTCTCATCATCAAAGTCAAATTTTACCGAGTTTAACATACTCAAAACCATATTAAATTTATTCAAATGATCAGCAAAAAAACCATTCTCAGACATCTTCATATTAAATAAATTTTTCATCAAAAATATTTTATTAGAGGCAGAGGGTTTTTCATATAACTTCCTCAACGCACTCATGAGACCTTCCATGGTCATCTCCTACGATTTTTGAAAGAAACCGAAGATGCAAGGCATAATGAATTACCCCGAGCACCTTTATATCCAGAAACTCCCAATCCTCATCCGACATGGTTGTAGGTTTCTTTGCTTTTCCAGCCAAAGGAACATGGAGGTCCTTCTGATATAAGTAATCCTACATTTACATCTTCCACAAACCAAAGTTCTGCCCATTGAACTTCTCAACCCTCGATCTTCCCTCATCCACCATAACTCCCACTCAAGCTAAACTTTCCCTATGATTTACCACTTTAGAAAAGAACCACCAAAGCTCTGATACCAATTGTTAGGAATTAGAGAACAAATATGTGGAAACAATTCCTCAAACCACAGTAGTAGGAAACTATATAGCAGAATTATACTTGTAGGAATATAACAACATAAATAAATAATACAAAAATAAGACAAGACAAGATTTAACATGGTTTACCCAATGTGGGCTACGTCCAACAAGAAATTTCTCAGATTATATTATTAACAAGAGTAAAAAAACTCTCACAGTATTCTCTCAGTTATGAACTCACAACAGAATTCCAAAGATGCTAAACCACATCAAAACCACAATTGACACCCAATTACTTAACCTTGATCACTCTTGATCACCTCTTGATCACTAAGACTCAAGAACTCTTGAACACTCAAGATATATTCAATATACCCTAACACCTCTATTTATAGGATTACAATCCTTCTAAGAAGTCCTAAAGATGACCCTAGAAGTTTGAAAGTCATGACCTTTTAACTTCCCATGGCTGGAAAAATGTCACGATGTTAATAGCCAATTAACATCATATTAATAGTGACAACACAATAACGACACATCAACATCACAAGAGATGACTATAGAATGCTCCTAAAGTTTTCAAACTTAACCGTTCAAACTCCAACACTTTAACACTTATTCGAGAAGACCAAAAATAGGCTTCACACCCCAAAAATATTCTTACGGGATGCCCATGGATTCATGTCATGTACACCATACCATCAACATTTCAAAAATGTATTAAACTAAAGCATGAGGGACACACTATTAATATTGAATGAGATCCAAAACCCTTCACCCACCATAGAGCTCTCAATAGTTTTATGTGTAGGGGTGCATACGAATGTCCCTATATGGATATAGTTGTCCCCATTCAATCTAGAGCTCTTGAGTCATGAATAGATTTAGACTCCCTAAGTTCTTGTGCTCATAGTGCTACTACTTCTTCATCTCCCTTTGATTCATGAGAGATGAAAATTATCGAGTATGGTTGTGTAGAATACAATATCCAATAGGCTCTCATAGTCTTGGATTTTTCCGTGTTGCCTAAACAAGAGGCAAACCCAACTATCATTTCAAACATCCTCGACATGAAGACACTATTGAGAAGTTCTTATCTCGTGGTCTTATTTTGGAAGATAAATTGTTGGACCCACCTACAACTTGGATCCCCAAAGAAACTACACGTATCTTTTATGAAACACCATAATACACAAATTACAGTAGAATGATGTACTCTATGGGTTACAAAGGCCTTGGATGTGGAAAAGTTTAACAAGGGATGAGGGAGTCAATCCCACTTCCACATTTCAAAATAGAGATATATGGATTCTGCATTCGACCCTATGGATCTCATTCCATGGATCAAGATGCTACTTGCTCTGAATGCGAGGATAGCTCTATTTATTTCGACAGTGATGTAGATTCCCATCATAGCCAATATGAGGATCTTTCCTCCATAAACCTTTTCATGGATACCGTTGTCCTTACCATAACCCCCACCAACCCAATTGTTGACCTTGTATACCCTACCCTTATCGATTGAGACCAACAATGTCATGTGCCCCTGGATCTCTTTGAGAACAATGAGGCTATTCCATAATTTATTGGCATATGGGATACTATTCATATTAGAGATCACAAGAAGGTATTCTTCATTGACTTTGATACCTACGCGTACTTTGAAGAGGAGGCTAAGCTTTGTGGTCAGAAAAATTTAAGAAAAATCAAGAGTAAAATTTCCTCTACAAAGCCTTGGCAAAAACATAAGTCCAAGTTACACAATGAAAACCTCTTTGAGGCGCTGGCCAAAACATAAATTAAAAAGTGAATAGATAAAATAAGTTACCACATTGAGGGTGAAAATCTCATTGAGACACCCTTAGAAGAAGATATCAACCTTCCTCCTAATCCTACGCGTATGGAGGATATGTCAAAAATTCTTGTAGAAGAAACCATTAATGTAAATATTGGAACAGAAGAAGAACCAACGATAGTCAAGTTGGGAGCTTCGCTTTCAACAAAAGAATAGAAAATTTTCACTATGATTCTAAGATAATTTGTGGAAATATACACATGGTCTTATGTGGATATGTCGGGCTTAGATCCATCATTGGTGGTACACAACTTAGTTGTGCATCTAGATGCAAATCCCATTAAATAGAAGCTAAGGAAAATTCATTAATGAGTGGCCCTTCTAGCCAAAGAGGAGCTAGAGATACTATTAGCAACATGGTTTATCAGACCCATTGACGACTCGGTGTGGATATCAAACATAGTTCCAGTTCAAAAGAAGCCTATTGGAATCACAATTTGCACTGAATTTTTAGACATCAATAAGGCATATACCAAAGATGATTTTCCTTTGATAAACATCGACATGATTGTCGATTCAATTGCAAGCTATGAAATACTATCTCCTATGGATGGATTTTTTGGTTGTAATCAAATCAAAATAGCAGAGGAATACCATCAAAAGATGGCCTTTACAACTCCTTGGGTAACATTTTGTTGTCAAGTAATGCCCTTCGGTCTTTAAAATGTTGGTGCAACATATCAAAGGGAAATGACCATTATATTCCACGATATACTTAATGACATCATGGAGGACTATGTGGATGATATCTTGCGAAAGTATAAGATAAGAGAATACCATCTAGAGGTTTTGAGGCACATCTTTAAGCGTCTCTAGGAATATAAAGTACGGTTAAATCCAAAGAAGTGTTTTTTTTGGTATTGTCAAGGAAACTATTTGGATTCATTGTATCAAGATGAGGGTTCGAGGTAGACCTTACCAAAGTAATAGTCATTACTGAAATGCCTCCCCCAAAGAACATCAAGCAATTACATATCTTACGAGGGAAAATACAAGACATTCGTCACTTCATCTCACAACTGGATGATAAGTGTCATTCCTTCACCCATTTTCTCAAGAAGGATGTTGACTTCATTTTGGGACTAGAGTAACAACAGGACTTCACCTTGCTTAATTGATACTTGGAAAATCCATCAATCGTCATGCCACCAACCCCAGGAAAGCCGCTTTTATTATACATATCTGCAAACAAATTTTTTATTAGTTCTTTACTTGCTTAGTGTGACAGAAGCCAGAAAGAAAAAGTAGTTTACTATTTTAGCTGTACTTTAATTTCATATGAGCTCAACTATCCTCAAATTGAAAAATCTTGTTTGGATGTTGTTTTTACCTTCCAAAAACTTCTTCATTATCTATTGAATACTAAAACCAAGCTTATATCTAAACTTTACCAGCTCAAATATCTATTGTTAAAACCCACCCTTACAAATATAATGGCTAATTGGATCATTCTACTTAGTGAATTTGACATTGAGTATGCACACCATTACCTGGAAAAGAGCTGATGTGTTTGGACCTTCCAAACACATCATTGGTAGGCATTGAAGAATTTTTCATGTGACAATTATATTTTGATAGATCCTTTACTTTCCATGGTTCAGGGGAAGGTGAAGTGCTAATCACTTCTACATGAGACCCCATACCTCAAGATTTTCGTCTTGGGTTTCCATGCATAAATAATATAGAAAAGTATGAATCACTCATCATTGGGATGAAGCTGGCTATAAAATGGAATATCCACCATCCTAAAGTCATTGTTGAATCACAAATGATTATCAAGAAAGTCAATGATGAGTATAAAGTCAAGGATGACAAGCTCATCCCATATAAAAAGTTGGTGGAAAATCTAAAATAATATTTTGTGTGCATCACCTTTGAAAAAATTCCAAGGGAAAAAAACATATTTGTAGATGCAATGGAAACAGTGAGTTCTATGCTATGGATTACACTAGAAAGTAATGATATGTCATTTTTTTGTTGAAAATCTACATAAACCTACATATGCCATGCTGGAATTGTGCTTGGAAAGTGAGGTTGTCCATCCTTTATCCCCATGGTATGAGCTCATATTTACCTATCTCAATAGTGGTACCTTTTCTCCCTACATCACCCATTCTGAAACACAAATCCTTTTATGTAAGATAGCTCGTTACACCATTCTAAGAGGCACCCTCTATCATTGTGGCTGTGATGGGAACCTGTTGCATTGTTTAAATGTAGCATAGTCATTCAAAGTGATCAAAGAGGTACACGAAGGAGTCTGTGGATCCCATACAAATGGGATGGTTTTGGAAAAGAAATTACTACGAGTAGGTTATTACCAGCCTACCATGGGAACAGATTATTGTAACTATGTAAGAAAATGTGTATTGTGCTAGAAATATGGAAACTTCATAATGCATCGTTGTAACCATTACAGTAGATCACAACACCATGGTCATTCTCTAAATATGGATTGGACATAATAGGGAAGATTACTGTTTCACTATTTTCTTTACGTTTTGAATGACAAAACAGATAAGGGTAAGGGCCAAGGAGGAATACCTGTTAAATGGGTTAGATGATGGTTGTTGCACATGTTCTAACTTCTTGATCCAGTGCCGATTGTGAGAGCTTCCTTTTGGCTAGGAGGAACTACCTATAATAGAAAACAAGACTACAAAAGGATAGTTAAATGATATATGACAGTGGAATGCCTAACGCATGCTAGTTCTAGGAAGTGTGATACTTCTTAGATGGTTGTCAATCCACTATTTAAAACAAATAAATGTGAGAAACAAGTAACTTCCTACTGTAGTTGATATGATTTAGGTATCTCATTCAAGTACAATAAGAAAATCCAATCACAACAGGCTAGGCTATAGTTGGATCTAAAAGATAAGGTATCTATCAAGGTATTGGGGCTGGTTAGGGTCTGATTCTGAGTTGTTTAGGTCAACTAGTAGGAGCTTGTTTGGCTTGTTCTTGGGTAGGGTATAAAACATAGAGACAGATATCAGTTGGGTATAACCGATGACCGTTAAGGAAGATCAACGATGGTTATAGGTGACTGACATCAGTACAGTAGGGTGACAATGATTCAATAAAAAACCTTATTGTAGAGGATAGGTGAGGTTAGATGGGGCTAAAGAAGGAGATGGTGAGTCCTATGGGGATACTAAGAACACTCAGAGAGGTGATCAGATAAACGGGTGGGTGAGGTTTTTTGGTTTTGTTAGAAAGATGGCTATGGAGGAATGAGAATGTTAATAGAAGGATAATGTAATGCCCCACCTCAGGACACCATAAACCAAACCAAAATGTAACTAAAAATTTGGGGTTTATTTTAAGTCAACGATTAATGCTAATGTTTGTTTCACTGTTTCTCGTTAAATAAATAATTTATATTAATTTAATTTACCCAAAATTAAATAAAAACTTTCCCAATAACAACTTAATTATTTTATTCTACTAAGTTCACTAGGGTCACAAATAAAAGTCTACACCCCTTTATAACTTAATTAGTTTTCCCATACACCCCTCTTTAATCTATTTCTCATCCCACAAAATGTTCATGACTTAAAAAGTGTAGGGTTAAATGTGAGCCCTATGATAGATCTAATCTTGACCCTAGATTTGAATCTTACCCTAAAGTTGCCCTAAAAATCTTTATGTTTTTTTTTCTTTTATTTTCCATTCCTCTTCTCATTTGTTTTGTTTTTTCATTTGTAGGTGCAGGTTGAGGAGGAGCTTGGGAGTTGGTTTCATGGAGTTTTTTGGATGAAAAATCTCATTATTCTATCATTTTTTTTTTTGTAAATTTTCTTACCCAAATTCTTGGGTTATTGGGTGTATAAAATACCCACAAATTTTCTTTTGTTGAATAAGGCAAATCTATCTTTAAAAAACACGCAAACATATATATATATATATTAAGAATTGAATAAACAAAATTTATTGTGAACCCGAAATAAAAAAATCTGTAGATTTTGTTGAAGCTATAGGTATTAATATTACTGTGATTTTGGAGAGTGGGAGGGTGCGGTGGAGAGGTGATGTAGTGGACGGTGGTTGGGAAAAAACATAGGTTTGGGGGGGGCGGGGGGGGGGGGGAGTTTCAATCCCCACCCAAACATTAATTCTTTTTGGTTTTAAACAATTAAATTTCCATATTATTCCCCACCGAAATTTTTCTTTTATTAATTTTGTTTTTGAAATTTTATTTATAACATATAACCTAGTTTTCACCGCAACTTTTATTACTTCTTTTTTTTTTGTTTATGTTTTATTTTATATATAAAAAAATTAGGTATAATAATTCTTATAATATTACAATTAAAAATAAATAACTAAATAATATATATATTAAATAATGAATATTTTTGTAAAAATATTGTATAGTTTTATTTGGAAATATTACTATAAGAAATATAGATAAATATATTTACAACATGTGTTGAAGATAAAATTGTCAACATTTTTAAATTAATAGATTATTACTATTATTTTGTTATTCATGAGAAGTGAGAAACTCAATGTTTTGATATATGGCTATATTAAAATGATTTACTCATTAAGGAGAATGTAATAAAATAGTTTAAGTAGGGAAGATGTTTGAAATTTTCTTAAAAAAATTGTAAGGGAGAAGGATAACTTCATATTTAGATTTACTAATAAATTAAATTCTTAAACTTCACATGGAAAGGAAACCAAAACTAAATTCCATTCTATTCAATAATATTAACAACAATTTCAAGAAGAGATATATTGCAAGAACGAGAGTATTTCCATTCAATGATAATCCTAACGCTCAATGTTATGACTAGATTTATTTTCTAATGCTCTAAAAAAATACATATTTCATATTTTTAAACAAGAAAGATATCCAACAAGAAATATATATTTTGTTTTTGAAAAACATATTCCCAATCTATAGATTTCTTTTCAAAAAGGAGTTTCAAATCAATTTTATATTAAAGGAATCATTCATTTTACAACCTTTCTTTTCAAATGAACTTATGCTCCCAATACCATCTTTCTAGAATATTTAAAATATTCAAGAAGACACCTTACAAATCTTCTTAACAAGTTTGAAGTAGACCAATCAACAAAAGTGACACAGATTTACAAGTGATTCCAAATCACAAAGAGGATACTTTAAAAGAGAAGGAACTTCCCAACTAGCCACATTCAAGAGATTATAATGAGAGTAATATCCACACAAAGGAAGAAGGACACAAGAGAAACCAAAGTGACAAGAGACTCCAACCAAACTACCCGCTTGAGCTCCAATTTCAAACGCTTTACAAGAATCCAACTCCAAGAGAACAAAACTTGTTTAACCACCCAACATTTATGCATCATTACATGCCTTTCTGTAGTGCCCACTTTCCTTTGGCACCTTTTATTACTGATCATGATACTGTAGAATATGACAAATATTTTAATAGTTTGATTTAATATGGTGTTAGATGTCAGATCCTGGATTATTGTTGAATCTGATTATATATAATGCGTGGTGATTATTAGAGACACGCATGTGTGGATGATGATATACTATTGGCATGGATGTTTAATGGAAGTTATTTAGACGTGTGATTTTGGAGATTATGAATAAACCTAGAAAAGGAAAAAAATTATTTGATGATGACATAGTTGTCGATATAAATTGTAGTTAATTTGTTTGATTGCTTTGATGATTATTGTGATTCATATGTATAGATGATTTCATGATTATATTATATATTCATTTTGGACATTTTGATATGGCCATGAGGCTGAAGGAGGTATTTGTGTTTTGCAGGTTTAAAAATATAACAAAACATCGGGGGATCGGAGACCAACCAAAATGGAATTCTAGGTGAATTCAACACGGTCACCATGGCAACTTGTTTTGTGTGTGTGTTGTATTTTGTTAGGGATTCTCATGGGGGGATTACCTTTACATGTGACCGTGGTTTTGTGTATTTTATTAATGTTTTTCCTTTTATTATTGTTGTATGTATTTTATTAAGTAATGTGTTCCTTTCCTTTAAATTAATTAAAATTTTGATGGATTAATGTGGGAATCATATAGTTAAACTTTAAATAAATTAAATTGGGATATGGTAAGTAATTATAAGATTTGATGGCTGTTGTATTTAATTTTGTAAGAGCTTGTGTAAGTCAGATTTGGAGTATGAAATACTCCACCTCCATGGAAATTCGAATTTGACCTTGGGGGCTATGTTTGGAGACTTGTGGGACAAGTAAAACTTGTCCCATGCCTCTAAATTTATTATACCAGACATACTTATGGATGGAGATGTGATTTGTGACTTTTAAATGCATTTAATTCATCATGTTGCTTGTTTTGGATTGCATTCTCTTACATTTTATTAAATAATTGTCCCTTATGGTGTGGGCTCTTTTGGAGTGTGTAAGTTAATTTTTCATTTCATTTATTGTGCTTGGGAGAATGGAATTTTGTCTTTTGTGTTTGAATTGGAGGATTTGTGATGTGTCATCCTACATGGATCCACATCATCCTCTTCTTCCCTTCTTCTATTTAATTCAAACTCTCTTCTTGTTTTGGGTTGCTGAACCTTTTTGCATTCTTCCTTGGGGTGCATTTTCTTGTAGGAGCTTTGGTTTTTGAAGATAGCTTTGCATGCTTGGGAGCTTTCTGTTTTGTACTGTGTTTTGCATGCATCCTTGTGTGCATTTTTTTGTGATTAGAGATCTTGTTGATTTAGAGAAAATTGGAGAGCATTTGATACTTTGGAACTACTATTTTTGGGACTGTGTTTTTGACATTCAAAGCTTGTGTGGAGAAAATCCTTTCATGGAGAGGTATGAGTTTATTTCTTCCTTATTGCTATTATTTTCTTATTGTGTTGTGTGTATGATGCATGCATTGTTTTATTTGCTAGCTAGTTGGGTAGATTGCCTTAGGAATGGTGTAGGAGAAGGCTATGGGAAATTCTTATGGGGGGCATAAGGGAAATGCCATGGGCATCAGAATTTTGTGGAGGGAGTTTTGGGTTTGGGATCCACCATGGAAAAGAAATAGCTTGCATTTCTTACTTGTGGGGGGGCATAAGGGAAAATTTGTGGGAGGGGCATAAGGAGGAGTTGGGAGATATAAGTTTTATGGGTTACGATATGTTATATTGGTGGTATGATTTTTTGGTGGATGCCCAATTCCCAATTAGGAGGCATAAGTAACTTCTCCCATAGTCGTTGGTCCTTTGGCTTGCATGATCAAGTCTGAGTTGTGATTGAATGTTTTTATATGCAGTTGTGAAATGCTATTTGCTTTTGGTGTTGCTTTGTGTTTTAAAAAGGAAAATGTGTATGTGAAAGAATGTTGTGTGTGGAAGCCAGTTGTTGCCATGATTGAATTACACCTTTTATTTCATCTTGGTTGGGGCTCGGGGGCCAATGATGAAGGAAGGATTCTCCTTTCATTGGATGTCTTGGTTGGGTGAAGAGTGTTGCCTTTCCCCCTCTTTGTTGTGATAAATTTGGAGAAAAAAAAAATGGAGCATGTTGTTGTTTTGAGCAAGAGGAAAATACAGTTTGACAGTCCCTTCTTGTGAGCAAGTTTATTGTATCCCTTACCACTTTGATGTGGATGAATTGTATAATTAATTACAATAAGAAAATACTTGTATTGATGAAGAAAGATGTATATAATTTGATTATGGAGTTAGGTATTCAAATTGTAAAAGACATTTAATTTATGTTCTATTCATTGGAAAGAAATGGAATTCTATTATTGCTTTCAAGAAATGGAGGAATGTGAAGATGTAAAAGTTTATAAATGAAGTCAATAAATAATTTCATGTTCATCCCTTGTATTGCATTGTTGTGATGAAATGAGAATATCAAATTGTGATTGGAAGTTCTTTTTTTTGCAAAGGAAAGAAAATGCGTATGAAGGAAGAATGTTGCTTATTTCTTTTAGAGAAAAAAAAATGAAATTGAAATCAGAATCGCTTCGAGTTTAGAATAGTTGATTTAAGTCATTTAATTGCATTTTATTTGTCTAGAAACTATATGCCAAACTTAAATGATAAAATTGACAAAAAGATCCTTTAAAAATTTGATCACTGGCATTGTGACTTTTAAAACTGGTAATTCTACATAAAATGCACAGTTTGAACCAACACTTAACAATCTACCTAGAAACCTTAAAATCCTACATGATATACTAGTAAAGAACTCAAATCGACAAGAAGATTTAAGAGAATAACTTGAACCATTACAAATTTGAGCTTAATCTCCTTCTCAACCATTTCCTGTCATTTGTTGGACAAAATCCCAAATTGGAATGAATTGTACAAAATTGACTTTCATAAAACACTATAAACTCTCCCTAGACCAATCCTCCATGTCTGTTTGACATGTTGAGTGAAGGAGGAGATATAATTTAATCAATATTGAAAGTTGGAAACTTGCCAGTTGGCTAATTAAAATCCCACATATCATTTTTACAAAATTGACCCATTAAACCTCATCAAAAAGTAAAATTTGTATTTCTTGTGAAAATAGGGCATCGAGAGATTTCCGAAAAGTCCTCATTTTCCCAAACCTGAGCTTTCTAGCTCAAGTTACGGCACTTTGAAGTTTTTGTGCCTTGGTGGGAAAATTTGGGAAAATTTTCCCTAGCAGGCCCGCAACCCAAAAATTTCCTGTCAAAATTGCCCTTAGAAAATTTTGTCAAAATTGCCTTAGAAAATTTTCAAAATTTTTGGCTCAGGAAAATTTTCATCTATTTCTCCACCGGCCCGTAGCTAATCAGAGGCTGCCACATGTCCTCACAGGGAAACGGCAGAGGCATGGCAACTTTTTGCCTTTTTGATTTTTTTGAAAATTTTGGAAAAATTTTCCATTTCGCCCCGTCGCCCCGCAGCCAATCAGAGGGTGCCACATGGCACCTTGGGTGTGGCAGTGGAGGTTCAGGAGAAATTTTTCTTTTGTTCAGCATGGGGAAAATTTTCAAAAAACACCCTGCGACCCACCAACCCGTTAAAGGAGATTTCCCCTCCTCTTGACACGTGTCCCCTTGGGGAACATTTGATCCCAAAACTTTGTCGGACCATATCTTGAGTTCCCAAAGGAGTTAGGAGGACTTATTTATATCACCGGAAAGGTGAGAAAATTTCCTATCCATTAAAAATGGTTTTAGGAAATTTTAGAAGTGTTAGGTATGAGAAAAATGAAGTTTAAATGCTGAGCTTGTTAGAGAGTGGGTATGGGAGTAAAATTGCTCCCTGAACCTAGCAGAAACTTATAGCCCTAAGTTTTGGACCTTGTGACCTCTGAGAGTTGTTTTTAAGGGAGTATTTTGTCCCATTGAAATTAAATTGCTTTAGAACCTATCAATGGCAACTATTGCTTTGCAACTTGGTGTTAGACACTCTAAGTCAAGTTCTAGGAGTGGGTAAGTGAGACCTTATTCTGTTGATTTTAAGTATGTATTCCTTTCTCACTACAATTAAACCATGCTATAGTCTTGACCTTATGGAATTAAATACCTAGGGTATTTTATTTTTTTGGGTCCCTTAACCCTAAATTTTTGAATCAAGGAATATTTAGCTAAATGTCAATGTAATTAGTGAACAAAGTAATCCCTAGAGAGATTTGAGCTGGGTGTGGACTTATTGCACTTGTTGTTCTATAATGTGAAATCAGTAATCATTTTAATGGGAAAGGTTATCAATTGAATTTAATTGTATTTGAGACTTTGTTTGTCAACTCCTAGCCCCTTGAAAAAAAAATATTTCATAATTTTCTAACTAAACCTAGGTGGTTCATGGTTCTCAAGTGGGTTGTTTTAACCTGGAATTACACTTTCTTAGGTTGGAAGACATGTTAGCCTTACCCAAGCCCATGGGAGAGAGAGATAACTTCCACAAATTTGTGCACAAGATTTTAGGGAGGAAAACACCACAATATTTTCACATACAAGCCAAGACCATGCACTAAGGAAAAACACAACATTTAGCAATAAAAGAAAGGAGGAGAAAGCCATATTCATCCTCTAAATTTGGGGAAGATTAGATGAGATACCTAAAAGTCCCATAAGGTGTGATCCAACCATAGGATGCACACAACAAGATTCTTCTAACCTCCTTATTCCTCCGAATCAACAAAACCCTCCTTATTGCTCCACCCATTCACCAAAATCCTTCTTGGGAGGATTTTAAAACCCATTGGGTTTCCTCTCCAAGAATGGGGAAGGGGTTCAAACCATATGAACCACCTTAACCCAACTCAAACCATATGAGGGGAGTAAAAGGAACCTACATGGCTTGCCCATCAAGCCATGAGGTTTGAGAGGGAAAATGCTTCTCTCTTCCCCCAAAGAACTCCAACATCCATCAAACCATATGATGGATGGAGAAAAATAAATACAACAACCATACTTAAGCAACAAATCATACAAGAAACTAATTTTTTTTTCCACGATAATAAAGCTATATCTATAAAAACATACCAACAAAATGAGATCAAGAGCTTTACCTCAAGAGCTTTCTAGCGCAGTTACGCACTTTGAAGGTTTTTGTGCCTTGGGTGGGAAACATTTGGGGGGAACCTTTTCCAAGCAGGCCCGCCAACCCAAAAATTTCCTGTCAAAATTGCCTTAATAATTTTGTCACAATTGCCCTTAGAAAATTTGCAAAATGGTGGCTCAGGAAAATGGTCAGCTAGTCGCCACCCCCGTAGCTACGCCAAGGCTGCCCATGTGCCTCTACAGAAACGGCCGAGGGCGGCACCTTTTTCCTGTTGGATTTTTTTGAAAAGGGGGAAAAATTTTTCCCATTTCGCCCCGTCGCCCCCGCCGCCAGCAGAGGTGGCACTGGCACCTTGGGTGTGGCAGTGGAAGGTTCGAGAAATTTTTGCTTGTCAGCAGGGGAAAAGTTAAAAACACCCTGCGACCCACCAACCCGTATAAAGAGAGTTTTCCCCGCCTCTGGAACGTGTCCCCGTGGGGAACAGTGGATCCCGAAACTTTGGGCGGAACCATATTTGAGGTCCCAAAGAGTGAGGAACTTAGTTAGTCCCCAAAGGTGAGAAAATTTCCTAGCCATTAAAATGGTTTAGAAATTGTAAAAGTGGTTAGGTATGAAAAAATGAGTTTACATGCGAGCTTGTTAGAGGAGTGGTGGCGGGGGGAAGTAAATTGGGCTCCCTGAACCTAGCAGAAACTTAAGGCCCTTCATTTGTGGACCTTGTGACCTGAGAGGGTTTTTAAGGGAGTATTTTGTCCCATTGGAAATTAAATTGCTTTTAACCTATCATATGGCAACTATTGCTTTGCCACTTGGTGTTAGACCTCTAAGAGTTCCAAGTTCGAGGATGGGAAGTGAGACCTTAGTCTGTTGATTTTTAAGTAGGTATCCTTTCTCACTACACGAACATCTATAAAAGTCCCCCCACCCTTGACGAGGGAATAAATACCTAGGGATTTGATTTTTTTGGGGTCCTTACCCCAAATGGTTGAAAGAAAGAAAAGGAAGATTTGCTAAATGGGCAATGTAATTATGAACCAAGTAATCCCTAGAGAGATTGATCTGGGTGTGGCTATTGCACTTGTTGTTCTATAATGACTATCTAATCATTTTTAATGGGAAGGTTCTCAATTGATTTACTTGTATTTGAAGACTTTGTTTTCAACGCCTACCCCTTGACAAAAAATCTTCATATTTTCTGGGCTAACTAACCGAGGGGTGGATGGTTGCAAGTGGCTTGTTGAACCTGGATTACACTTTCGAGTGTGGAAGATCCCTGGGAGCCGTACCCAAGCCCATGGAGAGAGAGATAACTTCCACAAGTGGGCACAAGAGTTTTAGGGCGAAAAACACCACATATGTTCACATAGCACGACCATGCAATAAAAAACACGACATTTAGCATAAAAGAAAGGAGGATAAGCCATATTCATCTCTAAATGTGGGGGAAGATTAGATGAGATACCTAAAGAAAAGCTAAAGTCCCAGAAGGTGTGATCCACCAGAGGATCACACAATCACCAAGGTATTCTTCTAAACTCCTTATTCCTCGAATCACAAAACCCTCCTTATGCCCACCCTTCACCAAATCCTTCTTGGGAGGATTTTAAAAACCTGGTTTCCTCCTCCAAATGGGGAAGGGGTTCAAATTCAAACCATATGACCCACGTAACCCACCTCAACCATATGAGGAGTAAAAGGAACCTATCATGGCTTGCCACAGCAAGCCATGAGGTTTGAGGAGGGAATGCTCTCTCTTCCCCCAAAGAACTCCAACATCCATCAAACCATATGAAGGGATGGAAAAATAAATACAACAACCACCTTAAGCACCAAATCATACACGAACTAATTTGTGTGTGTCCAACTATAAGAAACGAAGATCTAGAAAAACTACACATAAAATGAGAGCAAATCGACCTCCAAGAGCTCTCCCAAAACAAGATTTCCACTTTCTTTCGCACAATGCCTAGCTCCAACACCCAGAACCGAGCCCACGGCTCCAAAAAAAGGACCAAAGGTCCCCCCTCTCCTCTCCTCCCGGGAGAATTTTAAAAGACCACGAAAAGTTCCTCACCAAGGAGGGTGGTGACAGTGTCACCCTCGCTCCCTCCAAGTCCAGCTTTCCAAAATAAAAGAAGAAAAGACATAAACCATTTTAACAATTCATCCCAAAATCACCCAAATGAAAATAAACCATGTGTGGCAAATTTCTCGGTCTACAAAACACACATAACAATCCATTTACATGATGGTGACCACGAGAGGAAAATGGGGAGAACGCCCTTTATGCCGTAAAATTAAGCCACCCTTGCCTAGTAGGTAGGGTCCAATGCTTATTTTCATGCTAAAGTGAAACGCCCAAACTAAAAAGGGGTACGCTAAATGCAGAAATAACCCAATTTCGGGTTTGCACTTATGGGGCACAAGTGTAGAGATGGTGGTTCCAGCTAAGGGGGAACCGTACCAGAACCCCGCTAAATGAATACAAAATAACCAAAACAACCCAAACTTAATGGCACGTGGGGACCATTAGCCACCAAAACCTAATGCTTTTAACACAATAAACCTTATAAACTAAATAAAATTTTACATGACAATTACTCACAAGAGGGTCACTCTGTGCCCAATACAATCAAACTATACGCCTCAAACACAATTTACACGATAGTACTTACCCCATGGCCACTTATGCACAAGTTTTGTGTAGCCACCCTGAAACCCAACTTCTCACTGTGACTTGTCACCTGCACACTCATTGCCACTAAAAAAAACGCACATGTCCAAACAATAGTAACTACTACTCAATAATAAATCGTTCAAACTGTAAATAAGGATATCACAATCAATCAGCGTGAAATTACCACCTCACATAATCATCATACATTAGGTCTTGGCAATCCATAAAAAGTCCATCATTTGTCCTCATCAGCAAAGCCAACTTTATAAAATCACGATAGTGAATAACTATGTAGCCCCATATATAGAAGGTGTCCAGATAAAAGATCGCATATGTCATATCCCAACCTCTAATGAAATATGTCCCATAATGCTAATCAAGCATAATTGGCTCTACGTGCTAATCAGCAGACGGTGCAAAATATGTCAGTCCGGTTCAAAACATAAATAGCGTTAAGAAGTTGAGCTACTAGGCTAGAAATGCGGCACTACCTCCCCCCCCCTTCTCCTAAAATCACTTTCCTCTGGACACACTAGAAGAGGTCGGATAAGATTTTACCGTAGGTATTGGTGTTTCCACTGTTTCTTAGATGGTTTCTTCTGTGAAGTCTGATGAAACAAATGGGTAACGACGGAGAGGAATACCTGTTCAAATGTTCAGTTGATGGGTGCTTGCACGGTATGAATGGATCTTCAAGCGGATCGTGATAGCTTCCTTTTGGCTAAGGAGGACTACCTGTAATGACACAAAACTCACCAGAAGAAAGTACACACTAGGGGCAGTGAACCCTAGCGAATCTAGGTCCGGAAGTATGATACTTCCTAATGGTTTTCAATCACTATTTTAAACAACTTATGCCAAAAAAGTAAATCACCTATGTTATTTTGAAATGATTAGGTATCGCACTTAAACCCATAGGCAAATCGATCTAATCTACAAGCTATCTAAATAATCCAAAGGTCAAAATGATTGGTTCTGTCTCGCTCTGCGTCGGATAAGGTCTCGGTAAGTCACAGGTGACTAGGTGATTTAACATTAGTGGGTAGTCTTTGTTTAACGGGGGCAAACCCAGAGATCGGATGTTCGTCCAGGTAACAACCGATGCGTTAGGTATAATCGTGCCGGTTACTTGAGATTGGAAATGTCACAGAATAGGCTTTGGTCTCCTCCTGTTGTGATGCATAAAGGATTTTTGGTTTGCGTGGGGTGACGAGGTGTGGGTTACTGAAGTGGGCATTTTGGAGGTTTTAATTAATGGTCTATGGAGGTAAGGTTTGGAGAAGGTCAATGAAGGGAACAAGATAAACAATGGGGGGTGCAAAATAATGAATGAATAAATAACCATAGAAGATGAATGTTTTATTACTTTACTTGGATTCTCCTAAGTCTATATGGGAAGGATGGAGGTGTTGATGATGGGTGTAAGGTTATAAGTGACACCAACTGAAGACAAGCTTTGTTGCATGGGGCTGCATAACACACTCTCTTTTCTTGATAGATCATACGTGTTGGGAGGGCTTGTGCAGGAAAGATGGTTCAATTCTGCCATCAGTGGATGAGAGTTTTTTTAACTACTGGAATTGGGGGTCTTTGAAGAGGCATTAGCTCTCTGAACTTTCGTAGCTTCATTAAATTTCTTGCATTCCAATTTCAAAACCTTGGAATAAGTGGTTTTGGTTTAAAGGGGTACCAACTGGTCCGTCTAACTGGCGAACGGTTAGGGAACCGACGTCAATCAAGGTGGGATTTTCCTAGGTGTACTAAACAAGGGAGTCCTCCTGATTTCCTTAGATCTTGTGTCATTATCCCACGATAACTCGACCCCTTATGAGTCATGTGGGAACTTGTGGTTTCGAAGTGCAGGTAGGCTTGATTTTTAGGGTTTGGTACGTGCTTTACGTTAGTTTATGGGACTACGAGACTAGTCTTAGGTTGAGTTAGCTTGGATGGGTGTCTACGTGACTGTAATGTGTAATATGAGTTAAAATAAGATCAGTTAAATAATAACTATAGTGAGGATAATCGTTAATTTATTAACTGAATTAGGTGGGGTGACGGGGGTCATGTCTAGTAGAAATGATAACAGGGTGCTTATTATGTTGAGGACAGGGGAGTGTGACCTAATTTTAAGTGTCACGACCCTTTGGCCCCGTTTTTACATAGCTTTATTGGTAGCGATGCTACAACTAAGATTGGTTGCACCCATGTGTGGTGGAAGGTGATCCCCCTCAACTAGGAACTGCCGAGGCAGCAGGCCATGAACGGGAGTGGTTTTTGAAAAAGGTACTGTGAAGAAATAGGCAAGTGGGTACGAGAAAAACGGAGTGAAAGGTCCTACTCAAGAAATCTTAGGTATGGTTATGGTCAGAAGGTAAAGCAATAGTCAAACACACGCACACGTATAACTTGCAGCACGCTACTACTGGGTAGGGCGTATTGGGGGGTGGCTACCAGGTTAGCCTATTTTACATTTCGTTGTACGACTGGCTTACACATATCTGTTTTCAACCTATGAGGGAATGCCCCAGTAGATGGGCCCAGCACAGCTGTATGGGTTTGGTATATAGGAATGGGTGCCGTTAGGAGCGGAGTTAAGATAGGCTGACATATGATTGTGCCCATTGTGCCAGTAGTTGTTGGAGTAATGGTCCAGATGGCCTTATCTGGAGGCCATTGTGGGATTAGCCCTCATATAGTCCTTTATGAGGACCAGCTGAGCTTCAGCTAGAGAGGTGGATACAAGGGTCCACTGTGCTTGAGGATGGATGAGATGATCCCAGGAGATAGGTCGACGGCAGTTCGGGCTTGTAAAGGATATGCTCTGATTCCTCTGCCCCGTCGACCCACATACCACCGGAAGAGACGTGGAGAGGCCCTACCTCTACCACAAACCTACAGTTCCTACAGAGAGGAGGACCCTGGATTGACAAGATTGAGTACGCTTGGATGCACGAATGGTATAGGCAGTGTGGCGTCTAATATTACAAGCCCATACACCCCCGAACCAGGCACCAGATTTTAAGCTAACCATGACAGTGAAAAGACCCCCATGATGGGTAGGTAGCGATGCTGACCAGGCAGATAGTCTCCTATGGACACAATAAGGGCAGAGGCAGAGGTAGCAGAGCTATAATACTGTGGCTGTCCCTGCAGCCCAAATGCAAGGAGAGGGTGGCGGAGATGGCGACAAACTGGGTAGGTGGCCCTTAAAGGCTTCGGTGGCATCTTTACAAAACAGGGCCCATTGGGCCTAGAGCCCAACGAAAAATTGGGTCTACAGACCGAGATACAAGCACATCCAGGGGCAAGGGGCACCACCACAGGGACAGGGATTCGGCCCTAGTTTCGAGAGCTGTGCAAGAAAGGTACATAGGCCAACTACCTATGGGACCACCAATACATGCTCCTATTATAGGCTAAAGGGATGCCCCAGGTGAGGTGCGGTACTATCAAGACGCAGTCGTAGCCGTGATAGACTTCCTCTCTTATGGAGAGTACATGGCACAACAAGCATCCCAGTGAGGATCGATCCCGCACCATGTGTTAAGCATAGAAGGGAAGCCATCCTGAGGCTGCTCAACGTGAGCCATAAGTGCACATTGACCAAAACTGGTGATGTCCAGCAGGAGGACATAGGAGGCCAAAGGTTGTGGTATACACAGATGGAGGACTCCAGTGAGATTCTGATATCGCCCCCCATGTTTTGATATATATAGGTGATTATTGTTGAACTCAATATGTGCAGGCCTGCATTGCGAATATGTTGTAGTTGTTATCACATCCGGACTGCGTGTTGAAGATAGTGGAGGAATGATGTACGAGTGATTTGTTGTATATATGGTGAGCATATACCAGCTGGCAGCCGAAGATGTTTGTTTGTATTCGAGTTCATCATTTGTTTTGTATATATGAGACCCGCCCTCTGCCGTGACAGTTTGAGTGTATATCAATCCGGCGGGGCTGCCATTTTTTTATATGATGGCATGATAGATAGCATGTTTTTGAGATATAATATTATTGATTTAGATAGAGATTCATGTAATTTGTGATGTGTTTAATCTGTTTATGAGATGTGTTTATGGCTTGTGGTTAGAATGAGATATGGATTTGTTGACTTTTTTTTGGATATGATGACAATTAGTGTTAGCATGATGCGTTAGGTGGTTTTGGCAATGGATCAATATAGGTTGGTGTAGGTATGATTGAGTTCGGTTATACCTGGCGGGGAGTTAGGTTAAGGCACTGGATCGAGTCCCGGTTTTGGTATGCATGGATTGAGCCGTTATAAGCATGGTTGAGTCCCGTTAAGCATGGTTGAGTCCAGGTTGGTTTTAGATTCAGTATTATTTGTAATGACTATATTTATGGGTCATATGTGAAATGTGTTGGTTATAATCTAGCATAGTGAGGATAGAGAGATGTAGGGTAATATGTATAAAATAGGAAGCAACTTGTAGGTCTGGGGCTAATTTTTCTATTTTGGTTGAAAGGGAACTAAGTGAATTGGGGTAAATTAGGAGTTAGGAGGCAATGGTTTGATGAATTGTGAGGGTAGAGATGGCTGAGCTACCTCCCAGGCCCCCATGCTACTTGGTGTTGCCTACATAGTCCCGAGCAAAAAAAAAGGGCCTCAGGCCATGAGTTTCTCCCATGACCTAGGGAAGAATATGAGAATGAAGGTTTGGTATGTTTTTTTGGGCACTGTGGGGGTTTAGGTTTACTAGGTGTGGGGTACAGATTATAGGTAAAATTATACCAAGGTGATTGATTATTGGCGAAGTGGAGGTCTACCCACAGTAAGTGTTGAGGACCAAGCCTGTATAAGGTAATCAAAATGTACAAAGGTTAAAGATCAAGGTGAATACCGGAACCAATTGGTTATGATCAACCGAGTAGATCTACCTTGAGGGTGATGAACAGGCAAGATCGAAAGTTTGCAATGATTAACTAATTTATGGTGAAAGGTATCACATGGAGCACCAAGTCAAAGTCCCAGATGTCCTTGAGGGACTTAGGAAATGAGAGTGGAAATGGTAAGGTGGTGAAAGTGTTAATTGTATAATGTGTTGGAGTGACAAGGTCTTTTGGGAAAGAGTGCCAAGGTCACAATGGGCAAGTCCATGACTAAAAAGTGTTTTTGTTTTGATAACTGATAATGGGATCATATGGGATAATAGTAGTATCCTTGAGGTTCCGTGAGCTATCGATGCCGGGAAGCTTCGTTTCCTCTCATTTTGTTTTAAAGCTTCACAGGCTATCCTTTGAGGGGTAGTCTATTTATAGTAGCATGTTGGTTCGAAGGAAGATGTCATTATGAGGGAGTCATGTTGTTAGGAGTTTGACTCAAGGAGTTTTGGTCCCCATGTTAGGTCTTTGAAATCATTGACAAGACCAAGGTGGAGGATCGAATCTTTTTCAAAAGGCAGGTGGAATGACCTAGGTCTCATCTAAAAGGTCGAGTAAAGTATCCAGAAGAATCATTGCTAATTGTAGTGGCCGTGGTACAACATAGGCAAGAGAAGATATCAAATGACAGGTATTCACATGATTTGTTAATCCTTGTACGGATTGTGTTGGAGTGGAGAAACTGCTCAAGGGACTGAGCCTTAAAGAGAGAAGGGTTCAGTCGGACTATCAACAATAATGGTTGAAGATGTGATGCTTAAGGATTCAGGTTTCAGGTTTAACTCTCACGCGAGGATAAACGAAGGCACTTGATCCAAGGTATGATCACCGATGTATGGTCTAACCATTAGGGCGAATTTTCCTCGTTTAAATTATTGTGTCTACTTGGTTACGTGTTGATTTTCTTTGCAAGGACAAGTCACTGACTTGGAAGGTGGCAGTCATTAAACATGTTTGGCAAAGCATGTTTGATACATTTTTGTAAATTGAAGGTGAGCCAGAGGTCATTAAAGACGCTGTTTTTCGTCGAAAACGCCTAGTTGTACGAATGGTCCTGATGAAAGCGCATCAGTAAGCATTTTCATGGGAGAAAGAAAAAGTGGATGATGGGGTATGGAACTTGAGAGGCAGAACACCCTCCAGACTGTAGACCGTGAAAAGGGTATGCACATGGAAGTGCAGATACTAGTGGTGGTAGCCCATAGGGCAAACGGAATATCTAGCCAATCCGTTCTGGATTTTCACCACTTTTCATAGCATTTATTGAGGGTTGTTTGTTAGTGGATTCATCAGATTGGCCATTGGTTTGTGGTAATAGGTGATGAATATACTAAGTTGAAGGCCGAATGCCTCCAAAGTTTTTGCTGCAATGTTTTGGTTTTTTGATTTTTTCCATTGTTAGTGAGAGAAGTGGATGAAGGGAACACCAAGTGACAAATAATGTGAATGGTTATCGAACTCACATATTCTCCGCTTCAATGAGAGGAGTGGTAGGCGTCCCCCCATTTTTGTGGATTATTCATAGCATTATGATCCATTAATGGCTTTGGAAAATAGGATTGATTATTCTTTCTTTCTCTAACAAATCCAAACCCCCATTGGATAAGGATAAAGTATGACCCCCTATAAACCTGATTTGGTGTATGATAAATGTTTGACTTTGGTGAAATGTCCCACAACATTTGACATGTGCCGCAACAATATGGTTAAGTCAGCCATTAATAGCTTAGCGAGAATACGCCTAGCAAATAGCCAAGCCACTAAAGGACTCCACATATGCCATCATGAACCTCCTTAATGGTAATATCTGTGTAATCGAGAGGGAGTTTTTCAAACTTGTGGCACGTAAGAGAAACCATCAGAGCCATTACTTTAGCGGAGTCCCCCTAGGATAACGAAATGGGAGACCTTTCGAAGGAAGGCCGTGTTTTCCATTACGGGTGGATCATTGGAGGGTAAGATGAGAGGGAAAGTATTGGAGTATTTTTATACCAAAGCATCGGTTAGGGTGTCTTTCGTGGATAACACAGCAGGAGTAATAGAAGTTGAATGAGATTGGTTATACGGTGACAAATATAGTTTGGAACTCAGCAGGGAGTGGGGATTTGTGAAGCTAACATGCCACTGGTTCTGTAATTTGTTGTTGAACGTGGATGGTTTGAAGTACGCTCACAGGTGGTCCAAATTATATCTACAATGATGTTTATACTTTTGGAAGGTCTCTCGTTTGGACATTGGTACATACCATTGACTGGGTTTATTACCAATTGTGAAGGCACCAAATATTGGATTGATTTGACATCTAGGAAGTATGTGGTCCTGAGCCCTAGTACAGACAGCCTTCGTACTCGGCAATATTGTTGGGTGCAAAGCAAAGCTCTAGGATTGAAGACAAAGCATGGGTTCCTCCAGCCAGAGAATGATGATACACCGCCCGTGCACCCACGCTGACACTTAAACTGTCGAAGAACAATGTCATTTGGTAAGGTTTCATCCAGGGAGAGCGCAATTGAATCCTTGAGAAAAGGTTCAAAGTAGGGGTTATACCCGAAATAGGTGCAATCACCAGGTGTTCCGTGATAGTCGCTAGCCCGTTAATAATGGACTTTTTTTGGTGAATGAATTGCCAAGGTCAAGATCAGGAGCTAACACATAGCCATCGCGTGACATCTAGTTTGTAAGGTTTGGCGTATCATGAAAGGTAACGGATAGGTTTTTGGTCACGACATAGGTGTTTTGTTGTGTAGGTAATTGCAGATGGTGCACATAACACTAAGGCTAAGAGAAAGATTTTCTAATGGTGTTAGTCAGTTTCATAGTCCAAAAGATTAACGCGTTAGTGAATGAACCTCCTGCTCCCCAGTGTGCATTGCAAATGAGTGAATCATTGCTCCTAAGGAATTCTTGGTAACTGATATGTATAGGTAAAAAGGTGATCGTCTTTTCTAGTGGAAATGAGTACGGGGTGGTTGGAGAGTATTGTTTTAGGGCAACAAAAGCTTTGTGATATATCATCATCCATTGAAATGGAACTCCTTCCTAGAAGATGATGAAATGGCAACACCATACAATAATTGTGAAATGAAATGGTGAGGGATTGTATTTACTTGCAATCTACACGTGTTTAAGGTTAGTGGTGGAGCACTTCCAGAATGGACTTGACTTTATAGGGTCCACTTCTATACCATAAGGAACAAAAATCCCTTAGTTTTTCCAGAGCGAACCCAAGAACGCACTTTTTGGGTTGAAGGTGGACATATTATTATGAGTAGGCAAAGATGGTTTCGAGATGACAAGCTCTCAGCGTTACGTTTAGATTTGGCAAGATCATCCACATAATCTTCCATATGCGATGCATGAGATCCTGGAAGATTTAAGTCGACACGCTAATATACTAAGCAACATTTTGTTTTAAGCAAAAAGGCATGACTCATAGAAAAAGGTTCCCCAAGCGTAATGAATGCAAAGTCTGTGTGATCTTCCTGGGGCAAGAAATTGTGGTTTTAACCGATAAGCCAGTCCATGAGGGAGGATGCTCTCATACCAACGTTTAGGTCAACTACTTTGATCAATACCGTGCAGGAAATTCATCTTTCGGTTAACTAGGTGAGTTCACACGAGAATTCCATGCACATGCAGATTCCTCCTGTTGCTTAGTAATATGGGAAATGTTAGAAATCCAATGAGGATACCAATAGGTAAGCTGCTGAAGCGGATAGAGAAAGGCTTAGAGTTCTTCTTTGATGAGAAGAGCAATGCAAGGGTTGCTTTTCCTTCCTCCACTTTTTTTTTATATAGGGTTGTCATCGGGAACGTATGAGTATTTGGACTCACTATGGGTGGTGTTATTACCGAGGCATGCTGATGTAAGACCAAGTGACAGCATGGTTAATATTCGAGAAAAGAAGTGATGGCTTACTTCTCACCACATCTAAGATTGTCTGATCTTTAAGATGTGGGTCGCGTCCTGAGTATGAATGTTGATCTCTATAGTCGATCAGTTCAACATTGGTGTGGGTCTCAGAGTGTAACCAGCGATGAATAAGGAGTCTTCTCTGGCACCAAGGTTAGGTGAGATGGATTCAGCATCTGACATTGATGATGTTTATTGTAGGTGTGTCATCGATCATCATCGGTCAGATCAGGAAGAGAAGAGTGGAAAGGGACCTCGCCGTCGCGTTGATAAGTCAAGCCCCGAAGGAAATGGTGTTATGAAACATTTTTTAGGGATATCCCGGGATCCAGCGACTCTCTGTCGGAGGGTGGTAAAGGTGGAGCGTGTGAAGCGATGGTGAGGAAGATGAAGGTGGAGAGGCTAGGTCTCAATAGTTCAATCGGGCCTGTTTGGTAGGAGTGTGGGAATCGATACCACTACAACGTCATTAGTTGCGGTGGCACTGGTATATCGTATGGTGTCTGCGCATAAAATCCAAAACTAAACCTTTCCACGCACAAACGGTGGAGAATGTGTGGGCAAATGGGCTATTGTATGTTGGAATCACGAAAAATGGGTGGGGTTATTAATTGAGTTCATTTTTGTAGGTGGTAGTAGCAAGGCCCCCAAGTTGACTAGTTACTAAGATGAGGGGACAATAGGAGCATTCCCTATACATTTAGCATAGCAGGGGTGTTGGTTAAGGCTTCATACGCTCGGCTGAGTAAGGAATGTGTTGACACTATATAAGGCGGTTACCCCCAAGTGAGGCATTGAAAAACACCTTCCAAGGGATCAGGGGTTGGCTTATGTAGTACTAGACTGGGTGCTGTCATAGGTCGATGTGGAGTGGACTAACGGATTCACGAATGTACGGGGTCATCCATAAGTTTAGGGTGGTGGTATGCTTGAGGGAGGTATGTTCCGTGAACATCACGGTACTAGTTAGGTGGAGGTGGAGGTGAAGTGATCGTGGTTCGAGGTAGATGGCGTGATAGGTATGAGCACTCATTAGGTCAGTAAAGCATGTTGCCTGTTTGGAAAGGTCTGGGTAGCTGGAATGGTATAAAGTGTGTCCCCCTCGTTTCACAATTTCCCACATGTAAAGTGGAAGGAACACACCCATACATAGATCTAGGGGGTCGACCCAGCAACAAGTATAAATATTGGAATTCCCCTTGCAAACATAAAACAATTCCTGGACCTATGGGGGCCACGTGAAGTGGAAGAATGACCGTGCCGAGTGGTTAGTTGAATAAGCGCATTGAATGATTGCAACATGACCAGATTTTTAATGCTGTACTTTTCAGGTATGTGGCATTGAGAAAATGCCTGGGAGGAAATGATGTTACTGCTATGCAAGCACCATCTCCAGGCATCATCACATGGCGTACCCAATTTTCAGTCAATGTGGACAAAGTTGAAGAGGGTTGTTTTCGGTCATCGTTTGGTGGGGTGGGATCCTCTCCTCTGAAAGCTATGGCGGCCCTTGTGAACAAGGTGAACGTTAGTGATGAGTTGGTACTTTGTTGATCGAGCTACAGACTGGGTGTAGGATTGGATGCTATGGGTGTATGGTCATTGGGTTAAAACCCAATAGATTAAGAACCTCCATAGGGATTGATGATAGGCTTCGGAGTTTGGATATGACCTTAGGACATTTTTAGGGAGATTGGTGGTATTGTTTGAGCATGTGTGATTGTGATGCCTTAGGAATAGGTATTGGGGCGCAGCTAGTTTTATTTTAGTAATGGGCAGATGGTATGTTGGTATAGGGATTGGTTTGGTGGTCAGCTACCTTTTCTTTTCCCTCTGCCCAATGTTAGTGATGTGTATTTTTTCCCATGCTGATTTGAGGGGAGTGGTGAAAATTGCGAAGTTGTAGGATAGTGGGAATAATGACCTGAGGGAAACAACCTACTAGAGGAAGAAATCCCTGTGAGTCAGTTGGTCGCAATGAACATTTAGGTGGTGCGTGGCAAGTTCTTTGATCAACCATTAATTCAAATATGGGTGTGTCTCTAGAGCTGTGAGAGTGAGGTTTGGTATTGAATGGGAATGTGGGCATGGGTTTTGGTGATCAGAATCCTCTCGAGAAGTCCATCATCATCAAGAGTCGTCATCATCAAAGTTGGTTTCGGTGGACCCAATTGATAAGGATGGTTTTCAGTTTCCAGGCAGTGTAGTTCTCTCCACATCATTGCCCTGACGCACAAACAGTACTCAAATTTAGTATGCACTCAAACCTGTGACTTGGGTTTGAGGGTGGGTTGTAAGGTTAGAGTGGTGTAATGTGATACAGAAGTTCTCCGAGGAGGTGTGTTGCAATTTTGTAGGACCCTGCCTTTGAATCACAATGGATGTTATGTGGTTTGGTGTAGTGTGTTGGTTATCAGGGAATTGTTTTGGAAAAGTAGGAATGGGCGAGCTATGGGTGAGGTGCCAGATTGGTGAGGTATTGGTCAAAAGTCGATTAGGTAGGGGTTACAGTAGATGGACGGTAACAGGGGTGTAGGTTGTTATGACATACATTGTTGTGGGGTAGTGGGGTTTGTTTTTGGATTGCCAACCTTCTTGGGTAAAGGTGATGTGGCTGTATGAGTTAGAGGAAAAGTAGATGGAGGGAAGAGGGCGGTTTCCCATGGTGATAAACATGGGTTGCTGTGAAAGGTAGGTGACGTGGTCGTAATTGGGGTGCGGTTTGGAGGGGAACATGACGGAAGGTAGTGGGGTAGTGAGCAAATAGCTGAAGGTATTAGAGGTAATTGGTGGTAAAAAGGACTGAAAGTGCAGGTGTGAGAATGTTGTGGCCTGGGTAGGTTAGAGGTTTGTGCGGAAGGAATGGGTTATGTGGTCATTGGTTTATGGATGGGTGTTGTAGGGTGCTTGACCGTGTGGTAGCTGAGGTCTTAAGGAAGATGGACAAGTGCGGGCGGATTCGGTGATTTGATTAGTTTGCCCGTCGGGGTTGAGGTTGTTAATGAAGTTGTTCTTTGGTTGGGGGTCTAGAGTATGGCGTAGTACGTTGGGGATGTAGGTAAATCCAATTTAATAGGTGGATGAGTAAAGCTAGTGGTTGGGGTTGACTGGTGAGCCCTAAAGTAGTAATAGGCTTAGTGGAGGCAAAATGTAGGGGGTATGAGTTTGGGTTTAGATGGTAGTCGGTTATGGGTGTTATAAAGGTGTCGTGTGAGTGCTACCGGGTATCGTGAAAAGGGGTTGTTGGTTTTAGCAGTGGTCTAGGGGTTGTATTTGGGTTTGGACTGGGTAACGATGTGTTTAGGTAGATAGTGGACAGGTATCGGTGAGGGATCCTTTTACATGTGTTGAGATAGGGAGTAGTAAGAGGTTGCCCCCATAATAAATCCCTATCCAAATAATCTAAGTGATTGGGCCAAATGTGAGAAGACACATCTGTGGGTGGGTGATGAGGACACCCTAATGGGAATTATCATAAAAAGGTATCTTAGAGATAGGTAATGGCTAGCTCGCTTCCATGG